>JANAVB010025999.1:32915272-33180272 GCA_029216955.1 Iris pallida
GTAGTGGAGTAGTCCATTAATAAAAAAACACACAACTATTATTCTCTACATGGTATCAGAGCCATAACCACACAAAAAAAATTCCATCCCGCCCAAAGCCAACCCCCCCACCTCCCAAGCCGACGCCCCCTCCCCTCCGCGGCCTCCCAAGCCGATGCCCCCCTGCCCCCCCAGGCCGACGCCCCCCCTCGGTCCCCCCCCACCGCGCCCCCCCTGCCCCGACGTCCCACCCCTGCCCACCGCCGCCCCCCTGCTGAAGTGCCCCGTCCCTACATCCTGTCCCGTACTTTGTCCACGGGGTGCGCGAGAAAGGAACATTGTCGCTATCGATTCGGTCGGGACCGATAGGTCGGAATCGACCGAGTCGATCGAACGAGAACGGTTGAATTAAGATCCATTCCTTGTTATGGAATGTCTTCTTCGGAACCAAGTCCCATATTCAGCGGGTTGCGCCTCGAGGATTGACTCTGCGGCTGAGTCAGGAGAGACCTCCCGTTGCTCTGCTTTTCACGTCGCTTGCGTTGGTTTTGGCTTTGGTTTTCTGAATACGTTTTCGTGAATGTTTTCGATGGTTTTCATGGTTTACATTTCGAGCTCGCATTTTCTATCGAACTCTTGCATAATACAGTGTTCTAATCGGTTGCTTGTGCGATTTCAGGTGATCGCGTAGGCGACGTCTAGCGCAGCCAACAAGTCTCTCGCCTCAAGCAAAAACTCAAGGTGAGTGGCTGACCTCCTTCATCTCGACCCTCTATTTCAAAAATGAGAACATGGGTAATGGTAATGAAATTGAATGATTCGCTTGGAAAACACAAGTCCTATGTTTAAGAAGAGAAAAGATGAGTTGTGTAGAAAAGAGATAGAATTATTTTAGGCCTATAAAACAACCAAGTAAATGAATCAATTACATAACAAGCCCCAACGGTACCCCAAATATACCTTGTTAACCTATCAAGGTCATGGACAACTTGTCGACAAGGGCGATGGTTTCTTCGAGCGGCAACCCGGGGCCACGGGACCGACTCGGCCTAGGAAGAAACAGGTTATAGCCGAGCTGGGTATGAAGCAATCGGTAAGACGGGGACTTGCATCGGAGCTCGCTACTTGCGTTGCAAGGGTCCCGCATTACCAGGCTATGTCCAGGATGGCTAGTTAATGCCAGTGACCTCCACATCAAACACTTGATATAAATTGTTATTCAACTAACAGGGAAGGTGATGGTAAGTTTTATGTTGTACGGCGCGCTCTGCCGAGGGAAATTCTGGTGTAACTTACTTGAGTTATGTTTCGTCATAATGCTTCGTATGAAAATACCTAGGATGGTTAGAAAGATCACGAAAAGCAAGTTGTGTAAATTTTATCTAAATTCTTGAACCAAATGAGAGCCTGGAAATAAATTAGCCACTCGCCAGTACATGTTGATTGTACTGATCCTCGCTCTCTCTACAGGTGCGATAAATCAGGAGGAGCGTGCCGCTTGAAGGAGGCTACGCTCGTGTGTTTTGAAGCTTCGTCCGTGCGGTCGAAGTTTGGATCCAATCCTTTTTGAAGACTCCGCTGTCGAAGACCAGAAGACAGATGGAGCGACTTCCCATCATCCCAGGTGGTTTTTGTAATGCTGGTTGTAATCAAGGGATGAAATGTATGGAATGGCTATCTCGTCGACGTTCATTTTGTAATGGAGTCAGTTTGTAAAAAGCCCACGCGGCGCCTTTGTATCGAGTCTGTAAAATGATGTTCATTATCAATAAAGCTTAAATTTCCTTCTCTATAATGTGTGTTCAATTTACTCTGCGCATTCTCTTGTTGTTGTATTTCGGATAACCTTATGACTATGCCTTGTGCGAGCGTAACTTAGGCTTGCACGGCATCACGCCCGGGGGACGACTATCGATTCTACGGAATCGGGGCGTGACACCTGCTGTCCACGCCCGCCCCCCCTTTTTTTTGCTGAACCCGACGCCCCCCCCCCCCACAAATCCTAATTTGCAAGCGCGATTATGTGGACAATTATTCGAAGACGGATGGCTGTCAAATACTTTATTTGTACATTCTGTTCCTAGATTACGTCCTCCGGAACAACAAATACTTTATTTGTTTTTCGTTCTCGTTCTGCAAATTAAGATCTACATGCGTGTGCCAGTGTTGGCCACGTTAGCAGCGCTTTCGTAAGGTCTCTGTTGGAGACTTTACATAAAGACGAAGACGACGAAGCCGTCGCCGACGACGACGATGACGAAGCCGACGAAGACGAAGACGACGACGACGACGAATCAAAGTTGAAGTCGCCATGGATTCGATCCGTGGTAAACTGACAGCAGATGAGATGAAGGCCTTGGTTGATGATATTTTATCAAAAAAATTAACCGAAGCAACCCCACGTGTGATCCATACTGATGTGGATCCGTCACCCTACAAAATGGGGAAGCTGGACAAGCTGGAGACGAAGTTGGAAGGCACGTCCAACTACTTGAAATGGTCACGACAGGCACTACGGACGCTCAAGGGACGAGGCTTGGTTGGCTACATCAATGGCCAAACCAAGGCGCCCGATGATCCCACCTCAAAAGAGTTTTCTATTTGGGAAATTGTCAACAATGTTGTGGTTGGATGGTTGACAGCCTCCTTGACCGACCAGGTGTCGGGTAATGTAGAGGCAATGGAGGCTGTTGCTGATATATGGCAGACTTTGAAGGATATGTACTCAGGCTCCGGCAATCCTATGCGGGTCTTCCAACTGCAAGATGAACTTGATAGGGTGGCCCAGGACGACCGTACATCTCTGAGTACGCCGCACTGTTGAAGAAATACTGTTCTGATCTGGATCACTATGATCCTCTTGGGATGGAAGATGCACAGGTCGAACCAGCATTTGCGAAACATTTCCAAAAGTTTTTGGATTATATTTCGCGACAACGAATGATGAAGTTCTTGAAGGGTCTTCACCCTGCGTTTGAGCATAGAAGAAATGTGCTCCTAGCACAGCCCATGCTCCCAACCTTGGAAGAAGCCATAGCTGCCATGGCACAAGAAGAGGCTCGATTGAAATTGATGCCCAACAAGGGCTCTTTCTAGGGGAGCAAGCCGCTGTTGACAAGTCTGCCCTTGCCGCCTTCAATCAGCCTCCCTCTGTGGCCGATATTTGCCACAACTGTAGTGACTCAGGGCATTACATCAAATTTTGTCCAAAACCCCTGTCGAGTGATCGTGGACGGGGCCGAGGAGGACGTCGAGGTGGTAGAGGCGGTTATGGTAGAAGACGGGGAAATTATTCTGACGGCCACAAAGCAAATCTGGCAGAAGAAGGAGACGAACATCACCTGGCTGAGTTAACCCCTCTTGAGAAAGAGTTCTTCGAGAGGTTACGCAGCACGAAGCTGGGTTCGGAAGGCAGTCATGGGGCGTCATCTCCCTCGGGGGATCACATCACTTGCTTTGCCCAAACCAGCACAGGTATTTCTGCGCGTGCTCTTGCAGCAGCTGTCCACCAACCAGGTTGGATTATGGACTCTGGGACATCTCGCCATGTCACGGGGTCCCGCGGTGAGTTCCAGGACTATACTCACCTATCGACGCCGGAGAGCATTCAGACTGCTGATGGTAACTCCAGCCCTGTCATGGGTAAAGGCACTGTTCATGCACCCCTTCTCTCACTCTCACCAATGTCTTACATGTTCCGTCTTTTTCTGTCAATCTTCTTTCTATTAGTGCCATTATTCTTGATCTGAACTGTACTGTTTCCTTTGACATTCCTACGGTAACTTTTCAGGAGAAGGGGACATGACGACGACTAGGGACTGGCACATGGCATAAGGGGCTGTGGTACTTGGACAGGAATGGACTGGACAAGGCATTGGCATCTTTGGTAGCAGACACACCACCGGAAGATTCACGACGCAGTGTAGAAGATGAATTGTTACTCCACCACCAGCGTGTCGGTCATTCTTCTTTTAAAATTATTAGTCGAATGTATCCGTCCTTATACCAAAGGACAAATAAAGAAAAGTTATTTTGTAATGCATGTGAGTTGGGTAAACATACCAGAAGCATGTATGTGAGTTCAGAAAGCCGAAGTTCTGCTGCATTTGATATGATACATTCGGACGTATGGGGCCCTTGTCCTACAACCGGTATTAACGGTTTCCGATGGTTCGTCACTTTTATTGATTGTTATACTCGCGTAACATGGGTCTACCTTATGAAGAATAAAAGTGATATCTTTGAGGCGTTTCGAGACTTTTATCGCCGGGTAGAAACACAATATGGCACTAAAATTAAGTGCTTACGGTCTGACAATGGGACGGAGTATACAAATAAGTAGGTTGCTGAGTACTTATCCACTCATGGAATACTACACCAAACTTTATGTGCCTATACACCGGCACAAAATGGTGTGGCCGAACGGAAGAACAGACACCTGCTGGAGGTCGCACGGACGATGATGCTAGCTATGAATGTCCCGAAACACTTATGGGGGCAGGCGGTGTTAACGGCCTCTTACCTTATCAACAGAATGTCATCTCAGGTATTGGACTGGAAGATACCGTTGGAGATGCTTACTGGTGCAACCACGTACACTGTTCCACCGAAAGTATTTGGGTGTATATGTTTTGTCCAAGATAATAGGCCAGGAGTTGGCAAACTGGATCCTAGAGCGGTTAAATGTGTCTTTGTCGGCTACACGGCAACTCAGAAGGGATACGCATGTTGGAGCCCAATTGAGCGAAAGATGTTTGTAAGCAAGGACGTTACATTCAGAGAACTGAAACCATATTATGATTCGGATGACGGTTCAGCGTTTGGTGACACACCTAACACAGAGGGTGTTAGATGTGAGGGGGAGAAAATAAGTCCATCTGTGGTGGTCGGATCGGTCCCATGTCCGGTCGTGGAAAACTGGACGAAAGGGGGAGAAAGCAGTGACTCCGATACAGAAGATGAAAAAGATACATATGTTAAACAGGGGGAGCAGCAGACAATGGAAAAGGAGCTCCAAGTCTTCAGAAGGAGACAGCAGAAGTCCAGTACTGTGCCTGTACCGTGCCCTGTGCCTACTGTACCAAGTCCCTCGTCCACTCCTGCTCAACTCTTGAAGAAGTTGCCCCCGCACAGAATCAATCTGATTCTGATGCAGATCTCTCTGACTCTGATGGTATGATCTCTCCACCACCTATTGCTCCCTTAAGAAGATCTTCTCGCATCAATGCGGGTAAGGCTCCTAGTCGTTTTGATGATTATGAACATGATATTGCCAACTACCTGTCTTATTCTAACATTTCTTTGAATTATCGAGCCTTCATTGCATCATTAGACTCTACTTCGTTGCCCAAAAGTTGGCAGGAAGCAAAGAAAGATCCAAGGTGGAAAGCTGCAATGATGGAAGAACTTGGGACACTGGAGAAAAATAAGACGTGGGAGCTGGTTCCATTACCCAAAGGGAAGAAAACTGTAGGATGCAAATGGGTGTACACAGTAAAGGAGACGTCAGAAGGAAAGGTGGAATGATACAAGGCGAGGTTGGTGGCAAAGGGATACACACAATCATATGGCATCGACTATGATGAGACGTTTGCTCCAGTAGTAAAAATGAGCACCGTAAGAACTCTGGTCTCCATTACAGCAAACTATGGGTGGAAGCTATACCAATTAGATGTGAAGAATGTCTTTCTCCATGGGGATCTACAAGAAGAAGTGTACATGGAACTCCCGTCAGAGTGCTACGCTACAGAATCAGATGAAGGGACGTCACATGGAAAAGTGTGCAAACTAAAAAAGTCGTTATATGGGCTCAAGCAATCTCCTCGAGCCTGGTTTGACAGATTCAGAAAGGCTGTTACAAGCATGGGATACCATCAAGCAGATGTAGATCATACAGTCTTTCTTCAGCATGCAAGAGGCCACATCACTATACTTGCTGTATACGTGGATGATATAGTAATCACAGGTAATGATGAAGCCGAGATCGCTAAACTGAAGTCAAAACTCGCGAAGGAGTTTGAAGTGAAGGATTTAGGAGCGATGAGGTACTTTCTAGGTATCGAGGTGTGTGAAGACGAACAAGAAATTGTTCTCTCACAGAGAAAATATATACTAGATCTGCTGAAGGAGACAGGGATGCTGGAATGCAAAACAGCAGTCACTCCAATTGACCAGAAGTGCAAGTTGGGAGCAGAAGCAGGAGAGCCAGTTGATCGTGAAAGATATCAATGACTTGTAGGAAGATTGATTTATCTGGGGCACACTCGCCCTGATATCTCATTTGCGGTGAGTGTAGTAAGTCGCTACATGCATGATCCAAGAACGGGTCATATGGATGCAGTGTTTCAGATCTTGAGATATCTGAAAGGGACACCGGGAAAAGGGCTATGGTTCAAGAAGAATGGATGTATAGAAGTCGAGGGATACTGCGATGCGGACTGGCAAGCTGCATAGACGATAGAAGGTCTACCACGGGATATTGTGTCTTTGTAAGAGGAAACTTGGTCTCATGGAGAAACAAGAAACAGTCTGTGGTAGCACGGTCTAAAGCTGAAGCAGAATACAGAGCAATGGCTTTAGGAGTGTCGGAGTTGCTGTGGGTGAAAGCGTTGCTGACAGAGTTGAAGCTGGACAAGGGAGCACCGTTACGTCTTCTGAGCGATAGTCAAGCTGCAATAAGTATAGCTAACAATCCAGTTCAGCACGACAGAACGAAGCACATCGAGATCGATCGATTCTTTATCAAAGAAAAGCTGGAACAAGGGATACTGAAGATTGATCATGTTCGCTCAGAAGAACAAGTAGCAGACTGTCTGACTAAGGGTCTTAGTTCAGTAAGTCTGTCGAAGCTATGTAACAAGATGGGAATGATTAATATCTATCGCCCATCTTGAGGGGGAGTGTTGAGAACTAATAAGGGATTTAGTCCCACATTGGAAAATGTAATATGAAGAGGAGCTAGACTCCCTATAAGTAGTGGAGTAGTCCATCAATAAAAAACACACAACTATTATTCTCTACATTCTCCCGTTGCCACCTGTAACCTCTGGAGATAATATGTCTCAATCTTGGGCCTTAAAATGATGCAAAAAGCTCATGTTCGACTTGGGCCAAGTTCGAATATCGTTCGTGGGCAGGTCGATACCGAGCTCGAACGAACGATATTTTTTTGTTCCAAGTGGTGTTCGAACCGAGTTCGACCATAGGTTGTTCGACTCGATCTTGTTCACGAAGGGCTCAAAACTCAGCTCGATTTTTCGTATTATGTATGTTCCTAGTGTATGATTTTTTTTATGCATATAAATTTTATCTTAGAAATTTTACTCTCTTTTTTGTTATTTATATGATGATAAATTTATGATGTAAAGTGCATAAGTAATCCAACAAAAAAGACTTTAATACTTGAGAGTAACCGTACAACACGTTTGATGTGGCTTTGGTTCGGTCTTGGCTTGTACTCGGTTCGTGTTCGTCCGAGCTCGTGAGCTAAATCGAGTCAACCTCGATCGTTTCAAGCCTCTAATGGAACCGAGTTCAAATATCATTTTTGATCTCGACCTTAAACTCCACTCGAATAAAGCTCGTTCGATATTTTAGTCAAAACACATTCGAACACACTTTGATCGAGCTCGTTCGTTCGTTTGATTTTCAGTCCTATTTCTATATAAACTAATAAAAGGCAGGCAGGCTGGCCGCTACTTACAACACATCCATCCATCAGCTATAGCCAAAACAAAATGGGTCCAAACCAAAACGTGGTGCTCCCGTGTCCGCCTGTATGGAGTTCGGACGAGGAAGCCTTCCTCCATGCCGAGCAGTTGGCTTCGTTAGCCCTCCTCCCGATGTCCATAAAAGTAGCCGCCGAGCTCGACGTCTTCGAGATCATCGCGAAGGCCGGACCCGGCGCGTACCTCTCCCCGGGGGACATCTCGGAGCGGTTGCCAATCCGGCACGGCCCGGAGACGCCTGCCACTCTTGACCGGCTGCTGCGGATGCTGGCCGGCCACAACGTGCTCACCTGTCGTGTCGAGACCGGCGAGCTGGACGGCAAGGTTGAGAGGAAGTACGGCGCTGCACCTGTCGTCAAGTTCCTCGCCAAGAACCAGAATGGTGATTCTATGGCTCCATTCTTCAGTATGGCCCTAAGCAAGGCCTTCATGGACCCACCACTGTACGTCAACAATTAATGGTAGGGTTGTTTAGTTTCATGGCCTTACATATATTTGGATATTAGGGTACTTGAGTTTCGAAATTGACCGACATTAAGATTTGGTTCTCGAAATCACTGTTTATTAGCTTACATGAACAGTAATTTCGAGACCCAAATCCTAATATCTATGTATGTGACACCTTAAAACTAAATATCCCTCAATATTAACACCTACACATGGCATTGAATAATTAATTTAGTTGTTATGTACTCATATAGAAATACAATATATATCTCGTGTATATATATATATCTCTATTTTTGTTTAGGTACTGCCTGAAAGATGCAATCCTCCATGGGGGGATCCCTTTCGACAGAGCCCATGGGATGAGCCTATTTGAGTTTACTGGCAAGAACCCTAATTTTAACAAAACTTTCAACGAAGCGATGAGGAGCCATTCCACCCTTTCCTTGGAAGGGGTACTTGATGCGTACAAAGGTTTCGATGATGTCAAGGTGCTCGTAGACGTCGGAGGCGGAACCGGAGGACCTCTCGACATGATCCTAAAGAAGCATCCTCACATCAAGGGTATTTGTTTTGATCTACCGCATGTCGTCTCCACTGCATCAAAAATATCAGGTATATATCTTCTTCTTTTAGAGGGTGTTTATTTTTTTCACTTGTAATTGAGGGTCATTTATACGTGTCACTTACTATGTTTCACTTATAAGTTCATTTATAAAGTCTATTCTTTTTTTCCCACTTGTAAGTGATTTTTCACTTATAAGTAATTTTATTGTTCTTTTTTTTTTGACATTTATAAGTGCTATTTTACCACTTTGCCTTCTCATATAAACATGGACAATATATGACAACCCAAAAATATGCTGGTAAAAATATTGTACTATAAATACCAAAATATTTAGTTCAACACAAATACACATATAATGTGTTCCATTATTCGAAGTTCGTCTTACACAAAATTATAGTTTCAAAGCATTAAATTAATATTAATTCGAGAAATATTTCATTCAGTGCATCAACAGTTTGGTTTTGTAATCCAATCGTATAATTTTGGTTTTGAGCAGTACTCTCGTTCGCGATTTCTTCCAGTTCATCATTTGGGTTTTGCACTTCATCATTCACTTCCTAAAACTGTGATAATAATTCATCACCTATTTCATGTTGACGTATATAGGAAGTTATGCATAGTCATGCATGTTATAACTATTCTTCTCTCTGTGGAAAAATCATAAGAACGCATCTTTCCAATACATAGAACCTAGCCTTAGAACGCCAAATATCCGCTCGATAATATTCCTTAGTTGTAAGTGAACATGATTGTACTATTTCTCTCTACCTCCATGTCGAAAGTCTCCCAACCAATATCTTCTACCCCGATATAGAGCCATGAATCCCTTTGTGTGTGCTTCCCTGCATCGCATAAGTAATACTTATATGTAGTAAAATAAAGGGTTATTTACACTAACTACCCCTATGTTTTTGATTTATAACACGGGGTATCCCTACTTTTAAACTATTTACACTAACTATCCCTATGTTTTTGGTTTATTACACGGGGTACCCCTACTTTAAGGAAAAATAAAAAAATTATAACACTAACTACCCCTACGTTTTCTAAAGGGAGGGGTAGTTAGTGTAAATAGTTTAAATCAGGGGTACCCCGTGTTATAAATCAAAAACATAGGGGTAGTTAGTGTAAATAACCCTAAAATAAACATGTCAAAGTTTTTAGTATAATTTAAAATTCTATACTTGATCACTTATTTACATTGAAACTAAAAGATTGAGAGTAATACTAACCCAGAGGAGGCATTGGAAATTTGAATTTCGAATTTCGTATGGTAGCCTACCCTTGAGTCGTGAGCTATATCTAACCATCCAACAACAACATATGTGAATTTCATATCGAAGTCACATATAGCAATACATTTTGATAACATTCTTTACCTCCTCCTTCCTCTAAAAGGAATTTGTTTGTCTGATGGGATCGCAGCAAAAATAAGTGTGTCATCCATTGCACCTACTGCTCCTTTGAACGGTCCTTCTCTTAAAGCTCGGTTGTTTCCTATTTGTTCAACTAGTGCATCCCAAATGTGTGAAACTATCATTTCTTTGGCGAACATCAACATTCTGCACAATAAGAAATGGTCGATCCAGAACATCAGAATCTCTGTTTTAAGAATTAATTCGATGAGTTATGACTTATTGTCATCAATAAAATTTCCATCTTGTCATCCACATCAATATGTTTTCTATTAATTTAATATTCTCTCTCGCGAAAGTGATCGCATAAAGCAATAAATACATCTTTGTTCATCCTAATTAACTGGTATAACACTGTTGAATATCCATCCAAGAGTTTTTTCATATACATCTTCCTAGTAAGAGAAGCGGTACTTAACTTTTTCCTAAGAATTCTAGGTCTTTTATGTCTAAGAATGATCAAAATTACAATGACGGTTATCATCATTAATTTTTCTATATCCATATTCAAACAATTTTTGGGACGAATTTTGGGCCTATTTTGGATGGAAAAGGGAGACGATTCTTGGTTGTTAGGAAGAAAAAAGGGGAAGGAAGGGGTGATTAGTATTATATATAGGAAATTCAGTTTCTATTGGAATTTGGACAAGTGAAGAAAATTTTAAGTTTGTACAGGAACATAATAAACTTTTTGGATCCAATAAGTACTTAAGTAATACAATAAGTGAAAAAAATTTACTAATGAATTTGGACGCACTTATAACTAAAATCACTTATAACTGCGAAAAACGAACACACTTAATGGGACCAAATTCACTTATAAATGAGACCTCACACAAAACAAGTGATATTCACTTATAATTGAAAAAAAGTACCCCTCCTTATACTCAGTATTGTCTATAAAGTTATAGAAGTTTGCTAAAATTAATTATATCATACCGACATTAAGGGAAATTTGCATAATGCAGGAATAGAGCATATGAGTGGAGATATGTTTGAGCGTGTTCCAAGTGGAGATACTATTTTACTCAAGGTGAGTGTTGTTTGAATATATTTAAGGTTCCTCCATTCCTTCCGCGCACCGCACCCAACCGAGCAGCATCACAACGCTCCCACTTTAATTCCATCAACAAGAGAATTGAAATGCTTCCCCGTTGCTCGTACTAGCAACCTCTTAGGGGGATAGGCCTCACTCTAACCACTTGAGATAGAGTTCCTTGGATATATATATATATATATATATATATATATATATATATATATATATATATATATATATATATATATATATATATAATAATAATAATAATAATAATAATAATAATAACAACGGAGGTGAGATGGCACCTCACTCTCAAATATGGAGTGGCGGTGGTACCATCCCATCCCTCCGTCACAAATCAACAACCACTATTCTTTAAAAGATTATGTTGATGTGTTGATTTATGATAGATGGATGGGATGGTGCCACGTCACTGCCATCCCACATTTGAGAGTGAGGTGTTATCTAAACCTCCCTTATTCTCTCTCTCTCTCTCTCTCTCTCTCTCTCTCTCTATATATATATATATATATATATATATATATATATAAAATATATATATATATATATATATATATATTTTTTAAAAGATAGCAAATGACCTCTAGCCTAGTGGTTAAGAGAGATGCATGCGGTCCGAGTGGTCAGGAGTTCGAATCCCAGTGAGAGCGATTCCAGAAGCAATTTACTTGGTTCCAAAAAAATATATATATATATAAGATAAATATTTTTATTAGTAGTCCTGCCTACAACTCACACTCAACAATATCACAACACTTACACTCAACCTCACAACATCGTATGGCGAACTTAACTACATTACACTTGCCCAACGTATAAGCACGAAACTTCCTACTACGCACACTCAACATTATTACAACACTTACACTCAACCTCACAACATTGCATCATGCAACGCACATTGTTCATCCTAAATATCTAGTCCCTTACCAAAGTTCTTTTAGCCTTTGTAGGAACCCAAGTTCTCCCTTCAATTCTGCTCCCATGGCGAATCGAACCTCCATCCGACTGTAATGGTAGGAGGGGGTATAGAGCATATGGGTGCAAACATGTTTGAGTGTGTTCGAAATAGTATTTTACTCTAGGCGAGTGATGTTGAATATTTTTAATGTTCCTCATATCTTCAAAGTATTAAGGTTCCTCATATATTAACTGCATGTGCTGCTTGAAGTAAAGGAATTAACTATACAAAGAATTTCATGTAGGATAAAATAATATAAATAAATTGTAAATAAGATAAAAAGTTTGGTAAAATACAAATGAGGATCGAAATGAGTCGCCATTAGCAATGACGACATCAGTGCGTGTACTTTTTAGTAAAGGCGACTTGACTACATTACGAGTAAAAGAGGTAAATGGGAGTAAATAATCGTAAAATGCTGCCATGTCGCCAATAACATTGGCGACATGAGTGTGTGCACTAAAGTCGCCATTAATAATGGCGACATACATGCACTCTATATTCCTTTGATTTTTGTCAACGCCACCCACATCCACACCACCACCACCACACAAATTTGTCAGGATTTGTTCCTACACCACCACCTCACAAATTGGTCATGTTTTGTTGCTTCTCCATTGCAGATCGAACGATAGTTATATAGGTAACAGAAAAATGTATCTATCTACTAATATAAGGTGACTAGAAAACGGCTCAAAATTGAGCCGTCTATGCCGTTTGTAAATATTATATTAATTATTTTTAAAAAAATAAACTAATTATTTAACTACCCTAATATTATTTATCTATAAGTAAATAATTCTAACTCAAGTGGTTAAGATGTGAGGCATTTTTCATGGTTGTCTGAGTCAAATTTCGGACGATTATACTGATATCATTATTTTTTCAGATTTTCAATTACCAAACGAGGATAGTTGGGATTATTTAAGCTCGGAAAAATATATCATCTTACTATCAAATTTTATGAAGGAATTTACTGCATTATTTGCAAAAATAGAACTCCTCTTAAAGTGAAAAAAAAAGTTGGATTAGAAACTAAAAAGAAGTGTAAATAAATTTTGCAGTGGATTCTCCACGATTGGCCTGATGAACTATGCGTGAAGTTATTAAAGAATTGTTGGGAGGCTCTCGAGGAGTGTGGGAAAGTAGTTGTTGTGGAACATTGTCTCACAATTCAACCTGAGAATACATTGGCAGCGCAGTGCGTCTCCAGAGTAGACTTTTGTATGTTCCTTTACCTGTCGGGGAGAGAGAGGACAGTGGAGGAGTTTCGGTCGCTCGCGACGGAAGCTGGCTTCTCGGAAATAATACTTGCCTGCAGTTATGCTAATCATCGGGTCATTGAGTTCCGCAAGTAAAGATGTTCTAGTTTGAAAGAAGTTGCTCTCGAGTTTCTGTTGCTTTCAATAATCAATACCAAAGGGGTTCTTTTTCATTGCATAACATTTTTTTGCTTGGCATACAATTAATGCTCCCTCCATACCTGAGTTTTATTCATGCAACTTTTTGTATCTGTGATTATTTAGTTCTTTAAAAAATATAAAAGGACATGGTTGGAACATCCGTTTCTAAATGTGCTCCCAAGTTTATGATGCCGCTGGGATGGCCCTTGGCATGTCCTATTAACACAGATCATCATGACGTACAATTTATTAGAAATATTACATTATGCACGCATTGAAAACGTGGAGTGAAGTGAAGGAGTGAGTTCCCAAAATTTTATTAAAATTTTTTTATTCCTGCCTTTGTTCTGTGACAAGGCAGGAATAGATGTATTCTTTGCCAAGTTCATATTTGGGGAAAGAGAGGGAGTAGCTAAAGAGCGTTTTCTTTTGTTTTGTGGCAAAGAGGACACAAGTGCAGGTTGAGGAAAGGCCAAAGGACGCTTTTCTTTGTTCTGTCTAACACTCCTGCTAGATATGTTCTTCTCAGAGTTCAAAACTGGAGAAAATGAGGGAGTAGCCAAAAGGCATTTTCTTTTGTTCAAAGCCAAACAGGCAGTAGGCGCAAGTTGCGCAGAGGCAGTGGTTGGCAGAGAGGCAGTAGGCGCAGGTTATGCAGAAGCATTGGTTGGTACTGCAGAGGACTTGGGAGTCCATACAGTGCACGCCTTGCTCTTGGCAGTAACTGAGGTGCGTCTAGTACCCCCAACACTGATCATTGCTTCGTAGGCAGTTTGGTCGACTTAAACGACCAAAGTCTTCTGCGTCTTGCCGATCGATGCGGTATCACATTGAGTTGTCACTTTCTCGTCGGAGGAGAAAGTCATTCCCAGCAGAGTCGCCATTTTGTTTGCAAAAAACAAAAGTTTTTATGACAAACTTTGAAAGAATAGCACAAGAGTACAATGAATTCTGCGAAAGTACAACTGTAGGAATCTGATCAGAAGACGATCACTTTATCTCTTGGACGATGCGATATCGAAGACACAAGCCTCTGGAGAATGCAACAGCACTTTGTCAGGATATTATGATCATTAGTGATCCTTTGGGACTGATTTGAAACTTTATTTATAGAATACTTGAAATAATTGTTAAGTAGTTATTATGAGTGGCGCGCACTTCAGGATGCACGCCTCTTGTCCAGTTGCGCGAGCTGATACTTCAACTGCTGGGGACGTGTGGCATTGTTTGAGTGAGATGCGCGTGGTCGTGGATAGTGTAGTGTACACGTTCTTCGAAATTAGGGGCATGCACACCACGTCATCCTGCTTCTAGACACAAAATTTGATCAAGTGGTGCCAACTAGCCAGGTTGCGCGCGGGCACAACTCAACAACTGACGCCTTTGACTGGGTCTTCTATGTTGTATTGATTAATTCTCACGCCACTTGACGACTTGCGCGGGCCAGCTGTCAGCATTAAGTACATGCTGACAAAATCTTCTCGAGCGTCGCATTGTGCGGAATTCGAATGGATTTTCTTCGATTTTCGTGCTGTCAGTTGTCAGTAATGATGACAGCCGTTACAGCTTCTCAAGGAGGCTTGCCACGTGGTGCCGCGCACCCTGACTTTTGTCACGCCCCAGAACCAGAATACTGGAGGGCGGGGGCAGACATAGCCAGCTACGTATATTGAAGTGCAACCCACCTCGCTATACGGTCACGGCTGTCTAGGATACATGAGGGTTTATCTACAAGCCAACAGTCTCTTAAGGTCCTGAACAAGCCTCCAAAACACTCAATTTGTAACACAATTTTTTTGCAATTAGTAACGGTTATTACCGTGATACTCTTGTAACGGTAATAACCGTTATAATAATTAAAAAATTGTTACTAAAATTCTAATTTTTTATTTATTTTATTTATACAATCTTTGTGACACTGAAAACTGTTACCAATGCAAGTCATGTTACAAATGAAAAATCTAATTCCCACACTATAATTCATCATTCCCGCACAATTTTTTGACAGAGGCGGAAAAGCATGAAAGGGGTTTCACCATTCCCAAATTTCTCCAAGCCAAACCTCCAAAATCGTTCTTCTTCTCCTTCGCCCTCTTCCAACATCAAGAATCCTGCTGTCAAGGTGCCATCTTTCCCTATGTCAATGTCACAAATTTGTGATTTATCATCGTTTCTAACACTCTTCCTCGCATTTAGGAGAAGTTGGGGCGGCTGAAGGGAACCAAGTGAAAGGATCTGCGGAGCCTGAACAGCTGGGTCGTTCGTGGCTACTACTGCCTCATCGCTGCCCTCAACGCCTTCGAGCCTTGTGTTCTCGAGCGTTCCAACAAACATGTGCGGTGCCATTTCTTCTCTCTATTAAATGTGTTAAAAATGAGTGATGTTTATTTTACTCATATGTGGTTTGGATGAAACTATGATCTATTGGTATGAAAAGGTCTGATTTTTTATTCTTGACAGTTGGGATTTATCTTGGTAGATGAGGATAGATGAATGGGCTTGTTTATCGTTTTGTCTTCTCTATTTATTTCTGATTGTTGCATGTATAAGATGTTCGATAAAATTTCATTGGTAGTTTCGACAAGTTTATGGGTACTTTTTGGTGTTGTTTTTCCTCAGTGAGTTCTAGATTAAGTCATGTTTTTTTTTCTATGTTTTTTGATCTAATAGTTCATATGTTTGACAAAATGTCTCAAAGGTGTCTATTTGATTGTTCTTTATGATACCGAGCTGCTCGTATTAGCTGTTATCTTGCACTAACTTTTGGTATTTTTAATGGCAATGGCCCAATCCTACGATGGATGGGATCTAAGCACCCTTTAACTCTGTGTGTTGACACAAATATGTTTTTTGATTATTAATGATCGACGGATAAAAGAGAAGGGCCTCGTAAGAGTTTAGCCTCCTTCAGGATCAAAAGCGTCATTAACACATGGCAAATTATTTCTGACTGTAATCATGTTTTTTAGTTATGTATGATTGGCAGGTTGAAGTAATAGTCATAGTATTTATGCACTCGAACAGAGCCTGTGCTGAAAATTTCTTTTCCGGTATTACTTTTAGCTGATGTAAAAGTAAATGGTAATTATAATGTTAGGATAATTCTACTTCACAAGCACCACTACATGGTAGTTTGATGATCAAGTATTTACTGTTCAGATGAATACATTGTTATGAGATTAACTTCAAAATTCATGACTTCATATATGAAAGAGCTAGGTGATTGAGACAGTTCTTGCACTTTCTTCTAGAAGAAGATTGTCCTTTTCACTCCGTATTGACACAGTAATGTTCCAGCGTTCCAGCGTTCACAGTATCTTAATAACATCACAATATCAATCTCAGAACACACAAACACTATCGTCATTCCTATGTGCACAATGTGTGCATCAACTTGAGATGCCACAGTTCAAAATAATAATAAATGCATGCTTCAGAAATAATAAACTAAATTTTGAATTGACTTACCGAGGCTGGAATGAATACAAATAGTGAGTAGCCGTATAGACACCAAAGTTGAACTAGCCCAGATGGTGCTGAGAAGTACTTAAGAATGATGTACAAAGCAAGAGGAACGATTGTAACATAACCATAGAATAAGCCAGCAGACCATGTAACAAGGTTGATATCATAATTCCACCCTTTCTTCTGTAACTTGTGTGCCAAGTATGTGACAAATGTGCCAATAGCTGCCGCCACAAATATTAGAGTAGTGCATATCCAGAATGGTCCATACCTGCCAAAATATTTCATCAGATAGTGAAAATGAAATCTTGAAAGTTGTTATATAAGAAATGAAGGTTTAAAACATTAATGGGAAACCATTATAGGTGTATATGGACAACTGTATACATTCTGCCTACGTCTTACATACAAATAAAAATACATTTCTTTTTTTTCCTAAACAATACTACAATATTCATATGTTTAGGCTAATTATTATTGTATTATTCATTTTATTTTCCAGAAAAGATCAAATTGTCAATGATTCCACTGATACAGGGAGACCTTCCAACAATATAGAGAGGCATAGACAGGGAAGTTTTATCCGAGAATCAACTTACTTGATTACTTCAACAACTAAGGACAAGCAAATATACAATCATACCTGAACTCTTTTTGGAATGATGTAGAGTTGTTTAAAAAGGAGCACAGAAATATAAAAATAATGTAGTAGTACACAGTGAATATGAAGACACACGTACACTCTTTTTGCATAAGTTAAACTGTATTATAAGTAAAAAATTAAAAAAAACAATTCAACTTCTAAATCAGGTCCATTACAGGGAAAGGCCACAACTGGACAATATATCCCTATTAGATAGGGAGCCACTGATTTTAGAATTCACATTTCTCATAAGCATAACAACATGTTCCATAATTCTTTTGAAGAGCAAGCTTCATGTGTTTCCTCCTGCTGGAAAAAAAAACTGCAATTTCTTTCTTTCCGTATATTCCTTGTAGTCCCTGTTTTCAATTGAGTTATCCTTGATTCCTTCTTGCAATGCCTTTGTATTTCTAGTCTGCTTCCTTTATTTTTGCAGTATGGCCTGTTTTGCAACTTTAGCTTAAGTCTATAGTTTCGAGATGTATGCACTATGCAGAGCTATGTTTCATGGACATGGATGCATACATGACATAATAAGGACACGGTGACATGGACATGGTACTATTTTGGTGTGTGCCAGTGTATTTTGGAGTGTCCAGACTGTGCCCAATACGTGTCCGACAAGACATGGCCCACATTTTTGGGGTGTCCGTTTTTCCTGGAAGAATAGGTAAACCATGGTATCCAATTCAAATTTGCTGAGTCTACAGGTATCATCACTTAGGATACCCAACTTGATATATCTTTCCCTTGTTAACATAACTATCTAGCAAAACATGGCCCGCATTTTTGGAGTGTAAGTTTTTCCTGGAAGAATAGGTAATCCATGGTATCCAATTCAGGTTTGCTGAGTCTACAGGTACCATCATTTAGGATACCCAACCTGATACATCTTTCCCTTGTTAACATCTACCTAGCAAACCCTTATATAGGCACTCATTTTCATGCAATTTCCTTCGCATCATACCATCTTTGCCCATTCCAGCCCTTGCTTTCGGATATATACCTCCCTGATTCCAACTTGGATGTGCATTTTCTTAAGTAATCCTTTTTTCCTCCTTTCTACTGATAGAACCTTTGAGTTTCCAGTCTGCAGGGAATAGCGACCTATAGATACTTTGAATTCTTCTACTGTTGAATTGGATAGATGAATGGGCTTATTTATCGTTTCGTCTTCCCTATTTATTTCTGATTGTTGCATGTATAAGATGTTCGATAAAATTTCATTGGTAGTTTCGACAAGTTTATGGGTACTTTTTGGTGTTGTTTTTCCTCAGTGAGTTCTAGATTAAGTCATGTTTTTTTTTCCTATGTTTTTTGATCTAATAGTTCATATGTTTGACAAAATGTCTCAAAGGTGTCTATTTGATTGTTCTTTATGATACCGAGCTGCTCGTATTAGCTGTTATCTTGCACTAACTTTTGGTATTTTTAATGGCAATGGCCCAATCCTACGATGGATGGGATCTAAGCACCCTTTAACTCTGTGTGTTGACACAAATATGTTTTTTGATTATTAATGATCGACGGATAAAAGAGAAGGGCCTTGTAAGAGTTTAGCCTCCTTCAGGATCAAGAGCGTCATTAACACATGGCAAATTATTTCTGACTGTAATCATGTTTTTTAGTTATGTATGATTGGCAGGTTGAAGTAATAGTCATAGTATTTATGCACTCGAATAGAGCCTGTGCTGAAAATTTCTTTTCCGGTATTACTTTTAGCTGATGTAAAAGTAAATGGTAATTATAATGTTAGGATAATTCTACTTCACAAGCACCACTACATGGTAGTTTGATGATCAAGTATTTACTGTAAAAGTAAACGGCTCGTTCTTGAAGAGGTTGGTAGAATTTTAAATGTAATCTGTGAAGGCATTGACTCGAGAATATACCCTGTTGCAAGTTTAGGAAATGTGCTGATATTTTTCTACTTTGTAAAGCTTTTTGACAGGAAGTTCGTAGATGCATTTTTTGATATAACACATTTTTTGAAAAGGTGGGTATGTTAGCACCTTATGCATGCATTGGGAAGCCTTCCACCTCAAATGGTCTGTTGGGGAAGATGGCCCATGCTTATGGAGCTTTTGCCCAGCAGGTAAGCAGTTCTGAGTTTTGTTCATTTTCTGTTTTGTACTCACATAGCTCGTTGCTGGTGTTGGGATTTTTAATCTGAAATGGCCACTCAACTGTGTATAAGAGAACAACTTCTATACGCATTCTACTTATATTTCAGCTGACTCATATATAATTTCTAGTTTGCTCTAAGTAATTGGAAGTAAAATGGACAGAAAGTCAGAAACTTGTACTTACATGACTGGTGATAGGCTACCATTTGCAGAAAGCTCAGGTAGTCGAATGTATATTTGGCCGTCATGCTAATGAATATATATTTGGCCTTCATGCTAACATAAATAACCTTGATTTTGCTTTAATTTATATGAACATAGTAGCAACTATTTTGTGTTTCAATGATGCTAAAGGTCTTGAATTGAATGGCTATATCATATGATTCATTTCACTTGGTCTTACTTAGATGTGCAAATTCTTGATGAGAACATTTCACTCCAGGAAATTCATTTTTCAATGTGCTTCTTAACTAAAACTTGAAGCAGTAGAAACTTCGCCCAGTCTAATTAACACTATTCTCAAATGCAGTGTGTTTGAAGCTGAAAGACCAGGATGCTCATTTTCAGTTAGGCAGCAGATTGAAACATACTTTTACAAGGTAGAACTAATGTTATTAACACGAGTTATCCTCATCATGTTTGCTATACAATATTGGCTCTACTTTCTATTCAATCACTTTTCATCTTTTCACTGTTCCCTGTTCCCTGTTCTCTGAATGTTATAGTCTTATTCACTCACTTGCATATATTAATTACACAGTGAAGACAAAGACAAAATTCAAACAATTGCATTTTTTTGATGTTCGTCTACGTTGCATGGACCAGATCATGACACGGCATGTGAGGGCACGAAAACAAAGGTACGGTGTCTAATTTTGGCATACCTTTGTGTATTTTGAAGATTCTATCATGTCTAATATGTGTCTGACACAACACAGCATGGATGTGGCACTAGTTTTTTTAATATCCGTGCTTCCTAGGTTGTATTCTAGACTTCTATGATGCATAATCTTACATAACTTCTCCAGAGATATAAAAATTAGTACTCATTTTATTTGGCTCCTGTGAAATACTATTGTTGCTCAACGACAATTTTTTTATTGTAAGTTGATTTGATGTGTTTTTATGTTTTAATGCAGATTAGTGGTCTGACAGTGCTTTCATGGATTTTGAATGTCACTGGTACAAGATCGATGGCTGTAAGGTAATTATATGCAATGACCCAACCTGAGAAAATCTATTAAGCAATGGACATCATAGTAAAAGATATGGATTTCATATTTTGTTTGCATCTTTTGTTTGCATCATAGTAAAAGATATGGATATTCTTTTGTTTGCATCTCAGTTCTTATGGACCAGTTGTTTGGGTCTTTTATTTTGTTTGCATCATAGAGATAATTTTTTTCTCATTGAAATACTCTTACATAAGGGTTGATACTTGATATTGAGTCTTTGACCTCTGCAATAAATATGGATGATTTAATTAGTCTTCAAGATTCAATTATATATTGTCCTTATGAATTTGGAAAATGATTTATTTCTAAGCTGTAAATTTAGAAAGAAGCTCTAAAATCAAGGTATGGTAACAAAGATGATATGTGACATGTGGCTTTTTCAAAAGTACAAGAAGGAATAGAAGTATTGTTCACATTGTCAGTCAAGCATGCCTTAGAATTGTCTCCTACGTTACTTAGAATCAATTCAATTAACTAAGTATTGCTATTTGCAATAGATATGAATGAACTAATTAGTTTTCTTCAAGATTTATTGTATATGTTCGCAATTGAGAATCTAGACCTGGATTTACTTCAAAATTGTAAATTCTGAAAGAAGCTATATAATCTAGGGACATTAAAGTAGGGCAATGACTATATGTGACATGTAGCTTCTTCAAAATACATGAAGAAACGATGGATTTTTTTTCACACTGTCAGTTGAACATTACCTAAGAATTTTTTTCTTAGTTACATAGAATCAATCAATCAAGGTAGATAGGGGTGTGCAAAATGAAAACATGCACCCTGATTGATGCAAATGTGTGATTTCCTAGTGCATTATGGTTACGGATTTATCCTTTGAATTGGAAGGAATATAAGATTGTGATGTGGCTCACTAAGCTTTTTAGGCCAGAGTATTTGGCAACCTAGAAGTAGCAATGACAAGAAAGATCCCAAATTTATTGGCTGTGGCTCGGGCTTGGATGCATCAGGTCATTACTCTATTGAGGTCCAAATTTAAATAAAAAAATGAGTTGAGCTGGAATGTGAATGTTGAGATGGACAAATGAGAAAATAGTGGAGTTATTTTGGAATTTAGTGTTGGATCTAATTGACGATAAGGTGAGGGAGTCATTTGAATGATTTAGAAATCTACAACTAGATGTGCATGTGCACTTAGGAGGCTAGAAGTATTAAGAAAGGGCTAGAGGTAACACTAAAAAGAAGGTGGAAGCATAACTATATCAGCAATATGTTATTGAATAATGTTACAAAATACATGAAATGTTACTGACTAAGCTTAGTGGAATTAAAACTTTACATGAAATGTTAGTGAGCTTAATGAAATTAAAACTTGGAGAGTTAACGTGTTAGAACCCATATCCTGTTTTAGACAGAAGGTGGTAGAAGTTGCTGATCCTGTTGTAGATGGGATGGTAAGTTGTTAGAACCTGGGTGCTCCTATTTTACCTGGATTTCTTTTACAGGTACATATTTCAGCCTGTCTAGAGACTTTCTTCTGTGTAGCTTTATCAATCATGACACAAATGCAATTTTCTATGCCAAACCCTATCATATTACCTTCCTTTTTTAGTCTTTTCTGGGCTGACTTTGGCTGCTCGTGCTTAAAATGCACGATTAAAAGATTGACAACTTGCCTTCTAGGACTTGACTACCTTGGTTAGGAAGTTGACTCACTCCAACATAGAGGGATGATATCATTATCAGGTTGATGGGTTAATTGTCAAATTTTTAGTTAAGCTTGCTCCTGTTCTGTTACTAACCTGGGTTGTCTAGGTCAGTGTTTTAAAAGGCCCTCCGCCTCGCTGCCTTAGGCATCTATCTAGGCATTTCATATCCTTCATCGCATTGCCGCCTTTGCCCTCTTTGTTCCCTACCCTTTTGTGTCTACCCTAACACATTAAATATCATCCCTATCTTTTACTATAATGTCCATTGTCGAGTGGCAACATGCAAGATATTTTGTTCGCACCTACTACATATATATTAAGCATATTTTCTCAACCTGAGAAAATCTATATATTACGCACCTACCCAACCTGAAGTGAAATGTCAGTTTGGAGGGCAATGTAATGAAAGAAATATTTATGAAGTTGTATGTAAAATTCTATTAAGCAACTGTTACTCAAATATGGATTTCATATTTTGTTTTTCATTGTTACTTTCAGGAGTACTTCAGGAGTACTGTTACTCAAATATGGATTTCACAAAAGTTACTCAAATATGGATTTCATATTTTGTTTTTCATTGTTACTTTCAGGAGTACTTCAGGTTATAAAATTCTATTAAGCAACTGTTTTTCCTTAAACTTCTTTTACTAGTTTGTATGCTTTTATTTGATACTTTTTTTTACTCTTACATGCAGGAATATGTACAGTTTTAGCATGGATGCAAGCACTTTCATTCTTCCTCAAGAGAGCCTCGTCTTGATTATCCAAAAACACAAGTTTGAAATGTTTTGTGGTTTGCTTCATGCATCTAGAGCCTTGTTTTGTTGTCATTGAAACCAACAATGGAATGTTTCCTTATTAAAATATTAATGTATGGATGCTACTGAACATCCTGTGGTTTAGTTGTTTATTAATCAAATATTATGTGGTTTAATTACTAATTTGAATGGTTGAATTGTTAATCGAAATTATGTGGTTTTGTATCTAGTTTGGAATGGTTGAATTGTTATTGCAAATTATGTGGTTTAGTTACTTGCTCGGAATTGTTATTGAAAATTTCGTGGTTTAGTTATTGGTTTGGAATGGTTGAATTATTATGAAAGTGAAATATTATGAAATTGGATATGTGTTGTTTATTGTTTAGTTACCAGTTGAATGTAGTTTTTTTTAAAAATTTAAATAGTCCAATTGTAATGGTTATAACTGTGACAATTAGTGGATAATAGTAACGAAAAAAATAATGTAGTCACAGTAAAAACTGTGACAAAACAAACTATTTGTAACGGTTATTACCGTGACCAAAACAACTATTTGTCACGGTTATAACCGTTACCACAACAACTATTTGTCACGGTTATAACCGTTACCACAACAACTATTTGTCACGGTTATAACCGTGACCAAAACAAAAATTTGTAACGGTTATTACCGTGACTAAATATTAACCACGCCCTACTAGTAATGGTTATTACCGTGACGAAAAATAATTGTCACGGTAATAACCGTGGGTAATCGCCTATTAGTGTCTCAATCACAAGCAAGTAAGTAAAAATCACAAGATGTATGATCATTAAATATACAATAATAAGGCGTCCCAAATATTACATATTCAGCTGATCATGAAGCTAGTCGTTACAAAATGTTAGGACTAGCAAGAGTTTAGTCATACATGATCAACCCTAGGATCTGTTAATCATGCTACAGCCCGTAGGCAGACAGTAAGTAAGTGCAATCGAGCTAAACAGGTGCTCGTCGGCTAAACGCCTCAAAAGAATATTTTTACAATAGAGTGGGAAGCCAAAAATAACCTACTCGTTGCCAGGGTTCCGTCTAATGTTCACCATCTGGCAGGAAGGTCGGTAGATCCTCTGGAGCTGCTCCGAAATCTGGCCACACAAAACCAGCTGGGTCAGACCCCAGAAAGAGCAAGTGCCACAAAGGAGGCTTCACTTAAGAACTAAAACCAGCAGATCAGCACAAGATATAAATAAAAGTAAGAACTGAAAATAAAGAAAATACACAAGGATGATATACGACGAGATAACCATGAAACTTATTCAGATAACCAGGTTACAACCCGTAAACCAAACAAGGACCGGGGTTGTAACCCTTCGTCTGAACAGAACTTGGAATTCTCACCATTTATCAGTAAAATAAATACAAGCATTCTGGTCATTCAATAATCTGGAATAGGATCAAGGCAAGACTAGACTGGTTAGACTCCATCCAATCATTTCACGGCCAAGCAAGAACTACGGCTTGATACTTTAACTAACTAGGGTTATCACAGGCCTAGTTACTAGCAAGATGCAGTGAGATTATTCCACAGCCACAAGCCCTGCAGACCATCCAGGTTCCCCGGGTTAAAAGATTAGAGTTGAATTCAGGTGGGTACATCGTCCAGGAAACGAATGTACCCTTAGGTAGCTTGAAGGGTGCAACACATGACAGTGTGCTGGAAATGTGCCCTACTCGACGGCAGGCTACAGATCCCAAGGCGTGCCCAGGTAACGGGATTGCCTGTAGCTGGGAAATCTCTTCATGACTAATGTATTAATCTAGTTATTAGTCCTTAGTTTATTTCAATAGGTACTCCTGACCGTGGTACTCAGGAGTCCCATCCTAGACATGATGCAAGACAGGACTGGTTTATTTATACAAGCACAATCGCCCACGGTGTCTAGGTTATTATACAGGTCATGTCATGTCAGGTAGCCGTCGCAACAGCTTATTCGAGATAATCATGCCAGGTTATCAGGTGAAGTGTACTTGTCAGGAGTGCGCCACGACGGGCCACCATCATGTCATGCCAGGGTACTCATGTCAGGAGTGCACCACTACGGGTCACTATCGTGTCAGGCTCAGTTATCAATTCCAAACATACCAAGTAAATTCAGGATTATCAAGTTCATGACAAAAGGCGTAAGGATATAAAATGGACGTAAAATACCTAATAAAAGATCAATGTACAAGGCTATAGAAGAGCCAAGCCTAAGGAAAATAAAACCAAATCTGACACGCTGATATAAGGCCAAGTCAGCCAAAGGCCATACGCTCAGTGCAAGCATACGCTCCCAAAAGGCAGCGTGTGGGGGTCACAAAGCTCTCGGGTTGAACCAGGGTGACAAGATAGGCTAGCGTACGCTCAAGCCAGCGTATGCCTTGCTTGCTTAAGCTAGCGTACCAAGGCACGCGTACGCTCAAGCTGGCGTACCAAAGGGTCCATACACTTCCAATAGGAAGCGTACGCAAGGGTCAGCGTACACAAGGGCACGCTCGAGCTACAGGTCAGCGTACGCTCGAGCTAGCGTACGAAAGGGTCTAGGGCACGCTCACGCTAGCGTACGCAAAAGACACGCTGCCAACAGGCAGCATATCAAGGCTAGCGTACGCTCGCTAAAGAGCAGCGTACGAAGGCTAGCGTACGCTCGCTAAAGAGCAGCGTACGAAGGCTAGCATACGCTCGCTAAAGAGCAGCGTACGAAGGCTAGCGTACGCTTGCTAAAGAGCAGCGTACAGCTCAGCGGCGTAAGCTAAAAAGCTAGCTCACTGTTCACTGTCTTCTCCAAAGGGCAAGAACAGCAAGAACAGCAAGAACCCCATGGATGGAACCCAAAACTCCAAATGCTCATAACTTGGTCAAAACAAGTCCGAATCCAACTTTCCAAAGGTCAAGATTGGGTAGAATGAAATTCTCTACAACATGGAACCATCAAAACTTGAAAACAAGGAAGTTTGATAGATCAAAACCACCAAAATCTGAAAATAACTAATTACTAGATCTACAAGAATTAAAGCCTCAAAATGGAAAATGACAAGTTCTAATGTGGTTTAAAATCATGAGAAGAAGCTAATGAAACCATCAAAAGGAGTTCTCTTGTGGAAGCAAGTTGCACTTGCCTATGGTGTTCTTGGTTGGTGGAGAAGAGTAATGGTGGGGGAAAGAGAAGTAAATGAGAATTATGGAGGAGAGAGAAGGTTGGTGGGGATAATAAAGAGGGGGTTGTGGTGGAAATGAAGGAGAAGCATAGGCTAAGGTGTTCCACCCTTGGCCCATGATGAACCAAGCATTGGGCCGGCCGAACCAAGCCAACCCAAACCGAGAGTTAAACCAAGCCGAGAGCTAAACAAGGAATCATGCAATACAGAATAAAATACGTATACGTATCCTAAAATACGTAATACGAACCACAGGCATTACAACTTTGGCGCAACCTAAGACTGACGCAACCTAATGATCTGACGCCACTTGATGATAGCGCCCTTTAATGAGTGGCACCCCTTGATTTTTAGCTTCTACAATCAATACGTTCATATGTACTAGTGGGTGGCTAATTTAAATCCAAGCTCTCATTTGTTCAAGAAGTTATGTAAACAAGCATCTACAATTTGTGAACTTTCTAGCCATCTTAATCAATTCATACAAGCATTCGATAGGCAAATAACATAACTATGATAAATCTTACCAATGCCAGAGTGTGCTGTTGCAGCATAACATACCATGTTCTTCCCTGACAGATTTATATCAAAAGCTTGTAAATAGTGTGTAGGTGGGGGTTACTGGCAATTCAAGCCATTCTGGACGTATAACATGCTCGAGACGATGACCCTTTCAGCGTGGGTAGCTGGCCCCATTGAAAGTTCGAATGACCCGTGCTAGCATCCAGCATAGTTACCTTGTATTTCTCTTAGGCCGAATCGGTCTCGTGGTCCCGAATTGCCGTACGTGCGGAAAGCGAAACCTTGTGCACAAGTTGTCCATGACCGTGCTAGACTAAAATAAATTACTCAAGCATGCTCTACGTCTTTGAGAGTTAGCCAGTTTCAATATGTTCCACCTTATCGTTGCAACATTTATTCATGGCATCAATCCTTGCAGTTTTATGGAAATATATATGTACAACAAAACATGTATTAGTTCTATAGGAGGAGTATTCAAGTAAAACATGCACAATTATATAGAATAAGCAGTTGTGTCCATGTATTTACATCTAACATTTCATTCGTAACGAAGTTATCGATTTATTTAAGTACCAGAGGGCCAAGGGAGAGAAGGGTCAGTCACTCACCTTGGGTTGATTGAGACGAGGGACCGGTTGGTTGCGCTTAAACGGCGTATATGCGATCACCTGAAATCGCACAAGCAACTAATCAGAATATTGTTCTATTCAATGAGTTCGATAAGAAATGCGAAGCTCGAAGAACGCAACCATGAAAACCATCGAAAACATTCACGAAAATGTATTCAGAAAATCAAAGCCAAAGAAGCAAATGCGGCATGAAAAACAGAGCAACGGGAGGTCTCTCCCGACTCAGCCGCAAAGTCCATCCTCGAGGCGCAATCCACTCACTGAATATGGGACTTGATTCCGAAGAAGCCATTCCATAACTAGATAATGATCTTAATTCAATCGGTCTCGTTCAATCGATTCAATTGATCCCGATCAATCGGTTCTGACCAAATCGATAGCGACAATGTTTCTTTATAGCGCACCCCGTGGACGAGAAACGGGACATAATGTAGGGACGGGTCACTACAGGGCTACTCTAGCAGTACGTAGGGCCTATTTAATCGAGATAAACGGTCGAGATCAGACATCGGTTAGGTGAATGGTCATATGAATAAACTTTATGAGTCAGATTCGAGTTTGGGTACAGACCAGTGGGTCGAATCAGACGACTCTAATAATGCAGCTATTGGAATGAATGAATGGGACTGGTAACTTAACTCACGAGTTTGAGTTGGGTTTATGTGTAATGGGTTTAATCCACTAGTACGAATTAAATTAGATTTGAACCGAGGGCTTAGATTTGCCGGTTAAAATTTGGGTTTGGTTTTAGGTGGAGGCAGCAGGTATAAAACAGATACGCCAGGGTTTTTCATACAAAAGGTTTTTATTTATTACAACTGAGTTATAAATTGTAGAAAAATACTTTTAACTATTTAGTTTATTCATAAATTAGGTTTTTCTCTTTAGAAAATACCAAAAATCCTAAAATTTCCAGAATCTATATTATGGCCTATACTATACCTCAAGTTTTGGGTCAAAATTTTATGGAAGGTCATTGGTAATTCGTTTTATTAGGAAATAAATTCCAATAAATTCTAAGTGAATCCTATAATATATACCCAAATAAATCCAAAATGCCCTAGTATTGAATTCTAAACTAAATTAGGGTCTTATATTCTAGTTTCAACCTACCTAAAGGTTTTCTGGCCTTATTGGTTCAGCCTAACAATCGGAAAGTCTAATGTAACTATGTCTAGATTCAAATGCCTCCTATCTCATTATATTATTCTATTAGGATAGTAAACTGAATTTTTTGGTAGTAGATATCACAATATCCTATAAAAAAAATAAAAAAAATCTTTTATGAGGACTAAAAGGATTGTAATGACATTGTTGGACTTTTATTCAAAATTAGACTTACATACATTAAATATTATAAAAAATTTGGTGTCATCTTAAACTTTGGGCCCGAGGCATCCATCTCATGGGTCTCATATCAAGTCCGGACCAGAGTATGGGATGATGTTCGCTCCATAGCTAGAGAAGGGAGGGACGTTAATGGCAGTAGGGGAGACAAAAAGGACTAGTTTTTTTTTTTTTAAATTTTATGACGAAAGAAGAATATAATTTATTATAAAGGGACTTTATGGTGTGGTGTTAACAGTAAGACTAACTTGCAAGAGAATGATACTATAGGATATGTAAATCACAAAATAGAAATTAAGGGTATCAACTTGTCCTATAATTTTCAGGGCATTTAATTAGCAAAAGTTGATTATTTAGGTTTCTTAAGTGGAAATAAGCTAAAATTGATCCTAAACAGCCACCACCACCACAACCACACAAATTGGTCAGGTTTTGTTGCTTCTCCATATTGGTTACCTTCTTCATTGTAGTGGGTTGAAACTAACTTGCAAAAGAATGATAGTTTAGGTTATAAATTTTTATAAGTAACAGAAAGAAAAAAAGTATTCAACTACTAATATAAGTTGGCTTGGAAACGAGTCAAAATTGAACCGTCTATGTCTTTTGTAAATACTTTATTAATTATTTAAAAAAATTCTAATTATTTAACTACCTAATATAATTTATTCATAACTAACTCAAGTGGTTAAGATGTAAGACATTTTTCTTAATTGTCCGAATTCAATTTCTAGGAACGTAGTATTTATATTTAAAAAAATTAATATTTTTTTTTACTCGTGTTGAATGCGTGTGCACGTTATTAGTTGTATTAACTTGCCAAAAAAAAATTCAGATTTTCAATTACCAAACGTGGGTAGATGGGATTATTCAAGTGCAGTTAAGTATAATTAGCTTATTGATGACTCATCTTACTATAAAATTTTATGAAGGAATTGACTTAAGCATTATTAATTTGCATAAATAGGGATCCACTTAAAGTGAAAAAAAGAGAGGAAAAAAAGTGGGACTAGCTAGAAACTAAAAAGAAGTGTAAATAAATTTTGCAGTGGATTCTCCACGATTGGGCTGATGAACTATGCGTGAAGTTATTAAAGAATTGTTGGGAGGCTCTCGAGGAGTGTGGGAAAGTAGTTGCTGTGGAACGTTGTCTCACAGTTCAACCTGAGAATACAATGGCAGCGCAGTGCGTCTCCAGAGTAGACTTTTGTGTGTTCCTTTACCTGTCGGGGAGAGAGAGGACACTGGAGGAGTTTCGGTCGCTCGCGACGGAAGCTGGCTTCTCAGAAATAATACTTGCCTGCAGTTATGCTAAGCTAGTTATCGGGTCATTGAGTTCCGCAAGTAAAGATGTGCTCAAGACATAAATTGTTGTAGTTTGGAAGTTACTCTTGTTTGTTTTGATCAGTTTCTGTTGCTTTCAATACCTTTCCTTTGTATCAAGTTCCATGAAATAAAAACACTACAACATTATGTATGAAAAGAATTATCCTCACTCTGTTGGATATTTGAAGTTGTGAATATATGGGGGTGGACAAATCACTTTGACACATGGTACAAGAAGGTGTTCTTCCTTTCACAACATTCAAATGCACTGGTGGTACTCCAACTTGGGCACACTAACACCGAATGATGACCTGGCATACCAAGTCTCCAAACCACTAAAACACGTGTGCAATCCACATGTACACAAATAAAACCCAATAACCTTACCAGAGAGAGCTCCCCCCTCCCTCTCGCTCTCTCTGGTAAGGTTGTGGGGAAAGGTTTCCGCGTTTCTTTCCCAACAGAGTGGTATCAGAGCTTTGGGTTCAAAGGGTGTCAGGAGTTGACAGAGGAACCAGAGAGGAGAGATGGACGCGAAGCCGGTGCGCATGGTGAACCTTAATGGCACAAACTATCATTATTGGCGGAGCAAGATGAAGGATTTGCTATTTGTCAAGAAGCTGCATCTACCCGTATTTGCATCCGAGAGGCCCAGTGATAAATCCGAGGAGGACTGGACATTCGAGCACATACAGGTGTGTGGGTACATACGGCAGTTTGTTGATGAGAACGTGTACAATCACGTTGCCAATATTGAGCACGCGAAGACGTTGTGGGATAAGCTGGAGTCTTTGTATGCGAAGAAGACCGGGGTAAACAAGTTGTTCCTGATCCGGACGATGATGGGTCTGCGGTACAAAGACGGGGCGTCTATTTCGGATCACTTGAGTGAGTTCCAGGGCGTGGTTGACCAGTTATCCTCTATGGGAGTCAAGTTCGACGACGAAGTTCAGGGACTGTGGCTGCTGTGTACATTGCCAGACTCGTGGGAGACCGTACGAGTATCTATGATCGCTTCTGCTCCAGAGGGCATGGTCAGTCTGGAGGTTGCCAAGAGCGGGGTGTTGAATGAAGAGATGCGGAGACGTTCTCAGGGCACTTCATCCATATCCCACCACTCAGAGGCACTTGTTTCAGAGAGCCGCGGAAGGGGCAAAAGCAGGGGTCCAGGTGGTGGCAGAGACAAGAGCAGGGGGAAGTCCAAGGGTCGTTACGAGGACTCAGAGTGTTACCATTGCGGTAAGAAGGGCCATATCAAGCGGAATTGTTTCGCTTGGAAGAAGGAGAAGAAGGGCGACAAGGGGAAGCAAGAAGAGAACACTACAGCGGCGGCCTCGGTACATGGAGGCGATGTGATCGTCGTAGGTGATGAGGTCATTACTAACCTCGCCTGCGATGACAATTCTTGGCTGGTGGACTCAGGGGCTTCAGCACATGTATCTCACAATAGGGCACTGTTTGCCACTTACACGACAGGCGACTGTGGCGTGTTGAAGATGGACAACGGAGATGTGTCGAAGGCGGTTGCCGTTGGAGATGTGCATTTGAGAACGAAGACGGGTGCGGTTCTTGTTCTCAAGGATGTTCGTCATGTCCCTGATATCCGTTTCAACCTGGTGTCGGTTGGAAGGTTGGATGACGAGGGATTCTTCAGTCTCTTCGGGAATAGTCAGTGGAAGCTTTCCAGAGGTTCGATGGTGATTGCCAGAGGAAGCAAGAAGTCCGGTCTCTACTATATGGAGGGGAGCGCAGAGAGGGCACAGGAGGTGAACGCGGTCAGTGATGCGTCTACCGAGTTGTGGCACAGGCGGCTCGGCCATATCAGCGAGAAGGGGATGAGCTACTTGGTGAACAGGAAGGTGATTCCGGGGCTCAAGTCTACAAAGTTGGAGAAGTGCACGCACTGTTTGGCTGGGAAGCAAAACCGGGTGTCTTTCCAAAGTCACCCAAGTTCGAGGAAGCCGGCGTTGCTCGAGTTGATTCACTCGGATGTCTGCGGTCCTATGAAGGTAAAATCTCTTGGTGGTGCTTCTTACTTTGTGACTTTCATTGATGATTGTTCCAGGAAGGTTTGGGTCTATGCCTTAAAGACCAAGGATCAGGTGCTGCCTACTTTCAAGGAGTTTCAGGCCTCTGTTGAAAGGGAGACGGACAAGAAGTTGTTGTGTGTTCGGTCCGACAATGGTGGCGAATACATCGGTCCCTTTGATGCGTATTGCAGAGAGCAAGGGATACGACACCAGAAGACTCCGCCAAAGACACCTCAGCTCAATGGTGTAGCGGAGCGCATGAACAGGACACTGATGGAGAGGGTGCGGTATTTGCTGTCAGAAGCAAACTTGTCGGGCAGTTACTGGGGTGAGGCTCTTCTCACAGCTGCTTATATTATTAATTTGTCTCCTAGTGCTCCTTTGCAGGGTGATGTGCCTGATAAAGTATGGTACGGCAAGGAGCCGTCATACAGTCACCTGCGGGCATTTGGTTGTAAAGCCTTCGTGCATGTACCGAAGGACGAGAGGACCAAACTTGAGCCGAAGACGAGGCGATGCGTCTTTGTCGGCTACGGTCGGGATGAGTTTGGCTGTAGACTCTACGACCCAGTGGAAGGAAAGCTCTACAGAAGCAGGGACGTGGTGTTCGTCGAGGATCAGACCATGACCAACACTCAGGATTCCGAGACGTCTTCTGAGGCTGAGGAATTGCCTGAGTTAGAGTCATTTCGCTTCGAGCAGTTTCCAGAGGACATCGCAGAGGATCCAGTTATGGGGGAGCCGGTACATGGAGTTGCTCCCAACCTTGATCATCAGCCTGCTGATGGTGGTCAGGGTGTCCCTCAGGAGGATGAGCATGCCGGAGAGGTAGTTCCTGAAGGGGCGGAGGCTGTCGGTATACAGCCAGCACCAGTGGCTCCACTGAGAAGGAGCGACAGGGATCGTCGACCATCTACGAGATACTCACCAGATGAGTATGTGCTATTGACTGACGGGGGAGAGCCCGAAAGTTTCGCAGAGGCTATGGAAGACGAACACAGGCAGGAGTGGATGGTGGCTATGCAGGAGGAGATGAGTTCCTTGTACACCAATTCCACTTATGATCTGGTGCGGTTGCCAAAGGGCAAGAAGGCTTTGAAGAATCGATGGGTGTTCAGAGTGAAGCAGACGGAAGATGCTACTCGCCCTCGATACAAAGCGAGGCTGGTAGTCAAGGGCTACGGTCAGCGGAAAGGCGTGGATTATGATGAAATCTTTTCGCCTGTCGTCAAGCATTCATCTATTCGGGTGGTGCTAGCATTAGCAGCCAGTTTCGACTTGGAGGTCGAGCAGATGGACGTGAAGACGGCATTCCTCCACGATGATCTTGAGGAGAAGTTGTACATGGAGCAGCCGGAGGGATTCTGTGAGAAGGGCAAGTCACATTTGTTCTGCCGGTTGAAGAAGAGCTTGTATGGTCTGAAGCAGGCTCCGAGGCAGTGGTACAGGAAGTTCGAGTCGTTTATGGGGGAGCATGGTTATACACGGACGACGTCGGATCATTGTGCATTTGTGAGGTATTTTGCCGAGAATGATTTTATCATTTTGTTGCTCTATGTTGATGATATGCTATTAGTGGGTCAGAATGCCACTAGGATAGCGGAGTTGAAGCGCCAACTGGGCGCGGCCTTCTCTATGAAGGATTTGGGCGCAACGAAGACTATTCTTGGGATGGAGATCAGCCGAGAGAGAGAGTCCAAGCTGCTACACTTGTCCCAAAAGAAGTACATTCACCGGGTACTTCAGCGTTTCGGGATGGACGGGTCGAAGAAAGTGAGTTCCCCCCTCGCGGCTCACTTTAAGCTCACTGAGGAACAGTGTCCATCTACCGAGGACGAAAAGGAAGATATGGAGCGGGTTCCATATGCCTCAGCTGTGGGGAGCCTGATGTATGCTATGGTGTGTACGAGGCCAGATATTGCTCATGCAGTTGGTACGGTTAGCAGGTATCTTTCAAATCCTGGAAGGGTACATTGGAGTGCGGTCAAGTGGATTCTACGTTATCTTCAGGGCACCGCTGGTTGGAGACTTTCCTTTGGTGGTGACGAGCCGAAGCTGGTCGGGTATACCGACGCTGATATGGCTGGAGATGTAGACACGAGGCGATCGACTTCGGGCTACGTGATGATGTTTGCGGGAGGAGCGGTGTCGTGGCAGTCGCGGTTGCAGAAGTGTGTTGCCTTGTCGACAACGGAGGCAGAATACATTGCGGCGACGGAGGCTTGCAAGGAGCTGTTGTGGATGAAGAAGCTGTTGCAGGAAATGGGACTGAAGCAAGAGCAGTATACTTTGCTTTGCGACAGTCAGAGTGCTATCCACCTTGTGAAGAATCAGACGTTTCATAGCCGGTCCAAGCACATCGAGACCCGGTATCATTGGATACGGGATGTGGTTGAGAAGAAGGACGCGGAGCTTGAGAAGGTGCATACAGACGACAACGGAGCTGATATGTTCACGAAGATTCTACCAAGGGGGAAGTTTGAGTACTGCAGGCAGATCGTCGGGATGACGACGTCCTCCCCATAGTTGTGAAGGGGGAGATTTGTTGGAGTGGGTGGGGTTCCCAACCTATGTGGAGAAGACCCCGGAGTGCGACGAGCACCGTCCGAAGTCGGAGAAGCTCGGGAAGTAGGCGACGTTGTTGCTGCTGCTGCTGGAGCTTCTGGGAGCAGGGGATCCGAGTTCGGCCCGAACTCGGTCCCAGGCCGAGTTCTGGCCGAACTCGGTCCCAGGCCGAGTTCTGGCCGAACTCGGTCTGGCCATTCCAGGATTTGGCGAGTAGGTTCTGGCTGCCCCACACAGAGTTCTGGCCGAACTCTGTGTCGTCGGGGGCTGATGCGGGAATCAGGATGAGTTTTCATCATTGGATCTAATCCAACGGTCCAGGTTGGTTGCGGGATTAGGGAGTTATATTGAGTTTTCTCAACCCTAATTTATTATCGTAAGATCGCAAGTATTGGACAACACAAAGTTTGAGAGAGAAAGGAGGCAAGAGTGCCATTACAACTTCGGAGAAGAAGGCGGAGGATTGAAGGTTGATATTCGGAGGAGATCGTGTTTCGGGTAATCTCTACTCGTCGTTCTCGTTCTTCGTAGCCTTGTAATCGTTGTTCTTTTCTCTGAGTGTTGTGGGGATCCGATTTGGATCGGAGGAGTTTGTAGAGGGTGTAGTTCTTCTATTCCATTAGTGGAGGCTTCTCAGGGTTGGACTCCGATCGTCCCGTGGTTTTTCCCGCAAGGGTTTTCCACGTCAAAAATTCTCTGTGTCTGCGTGGATTGTTTTGTGTGTTCATTTTTGGTTCGTGCGTTATATTGCTCGGTCCTCTCGCAGGTACTCTCCGGTTTGGGGAAAGGTTTCCGCGTTTCTTTCCCAACACAAGAAGGTGTTCTTCCTTTCACAACATTCAAATGCACTGGTGGTACTCCAACTTGGGCACACTAACACCGAATGATGACCTGGCATACCAAGTCTCCAAACCACTAAAACACGTGTGCAATCCACATGTACACAAATAAAACCCAATAACCTTACCAGAGAGAGCTCCCCCCTCCCTCTCGCTCTCTCTCAGCCCTCTTTCTCTTCCAAGAACGAGACTACGAAGCGGCTGGAGTGGTCGCAGATGGGTTCCTCTCTCTCTCCCTCTCTCTCATCTTCTTATTATTCTTCTTCGAATCTTCAAACTCTTTCTTTCTTTCTCTTTATTATGGAAACCCTAAAAAATGGCAGAGAAGCTTTTTAAAAGGGAAATAATGGAGCAATTCTATGGATCTAAAATGAAAAATCGTCTCTTCTGTGAGGTTCTTCTAGATACTCGAGTACGACATTGATTTTGGAATTACTTCTTCACTCTCACTTACTCCCTCTCTATAAATCGTAGATGAGAAACTGAAACAAGAAAAAAAACTTAAATTTTAAATCAAAAGAAGTGAAATTTGTAAAGTAGGGTTTTGTTTTGATGTTGATTATAAAATTAGCATGTTGAATTCTAATGTCCTCAATATTTAGGCTCCCAAATGACACAAATTGAAGCCACTGAACCGGAATGGGATATTGCGAAAATCCCATGTTATTGTGAAGGTACTTCTATGTGCAAATTACTCACTGCAAATACACCTTGGAATCATGGGCGCAAATTTCTGAAATATGCAATGGAGGTTATGTTGTTGTTTCGTTCATTATCTTGATTTATGCAAATTTATAATTTTTTTTTACTGTTCATTATTTTGATTTACATAGAATGAAGGATGTAATTTTTGGTGTTGGGCGGATGAACTTCGGTTATGTCGTTGCGAAGCCGAGTTTTGCAAATTAAGAACATCAAAGATGCCGAAGAGCTTAGGTCAAAAATTCTACTGTTGTCCATTATCTACTAATGTAAGTGAAACTTTTTTTACTTTGTTCACAATAACTCTATTGAAATTTATGTGTAACTTACGATTGTAATTTGTTTGTTCAATATGTGTAGAGAAAAAATTCAGGTTGTGAATATATTGAATGAATGCAAACATTCAAGGCCTCAAAAGAAAAAGAAGAAACCAGTGGATGATGGGACTACTACTTCTTCGGAACGTGACAAGGGTATCATGAAGGAGATCATATCGGAAGTTCAAATTGAACACCGTGTAGCGCAGCGTCAAGTTGAAATATATGGTTATTTTTTGAAGAAATTTGGGAGATTTAAGATTTAGTTATTGGATTTAGTAATTGTATTATAATGACTAAAAATATTGCAGTTTTTGGAATTGTATTGTAATTGACGCAGCGAGATAGCGGAACGGGCTTACCTTCATGCTCGGCAATGGCCAAGTCGATCGGTAATGGCGATAACTGGACTTCCATTGCTTGGTGAGAGCGAAGCGGTGCCGCAAAAACTCCGACGGATGGCCTTGTGAGGGGTCCGCACGAAGGTTGCTTGAAAACCTCAAGCAGGGGGCTTCCAAATCTACGGAACAGTCGAGTCCACAACCTAGAAAAGAAGAGAACAAATATCAAACTTAAAGAATAATTCTATTGATTAAAAGTTGTTCCCCAGTTGCATACAGAAGGTGCCTATTTATAGGACTTTTATGACAACCGAATCCCACTCAAATAAAGATAAAACCTATCATAATAAAATAAAGATAAAACCTATCCTAATAACAGAAAGAGTCAAAATAAGAGTCCTAAAAGAAATACGATTCTTATCAACTCTTAAAAAAGATAAAGCAAAAGAAAAAGAATCCTAAAAGAATTCGGAGTTGGAATCCACGCTACATTAGTCTCCCCTGCTTCAAAAGAACGCGTCCCCGTGTTCTTCTCAGAATAAAACGGTTCGCCAGGTGAAAAATATTCGTAAAGATCGGAGATATTGATGGTTGGGGAGATCTGTGTGTCTTCATGCTGAAGTTGCGGATGAATCATCGGCAGAAGTTGGCGAGAACATAGAAGCTTTGAACTTCAGTCACTGTCTTTGGTGTAACCCAGTCGCGGCTTGCTCGAATATTCTCTTCATCAATACTACGGCCATCGACGCTAGTCACAAATCCCAAGAAGATGAGTTGGTTCGTAAGTATGCTACACTTCTTAATTCGAACAAGGTTGAGAACTTCCCTGAGGTGCTTCAGATAATTAGCTTGGCTCTTGATATAAATCAAGATATCTTCAAAGTAGATGACTATGAACTATCATGTTAATAACTTCAAAACATGATTCTTTATGCGTATACAGATTTTTGATGCATTCGAAAGTCCAAATGGCATAAAGAGCCATTTATATGGTCTTTTTCGGGTTTTGAAAATAGTCTTCCACTCATCATCAGGTCGAATCTCGATTTGATGGTATCCGGTCTTCAAAATGATCTTTAAGAAAATTATAGAGCTTGAAGTCGTCTGAAGAAAACGCATATATGTAGGAGTTTTTGCAGCATCTAGAAAATCGAGGAACTGACAATCGAACTTAGATGATGTATCTGGCGGATCACTTCGATGTTTGTGATGAGGAGGTCTGCCATCGTTATTGGAAGCTTTATATATTGGTGAATTCTTCAATGCTTCGTGGAAGGAGAAAGTCTATTCTTGAGGTGTTGGAGATTTTAGCTCAGCATCTGCAATGTATGCATCCGACTTTGATACGATCTTCTCAATCTCGTCATCTTCATAGTCAACAACGACCACTGATATATACTCTGAGTGGACAACTGTTGTGAACACACTCGAGTCCCTTTTGTGGATGGCTGCTAGTAGAACGTGCATTTGTGCCTTTTGTCTCTGTGTGTGATATTCTTGTGAAATCAACTGTAGCGCTGTAGACCTTTAAAAATGAAAGTCATGCTGAGTTGATCAGAATCAGTTCAAAAGTCACGCTCAGTTGATCCAGACAATATGAACCAAGTCACGCTGAAGACAGCTCATCATTTGTTAGAGAGTAATTATGACTGACAGCACGACAGTCGAAGAATGTCTCTTCATATGCCACGTATGCACAGAACTCGAGAGATCACCGCCGTCTATTGCATGATTTTCGAAATCTTCTTCAGCAAGACTCAACCTTCGTCGAGTTGGCGTACCAAAAGGGTTTCTTGTCATTTAATACGACTGACAAAGCAATCACTGTCAGAGATTTTGTGTCAGTCGAGGCACGCCAAATCAAGACAGCTGGCAGTCTTATCTCAAGTCTGCGTGTATTTGTGATCTTCATCTCAAGTTTGCGTGGATTCTGAAGTTTTCTTCCTCAAGTTTGCGTGGATTCTGAAGTTTTCTTCCTCGAGTCTGCGTGAATCCTGAAGCTTCCTGCCCCAAGTTTGCATGGATTTTGAAGCTTTCTATACCGAGTTTGCGTCGACTTTGTCTTCAACAAGTCTGCGTGAACTTCATCAAATTGGAGTACGTGGCAGCCATGCCACTGATCTCTCGCCTGCGTGTCCTGTAACTTGCACACGACCCATGCATGATTGCCATGTGTCCAACAGTTACAGGCCACGTCCAGTAACTGCTCACAACCTTGCGTATGTTAAATCCTGCGTGATTTTTAACTAGGCACAGGCTGTGAAGACAGTTATCTTTTCAGTTATTATTTTTGACTCTATAAATAGAGTTCTTTTTTTATTCATTGTACAGATACATTGATATCTACTGTCAAAATTTTGAGAGCTTTTCTTCTTCGCATAGTCCAAGGGATAAAGCGATCGTCTTCTAGATCGGATTCCTACAGTTGTAATTTTTCCAGAAACACAACAAATAAAGAGAATTTCTTTATGGAAAACAAATTGGCGACTCTGCTGGGGAAAACCATCTCCTTTTCTGAGATGGCAACAACTCAATGCGACACTTCGTCAGTCGGCTCGACGAAGAAGGTGATGACGATCAAGTTCGATCAACTCGCCTACGAAGAAATACAGCAGGCTAAGGGTGGCAAGCCCACTTCAGCCTCCATCACTACTGCCAAGTCGAAGGGACACTCCGTCTATGTCCCTAAGAATCATTTGGCAGTCAATGGTGAAGTTTCTGCCACAGTGTCTACTCCTAACACTGGTAAGAACTCTACTGCAAGCATGCACACTCTTGTGCGCTCAAAGATGACAGTAGTTGAAAGTCACGCTGACAGTACTGGCTCCTTAGCCAAATCTGTTCCAGCGTGCAAATTCAACTCTAAAAGTCACGCTGACAGTACTGGCTCCTTAGCCAAATCTGTTCCAGCGTGCAAATTCAACTCTAAAAGTCACACTGACAGTACTGGCTCCTTAGCCAAATCTGTTCCAGCGTGCAAATTCAATTCCAAAAATCAGGCTGATAGTACTGGCTCCTTAGCCAAATCTATTCCAGTGTGTAATCCCACATCCAACAATCACGCTGACAGTACTGGCTTCTTAGCCAAGTCTGTTCCAGCGTGTAATTCTAAAATTAAAAGTCACGCTAACAGCTCTGGTTCTTTAACCAAATCTGTTTCAGCGTATATTTCATCCAAGAAGAATGGCTCTTTAGCTATCTCTTCTTCTTTACCTGGTTCTCCTAGAACTGGGGGTGGTCTTCCACACAAAGTTCCTTCGAAAAGGAATGACTCTTTAGTTGTTTCTTCTGCTCCTGAAGTTTTTACTTCAGGGACAGCTTTGACTGACAATTTTGTTAGTCAAAGGAAAGGAGATAGTCTCTTGACTACTTTTCCTTCTGGACATTCTATGTCTCAAAATATGAATGAGTCTAAGAAGAAACATTCCTTAATGTCTTCTTCTATGACTTCTTCAAATTGGGCACAGAATCTATCCATAAAGAGGGTCTATTACCAACTCCTAATCAAAAGGATGGTTCAACTCTTCCTTCTCTGCAAATATCCAGATCAATGGAAGGAAAACTCCATGTTTCCAAAATTAATGTGTTATCTTCCACTGATTTAAGAACAAAACTTAGTACTTCTGGTGCTAAGAAACCAGGTCAATTGGATATGAAAATAAGAGATCCAGATGCAGAGTATGCAAGAAACTATGTGGCTCATATTAATCACTCTCTGTATAATCAAGAGCCATCAAGACTCAAGAACAGGAAATATACTCCTCAATCTTCACAAACAGATTTACGAGAACATCTTCAACAGAAGAGAAGGAGTAATTCTATGACAAAAGATCATGCTGAGTGTGATTTCTATCCAAGAGTCATAATTCAGTGCAGATGTCAATCAATGGTTCAAAACCATGGTGATCATGAATGTGACTTCCAGCCAAGAGTCACAATGCAATGCAGATGTCAAACTAAACGACAATCTGTCTTCAATCGAATTCAGTAGGAACCTATGCCTGATGAAGATGAGCCTTTATTTGCTTCTGTCAATATGACCTCTCGGGATACTGGGGGTAGAACTGATAGTCCAGATGGAGTATACAGAAACACCAGAGCAAGAGCCCTAACCTCTAGTCAAAGAAATTTGATCTCCGAAATTGATTCTAAATTTCTGGGAGAATCTAACTTCCCACCTCTTCCTACTGGGGGTAGTTCTCCTCTAACAGACTTTGATGCACAAAGTAGTGAGTCAGAACAAACAATATCCACAAATTCATCAATAATCCCTCGTACAGTCATAACATATTTGGTTGATGGGAATACTGATGAACCTTCTTCTTCCATGACTCCTCATGAACAAAGAATTGTTTCTTTGGAACAGCAAATGAGGTCTATGGCTGATAATATGAAGTCGATGTATGAACTCATGGCAGCCAAACTGCAAAATCAACAGACTGTACCAGAAGCTACACCAATTGACACTGGTGTAAGTCCAGTACATGTTCCTCCAGCAGTCCAGTCCAATACTCCTGGACAAGTTCAACCAGTTCCTAGTCTCTCTGGAGCTGGGGGTAGTGCTTACAATGCTGTTCCTCCTCCCAACTATTCTCCACAAGCTACAACTCCACAATCCTCCGAAGTTGTCTCTGAAGAATTGAGAAATCTCAAAACTCAATTCGAGGCATTCAAACAGAAAGATGGTTTACAAAGATTAAGCATCAAACAACCTTATCCGATAGAATGGAAGCAAGTATCGTATCCTCCTAAATACAAGCCTCCTACTATCTCATTCTATGATGGAACCACTTCTCCATGTCAGTTTATTAATCACTTTGAAGTGATGACTGATCAACTGCAACCAAGTGATGCCCTCCTTACTCGGGTATTTATTGGATGTCTCAAGGGAACGGCTTATGAATTGTATAGAAGTCTCCCAGATGGGTGCATTACCTCATTTGCTGGTTTTAAACAGATGTTTCTGGAAAGGTTCTATGAAGGGCTCAATGACATGACTATGTCTGCTCTTATTAGAATCAAGCAGAAAAATAATGAAACTACAGAGGATTATATTGAACGGTTTCGAAGAGAAGCTCTGAAGACGCCTCTTGGAACTCCTGATGCTGTCACCATTGACACATGCAAATCAAACATGTTGCCAATTATAAGCATGTGGACAGGCTCCACCCAATTTCAAGACTGGCCTTCCTTCATAGTCAGTGCCAAAGCCGCAGAGATCAGTGCTGAAACTTTCAAAGGTTTAGGAGTGCAGATGTCCCCTAAAGAAACAGGTCAAAATAATGCTAAATTCAATAAAAGCAAAAGAAAAAAAACTCTTGAAGTTAATCTTCAGAGCAAAGATGCATCAAATGTTCAAACTCCTGCCTCTACAACTCAACAATCAAGAGCAACTCGCCCCAAGGAAAAATATTCTTTTGACGATGACGATGTTCTTGGTATCTTTGAATGTCTGCTGAAAGGTAATAAAATACAATTACCTGAAATCAAGAAACCTGATGAAGCTGGAAAGACAGATCATCCCAAATACTGTCCATACCACAGAATGCTGGGTCACACAATTCGTACATGCTATGTGCTGAAAGGAAAGATCCAAGAAATGATCAAATCTGGAGCTATCTCTCTTACTCCAAAAGAGAAGACTGTCACTTCTAATGTCGTTTCTATGCAATTTGGGGATTTCCCTCCTCAACTCCTGGAAAGTAAAATTGTTCCTATTCCCAAGGCAACTCTTGAAATAGTGAATATTCCTCCTCCACATTCTGAAGGATTAGCACCAATCACTTTGGAGACTGGAGAAATTATGTGGATTCATCCTGATCTAGTAGCAGACTTTGAATCTCCTTCTCCTCACAGGACTACTTCTCGAAAGTCCAAGAAGGCTGAAAAGATTAAGTCATGTCATATGACTTCTCTTGGATCTACCTCTGACACAGAGCCAAAAGAAAAAGAAGAAGCACTTGTTAGTGCTGCTCGAACAGGGAAACCCTATCTAAAGGATTATTCCAAGAACCCTGAGGATACTCCTGATATCCTTCCAGCTGATAAAGATGCTCCTGATGTTCCTCCTGAAGAAGAATCTTCTACTGCACCTGTCCCTTCTATTACACCAGCTGAACCTGTTCCTCCCAAGCCCACAACCCTTGAGAAAGGCAAGCAACAGGCTCGGTTTGATAAACCAATCAAGAAGTCTCCTCATCTTGGACTTCAAAAGCCTTACAACTTCAACGTTTTAGCTCAGCTTGCTAATACTCCAGCTAGAATGTCTCTCTTTGAACTTCTACGTCTTTCTAAAGAGACTCGGATGACGTTAAGTGAAGCACTTCTTCAAGCTGACTCTTGCCTTGCTCAATTAAAGAAGCCAGATGCAGAACCTGCCACTTGCTTACATTGCAACAGTGTACTGGAGATTATCCCAAATATCACCTTTACACAAGATGATATGCTACTGGAGGACAATCGACATGATCGACCTCTCTACTACACCGGTTATATCGATACAATGAAGATAGACCGTATCCTTATCGATCCAGGGTCTGCTATAAGCATAATGCCAAAGAGTTTGTTGGATGAACTGAAAATCCCTCTTCACAAGCTCTTCAAGACGGTTACTACTATTTTGGGATTCAATCAAAGCCGAAGCGAGCCTTTGGGGAAGATTCATCTGAAGCTTCAAATAGGTGATTTCAGATCTAAAGTCACTTTCTATGTGATTGAGATCGTAGGATCCTATAATCTTCTTCTGGGGAGGCCCTTTCTTCATGAGAATAATGTGGTGCCCTCTACTCTTCATCAGTGTTTTAAATACATTGACAGCAATGGAAGAGTACAAAAAGAAGTTGCTGACATAAATCCCTTCCATGGTATTGAAGCTTATTTTAATGATTCCCGAATGTATAAAGAAGAATATACAAGGGTCATACAATCCATGGAGAAAGAGGATGCACAAAGTGAGACCTTAATAATTCCTGTTAAAGGTCGAATTACTCAGCAGCAATCTCCCAAACTCTCTGGAGAAAATTCTTTCATCATTCCAGTAAGTGGAAGGATTTCTCCGTTACCTCAGTCGTCTGCTCAAAATACACTGATCATTCCTGTCAGTGGGCGTACTACAGTTCCTGTATCTTTACAGGATACTCTGCTAATTCCAGTTGGAGGGCGGACTACTCTTCCATCTCAAGCTTCAAGGGAGCTCACCTCTTCTGAGCCATTTGTTATCGATCTTAATCGAAACAAAACTTCTTCTTCTTCTCCCCCTTTAGTCATTGATTTGGCTAAAATCTCTAAGGCTCAACCTTCTCCCAAAGTAAATATTGCTGCTTTTACATTTAATAAAAAGTCTCCATCTTTGCAGTACGCTGATGTGTGTAATTATGTTCATAGTTATTTACATCTGTTAGATGACTTGAACACAATAACCATAGGAGTTGTACAGACTGCTCATACAGATGTATCCCTAGAACCAGTACAATCTTCATACTTTCTAGTTCCCAGCAGAAAGCCAGGAGACATTCCAATATTCTTTTACAAAGGGCCCCAAAGTCCTTCTGATCTAGAAGATGATGACAAAGATGATGATACTGGAAGGTTACAACTACGTCGTTATAGTCAGCAATCTAAAGACATCATCAAAAATATGGGCTATGACTTCAAGACTGGCCTCAATGATGGAAAAGGAAGAAAAATGCCTGTTCAGATTCCTCCTTTGACATATGGAAGGATGAAATGCGGATTGGGCTATATTGCTTCTACTCTTTTTATTAATATTGTCCATGAAGATCCTGAATCTGACGAAGATAAAAGATCTGATTCTTCTAGTACTACTTCTTGGGATTCCGATACAAGTATCGGAGACTTCTACTGCAATATTCTGTCTTCCAACATGGTTTCTATTGACCATTCTGAAGAAAGTTATGAAGACGAAGAAGAATTTGAAATCTCACCTGAATCAGAACAATGGGCCCAGAGGTTAGATAATCAATAGGAGTTCCGATTTGAGCAAAAAGAACCTCCAACTGAAGATAAACTTGTTCAAATAGATGTTGGTGAAGAGGGATCTCCAAAACCAATATTCATCAGTGAAAGTCTTTCAGAAATTGAAAAGCAAGACATGGTCAAACTCATTCGTGATTACATTGATGTCTTTGCTTGGAGTTATGAAGATATGCCATGGCTTGATCCCCAAATCGCAACTCACAAGCTCAATATCTTGCCAAATGCTAAACCGGTCAAACAACAACAGCGACGATTTCGTCCAGACATTATGGATGCAATTGAAGCTGAAGTCAATAAACTCATTACCTCCGGGTTTATTAGAGAGGAAAAACATCCCGATTAGGTGGCTAACATAGTTCCTGTTCTTAAAAAGACTGGCAAGATTAGAGTATGCATAGACTTCCGCGATCTCAATGCGGCATGTCCTAAAGACGAATTCCCTCCACCAATCACTGATGTCATGATCGATAATACCTGTGGATTTGAACGAATGTCATTCATGGATGGGTATTCTGGGTACAATCAGATTAAAATGTTTCCAGATGATGAGAAGCACACTTCTTTCAGAACGCCGATTGGTACATACTGTTATACAGTTATGCCATTCGGTCTCAAGAATGCAGAAGCAACTTATCAACGAGCTATGAGCACTATATTCCGTGAACATTTGCGGAAAACAGTTGAATGTTATGTTGATGATATTGCAGTCAAAAGTAGACAAAAGAAGGATCATATCCAAGATTTGAAGACTATTTTTGATCTAATGCGTAAACACCAATTAAAGATGAACCCTACTAAGTCATTCTTAGGCGTCTCTAGTGGTAAATTTCTCGGCTTCGTCATTACCTCTAAAGGTATACACGTGGATCCCGAGAAGATCAAAGCCATCCAAGAGATGCGTCCTCCACGCACCTTAAAAGAGCTACGAGGATTTCAAGGAAGAATCGCTTATATCAGGAGATTCATCTCTAATTTGTCAGGACGCTGCAGACCATTCAACAAACTTATGAAGAAAGGTGTCTTTTTTGTTTGGAATGATGAATGTCAGAAAGCATTCGATGATATAAAGCAATATCTGATGAGCCCCCCAGTATTGGTACCTCCTGTCTCAGGAATACCGTTCCTCCTCTATACTCGAGCAATGAGTCATTCATTGGGTGCATTGCTTGCTCAGAAGAATCAAAATGGTCATGAACAAGCCATTTATTATCTTAGTCGTACTATGACCGGAGCTGAACCTCGATATACACCGGTCGAAAAAGAATGTCTAGCCTTGATGTTTGCTGTCCAAAAGATACGTCATTATATCATTGGCCAGACTATTCATGTCATCTCCAGAATCAATCCTATACGGGTCATGATGAAGAAACCCAGTGTTTTGAATTCTCGACTGGCTAATTGGGGAATCCTACTTGCTCAGTATAACATGCACTATATTCCTCAGAAATCAGTCAAAGGACAAGCTCTAGCTGATTTCCTGGCTGCTCACTCAATTCCAGAAAATTCAAAACTCTATGACGAAATCCCAGATGAAGTCCTAGATTCAAATCAAATTGCTGAAGAAAATCCTACTTGGCATCTATTCTTTGATGGAGCTTCAAGGATTGGTCCTAATGGTGATATTGTCACTGGAGTTGGAATTGTTCTTGTATCGCCAGAAGGTCTTGCTATCCAATGAGCTTATTCTCTTGATCAACCATGTTCAAACAATGTAGCTGAGTACAATGCACTACTTATCGGTCTTCAACTCGCTAAACATCTGAATATTCAACATTTGGAGGCGTATGGAGACTCTAAACTCATTGTCAATCAGATCAGGGGTACTTATGAAGTTCGCCATCAAGATCTGGTTCCTTATCATAGATCAGCTATATTTATGGCTTCTTCGTTTGAAGAATTCTTCATTGAACATGTTAGGCGAGCATGCAATACAGAAGCTGATGCTCTAGCTAATCTTGCAGCAGTGTTGGCTATTCCAATCAGACGGCAACAAATGATCGTTGTTCGCAATCGAAAATTATTTCATCTTGAAAATAACTTGACTTTAGGACTTCCAGCTGACATTGAAGAATCAGCATTTTATGATGTCAACACAACAAGAGGGTTTGGATTTAGTCGTAAATCAATGTCATCTTCATCTGATTCCAGCATGGAATTCATCTTCAGTAACTCAACCGAAAATCAAAATACAGATAAAGATTGGAGACTTCCTTTCTTGGATTTCGTATTATATGATATCCTTCCAGATGATCCGAGTGAGGCAGCATCTATCAGACGACGATCACTTAGATTCTATTATAATCATACAACAAAGACCTTATATCGTCGAGCTTATGATGGTTTACTTCTTCGATGTGTTGCTGGTGACGAAGCTCAACAAATTATCCGTGAAGCACATGATGGAATCTGTGGAGCACATCAACCTGGACCAAAACTTCAAGACCGTATTCGACGTATGGGTTATTATTGGCCCACTATGGTATCTGATGCCATCAAATATGCAAAGAAGTGTAAAGCTTGTCAAATCCATGCAGATTTTATTCATCAACCCTCGGATTTTCTATATCCGACGGTAGCATCATGGCCCTTCGAAGCTTGGGGCATGGATATTATCGGTCCGATCAATCCGCCGTCATCTAAAGGCCATCGGTTTATTCTCGCAATAACCGATTACTTCTCCAAATAGGCTGAAGCTATTCCTTTAACTGAAGTTAAAACGTCCAATGTCATCAGCTTTATTAAGCACCACATCATCTACAGATTTGGTGTTCCTCGACGTATTATTCATGATAACGGACCGCAGTTCGTCAGCCAGAAATTTACTCGATTCTGTGACGATCATTGGATCAACAATGTTGCTTCTACTGCATATAATCCGGCAGCTAACGGATTAGCAGAAGCTTTCAACAAGACTATCATCAAACTCCTAAAGAAGTTTGTCTCTACTAACAAACGTAATTGGAGTGACAAGCTCGGTGAATGTTTATGGGCTTATCGTACTACAGTTCTTAATGCTACTAAATGTACACCCTTCTCTCTGGTGTATGGTTGCGAAGCTGTTCTTCCATTAGAGATTCAAATTCCTTCTTTAAGGATAGCACTCGCTAATGAACTCACTGCTGAAAATAATGATCGTCTTCGACTTCAGGAATTAGAAGCTCTAGATGAAAAGCGATTATCTGCTCAACAGAATATTGAATTTTATCAAGCAAAAATCTCAAGAGCTTTTAATAAGAAAGTCAGAGTACGATCGTATCAAGAAGGAGAACTTGTTCTAACAGTCAGACGTCCTATGACTATGACTCATATGAGCAAGGGCAAATTTGACGCAAAGTGGGAAGGTCCCTATATTGTGAGCAGAGTTTTCTCAAATGGAGCGTATCAACTCTCAGAATTGGATGGTCGGAAGATCTTGATGCCTATTAATGGCAAATTCCTTAAAAAATACTATGTGTAAAAATTCATGTTTAGAAATAAAATTGTTATTTTATTTTAAATCATGAATGATGATACATGATATTAAGGAAGATCACTATCGTCCTTCTCTACATTTGGACGTGGGCCACTGCCGTCCTTCTCAAAGATATGATCAGCAAAAGAACTGAGAACTTTCTTGCTGGAACCCACAAGAAACTTACAAGCGGCCATCCTCATAGTTTCTTCTTCTTCAGTCCTTCCTGGTTCAAGCAGGAAATCCAGAATGTCCCTTGGTGGCTTGGGTGCAGATGAACCTTCGCCTGCTTCCACCTTCTTCGATTGAACTGGATCAGCAGGACGTTCTTCAGTGCCTTTCTGAACTTTTGAGGCAGTCTTAGTCTTCTTGGATGCTTCTCCAGACGACATTTTTTTATGTCTGGGAATAGAAGTATTCGTTCTTATCAGATTTCTGCTATATTTATAGGCAGAAGTTTCTCAAACAACGAAGCGTCACATTCATTCGACGGTTCACACATTCATTAATGCTTGACGATTTGTCCGTTCATTTATTACGTTCATCCGACGGTTCATCCGTTCATTCATCCGACGGTTCATCCGTTCATAATCTTCTATCAATTCATAAAGTGGGGATTCGTTATTTATCATGTTTTCATAACCTCTGAATCAAATTCCGAATCTACTTACTCATTTGTCATATTTTGACCTCTGTATAGAAATCAATCTATTTTCTTTTGAGTTCCTACATATTATCACGTCCATAATACCTCTGATAATATCATATACTCTAAAACAGAAAAGAAGATTTCATTATCTATCATGTCTACAATTCATCCACAAATACAAATCATTGAGCATAGAAGAATTGTCATTTCCATTCCCATTTCATCACAAAAAAGTCTATTACATTTTCTTAGACTTTCCTACAAATTATAATGGAAATCTATTACAAATCTTGGATTTTTATTCTATGTACAACTGAGATCTATTTCTTCTTAGATCTTCTCTGGCAATCTCGTTGTTTGTGGCAATTCCTGGGTGTCCAGCAGGAATCAAACTCTGGTCTTCTCTCCCAGACGAGAGGAGAACCACAGAGTAGGGCAACACGAAAACGTGTTGCTGCCAATACAATTGGTGGATGGGGGTAACCTCTCAAGGAAGACAGGAATGTATCCAAACCTTGGGGTACAATTCCTAGTTCTGCCGTAAAAGGAACTCTACTATCCGATTTCTCGGGGTAGAGTTGACTCAACCATCCAACTCTCGTGTATAAAGGCTCTTCCTACCATCTGAGGAAGACCCTTCTATCCCACGAAGAGTTCTGAGTTGTCTGATCTTTGCGTCAAAAGCGCATGAGCTTCCTGATGTTGGTGTCAGAAGGACATTCTCCACAGCATCCACATCTCCAATGCCAGTTCTGAAGAAAATTTTCAGCCAAGTTTCTGCAGAAAACATCAAGGGGAAAAGATCAACAGAAATCATTCAGCGTGCATTTCATCAAACAGAGACAAGCGTGTATTGTTCAAATCAGAAAAAATCATTCGACACGCACTGGCTGGTCAAGCGTGCATTGTTCAATCAGAAATATAAAGCCTATCTTCAACAGCAAAAATAGTACACGTACTATACTGGACTTACCTTCAAGTTTGGTACTAAAGATTGGCAACCTCATGTTTGATACAGTATGCAGAAATCGAATATTAGAAGGCATTGCTTTCCTGTTTGAGAATGAAATCTCCTAAAAATTTTATTCTCAGAGAAGAAGAAGAATGGGGGATGAGTATCTGTGAAACTCAGCTACCTATTTAAAGGATAAAGTACAAGCCTATTCTTGGAAAGGATCCGCATAAATAGCGTTCGTAAACGTGGAATGAATGACACGTATGCTTTGGAAAGCAACGCAACATTGGAAACAGTCAAAGAGTGCTAATTAATATTCTTCATTAAAAAACACGCAGATCAAACACAGAAATTGTACTTCATTTCTTCAAAACAGACACTGATGGCCTTACAAAAAAAAGAGTGCAACAAAAGCATAAAAAGTCACGCTCTACTTTCCAGAGCGACTGAGCTTGTTGCCTAGTTCTTCTACGCTCTTAACTCCCAAGCGGTGCAACAGAGTCTTGAACATTCCACGTTGCTCTATGAGGCTGCGTCCATCAGAAGGAGACGAGCCATCTAGGCCAAAATAGCTCAAGAAATTCTTGGCTAGTTGTCCGGGGTCATCTTTGAGCTCGAAGACAAAGGGCTCCGGCTCTTCACCCCCAAAAGTAGGGTCACCATGGGAACAAAAGCCCAACTTGCGTGCTTCTTCTGCAGCCTCTTCCTTTGATGTCATCTTGACGTGAGATGAAGATAAAAAATGATTCTTCTCTTGGTTTATATAACAGAGCTCGCCGGCGGTTCATATTCCTCCATAAATTGGATGCAATCAGTCTCGGAGAACGAAGAGTCATTATGACATTTAATAGGTTCATTCGGGTGTTTTCGAAGAACTTTGAAATCTTGTCGATTTTCGAGAAATTTAAAGTCATCTCAGCGTGACTGATTCCATTTTTATCATCTCTATTTTCAAAGTATTTCGAAATAATTTATCATTTTTTGAAAACTTTGAAGGGGATTTTGTAGACCTTTAAAAATAAAAGTCACGCTGAGTTGATCAGAATCAGTTCAAAAGTCACGCTCAGTTGATCCAGACAATATGAACCAAGTCACGCTGAAGACAGCTCATCATTTGTCAGAGAGTAATTATGACTGACAACACGACAGTCGAAGAATGTCTCTTCATATGCCACGTATGCACAGAACTCGAGAGATCAGCGCCGTCTATTGCATGATTTTCGAAATCTTCTTCAGCAAGACTCAACCTTCGTCGAGTTGGCGTACCAAAAGGGTTTCTTGTCATTTAATACGACTGACAAAGCAATCACTGTCAGAGATTTTGTGTCAGTTGAGGCACGCCAAATCAAGACAGCTGGCAGTCTTATCTCAAGTCTGCGTGTATTTGTGATCTTCATCTCAAGTTTGCGTGGATTCTGAAGTTTTCTTCCTCAAGTTTGCGTGGATTCTGAAGTTTTCTTCCTCGAGTCTGCGTGAATCCTGAAGCTTCTTGCCCCAAGTTTGCGTGGATTTTGAAGCTTTCTATACCGAGTTTGCGTGGACTTTGTCTTCAACAAGTCTGCGTGAACTTCATCAAATTGGAGTACGTGGTAGCCATGCCACTGATCTCTCGCCTGCGTGTCCTGTAACTTGCACACGACCCATCCATGATTGCCATGTGTCCAACAGTTACAGGCCACGTCCAGTAACTGCTTACAACCTTGCGTATGTTAAATCCTGCGTAATTTTTAACTAGGCACAGGCTGTGAAGACAGTTATCTTTTCAGTTATTATTTTTGACTCTATAAATAGAATTCTTTTTTTATTCATTGTACAGATACATTGATATCTACTGTCAAAATTTTGGGAGCTTTTCTTCTTCGCATAGTCCAAGGGATAAAGCGATCGTCTTCTAGATCGAATTCCTACAGTTGAAATTTTCCCAGAAACACAACAAATAAAGAGAATTTCTTTATGGAAAACAAGCGCTATATTGGATACCAAGAAAATCCAGTACTCTATCCAATTTGTCAGATAAGGCATCTAATTTGTTTGACAAGATGTCAATGTTTTCTGATAGAGCATCAAATTTCTTGCATGTGATGGATTTTGGGATTGTTGTTTTGAAAAAAGAAAATTTTCAAAGGCTCCCAAAAAAATTGGAATCCTCAAACTGTAGGGCTCTGATATCACTTGACGCAGCGAGATAGCAGAACGAGCTTACCTTCGTGCTTGACAAGGGCCAAGTCGATCGGTGATGACGTTACAGGACCACCGTTGCTTGGTGAGAGCGAAGCGGTGCCGCAAAAACTCCGACGGAGGGCCTTGTGAGGGGTCCGGACGAAGGTTGCTTGAAAACCTCAAGCAAGGGGCTTCCGAATCCACGGAATAGTCGAGTCTACGACCAAAAAAATAAGAGAACAAATGTCAAACTTAAAGGAGAATTTTATTAATTAAAAGTTGTTTCCCAATTGCATACAGAAGGGGCCTAATTATAGGGCTTTTGTGACAACCAAATCCTACTCAAATAAAGATAAAACCTATCCTAATAAAATAAAGATAAAACCTATCCTAATAAAATAAAGATGAAACCTATCCTAATAAAACAAAGATAAAACCTATAAGCTAGAGTCAAAATTATTGGAACTGGGGATTCCCATGACCCTTCCTTTGGTGTGCGTATTGATCGATAGAAAGTTAAACATATCTAATACGTGTTCTAACCCTTCATAGGCGGAAACTAGGGTTCACGAATTATACCTGCGGCGGAAAGGAGACAAGTAATTCCTGGCAATCTCGAGCGGACGACCCCAAGATCTTCTGCACGTATTCCTTCCTCGAGTTGGACGTCGTGTGGGCGACGATCTCCCAACCTTTTCTTCTCCTTGGTAGCACTCTCTTTCTCTCCTTACGTGAATCACGAATTTAGAGAATTTTAGATTTTTGATCAGTAATCTGGCGGCCAGAGAATAGAGGATATATATAGGCTACGGCAGGGACCGTAAGGAGAAATTAGGATTAGGCCTCCTAACGGATCTGGATATCCCGTGTTCAGCCCGAACACACAATCCAGGCCCATTAACAATAACTCGGTCCACTAATGAGCTATTGTTGCACTACCTCCCTAATCCCAAATTATGTTTGTGGGCTCCTTTTATTATATGCTCGTTTGGCTCCCCATGTTAAGATATCGTATGTCCATCGATCAAATTAAGTTACTGACAACTATATTGATTCGACATCTTTTATCTTTAAGTAGTACCGCTCAACTTTATTTGTCATGTCGGATATAATCCACCTGCAGGGTTTACATGACAATCCTTATGAGCTCCTTAAGAGGACATCATCAACCCGATGTATCGGGACATGGATTCCATTTATAATCAACAGTCCATCATACATACAATGTTATTACCCAATTCATAGAGGTTGTTGATCCATAATGAATCTCACTCTTTTATGAGTCAAAGTAATGCACATTGCATATACATGTCCGTTATTATATCCGGATTAAAAGTACAAGCATCCATAATAACAGATGTGTTTGTTCTCTTATGTAGTCAGTACAAAGAGAACAACCTCAAGTGGTCCTGTTCAATACACACAAAGTGTACTAGTGTAAACCTATAGTCAAGATAGACTAATACCATATTACACTACAACCTTTCCAATAGATTGTCCAAGTCCATCTAGGTTGTGAACTATTTATATACTCCAAAGGAAACTGATAATATGATCTTCTGTGTGACACCACACACCATATTATCTACAATATAGAATATCAGACATTTGCATTAACACTTACAACAAATATACTATGCAAACATTTACCCATATGATTCTCATTCAAAATTTAAGGAAATAAGGTTACTACAAAAGTGATGCTTTTAGTATATAACCCTAACAAAAATAAGAGTCCTAAAAGAAATATGATTCCTATCAACTCATAAAAAAGATAAAGCAAAAGAAAAAGAATCCTAAAAGGATTCGGAGTTGGAATCCACGCTACATCAGTAATGGCTAAAAACCTCGCAGTTTTTGGATTCAAGTTGTAATGGCTTTGCAATTGTAAGTAAGTATCTGGAATGCCAAACTCTAAGATTCAAGTTTCTGGAATGCCAAGCTAATTGTAATTCTTCTTTCATTGTTTCTGGAATGCCAAACTCTGATACACAACACATCAATTATACTCCATCAATTAATTATAATTCTCCTCTTTCACTGTTTCCTCCTATAAATTCCCAACACAGAAATGTACAACACATATTTAATTGTAATGCTCAAACAAAAAATATCTCACCTTGTACTTGGAAGTATTTAATCTTGTATATATCAAGTACGTAAAGTATATATGCACAAGTAGAATGATATTGCCAATTAGACTTGGGACAACCGTTGGACCACGGTTATAATGATATAAAATGACAACTATTAGACCAATCTGGATCAATTTGAGAAACAAAGTATGAAGATAATTGCTTCGCATACAATACTGAATGCTCCGTACATGTGTTCCAACTATGTCTCATCTTCTATGTATACAATTTTTTGTATCCATAATTTTTTAGTTTTTAAGTAAAAATATAATAATTGTATGCATAGGAGAGAGAGAGAGAGAGAGAGAGAGAGAGAGAGGACTTGGTTGTGACACCCATTTTCAAGACAACGTATCCGCTCATGAAGAGATTTACATGGAACAACCTGAAGGATTTATTGTTCCAGGACAAGAACACAAGGTATACAAATTGATTAAATCTCTTTATGGGCTGAAACAAGCGCCAAAGCAATGACATGATAAATTTCATAAGGTAATTCTATCTTATGGTTTTGCTACTAACGATTCTGTTAAATGCATAAATAGCAAAATTGTTTATAGTTCATGCGTAATATTATGCTTATACGTTGATGATATTCTTATTTTTGGTACTGATATGGATATTATTTATGATATCAAAAATTTTCTGTCTCAAAATTTTGATATAAAAGATTTAGGACCTGCTGATATGATTTTAGGACTTAAATTAAGTTGCACTTCTGAGGGAATTGGTATCTCCCAATCACACTATATAGAAAAGGTCCTGAAATGATTTAACTATTTTGATTCTAAACTTTAATCACTCCATATGATGCAAGTGTTAAGTTGAAGAAGAATAAAGGAGACAATGTGGCTCAGCTGAAGTATTCTCAGTTGGATGTTTGAACAATATGGCTAATCGTACCAGACTTGATATTTCCTATGCATAGGGGTGTAAAATGGATAAAGTAGTCCGTTGTCCGTACGTGTCCGGCTCGATAAATGGTTCAACTGCGGACCGTCCGATTGATTAACGAACAAAATTTGGACATTTTTTTGGTCTGTTTAAAAATCGGAACCGGACATGGTCATATCCATGTCCGGTCCGAATTTGTCCGCGAACCGTCCGATAGTGGAGACTTATTTTGGTTTTGCATTAATTATGTCATATTATTTTGGTTTTGCATTAATTTTTTGTTGTTCGGTCTCAATTTTTTAACCTTTTACTATTGTTTGTTGTATTCTATAACCTTCAATTGTATTTTCTTTCAAATTGATTTTTTGTACCAACTATCAAGGTATCTTGATAAAATAATAGCTTTTGGTAATATATTTTATTTGTCCGCGGACCGTTCGATAACGAACAGTAATTGTCCGTGTCCGTCCGGCCCGAACTCGAACAGTGGACTATTCATGTCCGTCCGTCCGAACTCATTTTCATTTTTGGATCGAACCCGGACAGTGGACTGTCCGTGTCCGTCCGGCCCATTTACACCCCTACCTACGCTGTACGAAAACTTAGTCGGTACACAAGCAATCCGAATACTTCATACTGTACTACCTTAGAAAGGGTAATGAGATACCTGAAGGGCATGTTATCACATGAATTATTCTATGGAGGATACCCATCTGTATTGGAAGGGTACACTGATGCAAACTAGATCTCAGATACAGATGAGACCAAAGCCACAAGTGGATATATATTCACATTGGAAGGAGCTCCTGTCGCTGGAAACTCTACCAGGCAGACTTCTATATCTAGATCGACTATAGAGGCAGAGTTCATAGCTCTTGACCTCACCAATGAGGAAGCAGACTGGCTCAAGAATCTGGTAACAGATATTTCTCTGTGAAGCAAACCAGTTCCTGCTATCGCTGTACACTTGACAGCCAGGCTGCTATAGAAAAGGCTCAAAGGACAAGCTATAATGGAAAATACAGACATAAACATTTTAGGTCCAACCGGGTAAAGCAATTACGGTCCAGCAGAGTAATTGCAATTGACTTCGTCAGATCAAAGAACAATCTTGTGGATCCTCTAACTAAAGATATCTCAAGGAGACTAGTGTTCGAGACGACAAGAGGAATGAGATTGAAGCCCATAGACTAAGTCACCTCAAAGGAAACCTAACCTTTGATTGGTAGCACCAAAAAAAGTTCAATGGGGAACAACAAAATTGATGTGTGACTGGAAAGCACTATATGAATGTAATTGTAATGAACCATATTATATAGTGTTGATCTGCAATAAAAATGAGGTTGATTGTAGAATCTTAATGAATCTGTGGCTTGTAGAGCAAGGTATATAAATTACAGAATACCCAGAAAGATTCACCTATTTGGGAGTGAAAGTGGGGCCACTTTCTATGGAAACTCGGGCTGTTCTCTAGAGCTCTCAAGAAACCGAGATAAGCACATGGCCGAAAAGTGCATAACAGTTGATACGATTAAATGCCTGCAATGTGTTTGTGTGTAAGTTGAGTCTGTACAAACAAGATCCTAAGTTTAAGACTTACGTCATTTTGGGTCTGTACAAATAAAAAATACAACACTAAAGGGAGGTTCAAGTTCGGAAGACACCTTCCTCTGATACACAGTGTAACTGCCCAAATCTTACTCTCTTTCCTATTGTTCTATCAATCTATATCTTTTTTGTCCTTTTTTGTACCTTTTTGAATCATGTGGGGGATTGTTGGTTTTTTGATGTGTTGTTGCTTTGGAAGCAACATATATTTGATTCAAAAAGGTACTCCATTCTTTTAGTCCTACTTAGGAAATAAAAAAAAGTTTTCATTTCCATATAAGGCTTCCCTCTCCTTAGTGGGTTAGTGGGTTGTGCAGGGGATGGGCTACATCCCATCCAACCTGCGAGCTGTCACACCCCGCTCCCGTAGGAGCGATCATCCTCGCTAAAGAGTGATGCTGCACAAGCCTAGATTGCGCTCGGGCAAGATAGTTTCATAATGGCCGATTACAGCGGCTGCGACGGGGTCGTCGCACGTAAGTCCCAAGCAAAAACATTAGACACGTAGCGGAAATTTAAAAGCAAAACACCAGTTATTCAAAAGTGCTCTTTATTAATATTGAACAATCAGATTACAATAGGGTGCAAGGCCATGTTTACAATTCTCTCAAGCCCACTTTTCTCTCAAGTTACAAGTCACTTTGCTCTCTCTCATCTCTCGATATAATGCTTGAGCCAGTGGAAGCTTCGAAAGACAATGTCTATACATTTTGTCCCATATAAGTCTTGACTCCACGCGGCCGCACGTTTCGAATCACCAAGAAACTCCATACCTCGACGCATCTAAGCGAGCTCTGCGCCACGAGCTTCTACCTGTGTCTGCACATAAAAAGCTGTGTGGGTGTCAGTACTCAACTGTACTGGTGGAGTGAGCTCCTCGCCTACCCATACAAAATTGACACGTTCATTTAGTTTGTGCAGCTTAATCCCTATCTATTATCTTGCTAGTCTTGCCTTAGAATCGATTTTAGGACAAAGACGTCTTGGCCTATACTTGGCAATATAATAACAAGGTCGTGCTATTCTCTATTTGTGACTTCAATATATTCAAGGCAGTGCCTCGCCGAGCAGAAACCTACGCAACTCGACCGTGCCAAGACTTTTACTTGTTTTACGTTTCTCAAGGCCACTCTCGTGCCAACGACGTCAAGGGGACGACTCATGCTGGTCGTGCCAATACACTTGCTCGTGCTTTAAGACCGAGGTCGTACCTCTCAAGTACCAACCAGACTTAACCATCTTGCCTTACGGCCCTTCCTGAATTAACTCGAGACGAGGCCACATTTATGCCGAAGCACGCTACCTTGCTATAGCCAACTCTTAAGCTCTAGAATGGTGATGCAACCGTGCACACCTAACCCGTGCCGACTCAAGATTAGTGCTTGCAATAAGCATAACTTGTTAACCCAACTCGTAACCTGCTAGTACTCGATGCAATCCAAAGGCATACACACGGATAGCCGCTCTTGCCGACACATCTATATGAGTGGTCACTAGCAATGTTAAGCTATCCTGGATCTTTTGCATACAGTGACCATTCACATGGCGAGGTACAAGCTCCCACCGAATGACATGCAGCCTATATTGTAACGGTTCACTTCTATCGAGTCGTATCGTCGATGAAGGTCGTACAATATCTATAATTACTCCTAAGCAGACACGAACCCGACACCCCAGGATCGCTCGAGAGATTCTGCCCTTGCGCACAAGTTGTCCAATGACCATGCAAGACTCAACTCGATCTATCAAGTCCTTCCTTAATTATGACCATGCTTTCCATCTTTCTATCTAGACTCCCAAGAAGCGAGACTAATCTCGTGTGATTCCTGAACACGACTTATTGAGACTCCCAAGTAGCTGGACCGATCTTGTGTGATTCCTTATCGAGACTTAGCGAGACTCCCAAGTAGCGGGACCAATCTCGTGTGATTCCTTATCGAGACTTAGCGAGACTCCCAAGTAGCAGGACCGATCTTGTGAACGAGACTTAACGAGACTCCTAAGTAGCGGGACCGATCTCGTATACGAGACTTATCAAGACTTAGAGAGACTCCAAAGTAGAGGAACCGATCTCGGCAATAACTAGCCTCGTGGACTTCCTTTGTCCGTGGCATACTTTTTACTAAACCCACCGTAGCTCGTGCCTTAGACAGACCTTGTTCTCTAGGCGATGCTATCGCTCAAGTCATAGATTTTATATGACGAGCCTTGTTCTCGAGGGATTACGCGACTTTACAACCGCAGATAGAGCAAGACAGTGCTAGAAATGACTTTCGACCGTCATAACTTTGTCTAACTTATTTGCGCAATGACTTGACGAGCAAAGGCTATGCCAAGCTTCGCATCAAGAGAACGTGTCGTGCACGTGTTTGACTTGAACAACTATATTCTCGGATGCCTAGACTTAAGCCACAAGCCGTGCAATACGACTTAACCCAAGGGACATACGAAGGCTATGCCAAGCCTTGGACGACCGGACCGTGCATGCTTTATCAAGTATTTTACGCAGGCGACGCCTATGACTTAGGCTATTTTGAGCGTTGTGGCAACTTAGCAACTTAGGCCAACTTCTTTCCTCCAAGCCACGGGAGGAAGGATTGAGTGTCATCTTAAAAGCACGCTGAGCCAACTTCTAAGCAGACTGTGGGACCGTTTTTCATGTTCTAATATATTATGACCCGTCGGGATTATTCCCTTAGCTATGTGGATACGTCTCTTTTATTATCAAGCCTAACTTGTGCAAGTTGAAAACATGCGAGTTATTATGTGACGGCTAAGATGAGGCAAATTCATCGAAACTACCCCACCTGAGCGAGGAGTCACATCGACCGGGCGAGTCTTCGAACAGCCGTTGCAAGGCTGAGGCCGAACGCCGTCGGCGTTTCGATTCCTCCGATTGACTGAGCGGGACGGGATACTACATCATACACCACTCAGAAAAAGTTTCGTCCTCGAGACCAACTGAGTACTTACTTTTGGACCACTTTGATCCAAGGACTCTCGTACACACTCCGCCTACGCGTTTTTTTGATTTCGAGCCACGCTCACACTATTATCAATCTTTCCTTCAACACAATTTCTACTACTAAAATCTGCTCAATTGGCGACATAAATTTAGCGACGTTCGATTAACGTCGCTAAATTGTGTTCATTAGCGACGTTTTATCTAAACGTCGCTAATAGTCGCTACTAGCGACGAAATAAGCGACATAACAACGACGTATATTAATTACATGAGCTAGTCGTCGTGAAATGTCGCTCTGACGTCGCTAATAGCGACTAATTTAGCGACGGTAGTATTAGCGTTGCTAAATTCTAATTTTATTCCCCCACGATTCATTTCCCTCCATTTTACTCTCTCACTCTCTCTTCTTCCCCTCCGACGCTCTCACTCTCTTCGGCGCATTCAATCTCTCCGATGACTCACTCTCTCCAGCGACTCTCCTCCCTCTCCGGTACGTGACTCTCCCCCTCCCTCTCTCTCTCTCTCCGGCTATTTTGGTTTTTGGTGGTTGGGGGGTGCCGGTTGCTCGTGGAAAGGGACAGGGGGGATGCGGGTGGTTTGGAGGTGAGTGGGGGTGGCTGGGGGTGGGGTAGGGGGGACGAGGGCGGCTGGGGGAGGGGAGCTAGGGTTAGGGTTCGGGTTAGGGGTGGATATGTATGGGCGGCTGGGGGGGAGCGGGGGGGGTGGGGGCGACTAGAGGAGGGGAGCAGGGGGTGTGAGGGCGGCTGGGGGAGGGGAGCAGGGCGGAGGGGAGGGTTAGGGTTCGGGTCAGGGGTGGGTATGTTGGGGGGGAGGGGAGCGGGGGGGAGGGGAGCAGGGGGGAGGGGAGGGTTAGGGTTCGGGTTAGGGGTGGTGTAGGGGGGAGGGGGGCTTGGTCAGGGGCACCGATAGTACCGAACAATCTGATAATTTAGTAATAATTATTTGTTTTCTGACACCGAAAAATGTGATACTCCGATTCGAACACACCGATCGTGCCGACATGGTGATCGGGACAGATAGTCCCTGCAGCCATTCGACTGGCAAGGCAGAAACTATGGTACGACATGGTGATCAGGGCATAGTCCCTGCAGCCATTCGACTGGCGAGGTCGAAACTATATAGTCATAGATAAAGTTGACTATCCTTCGACCCTCATCCCTCGGCAATGATGATACGACAACCTATCACTATATCTTATATAGTAGTAGATGATGTTTTAGTATTACATTATGTGAGTTCATCTTGATTCTGTTACATTCTTCAGATACTAGATACTAGATTCGATAAGAACGTATACTACACCATATGTACAGAACATAGATGATTCACAGTAATGTATGCTAGAATGAATTTTGGGTTGTGTTCTGAGCCATCTGTTCTTACACTTAAAACACATATGTGTTTGCCATTAAAATTGTTTGATTGCAAATCTTAATACAAACAGAACAGTGTTACAATGTAGGACTTAGATGTAGTCCTAGGAGTACACTTTTGTTTAAGCTGGGTTCCTTAGTGCCAATGGAGCGAGTGGTAATGCGTTGACCCCGTTGACCGGCTGACGACGGTTATCGGTTCTCTGAAGGTGTTGATTGCTCTGGGTGCTGGAGCTGGCTGAGAGGAGGAAGACGTTGAGTGTCTAGAACTGCCTCTCTGGTGATTCTCTGTTGTGGATTCTGTCTGTGTTGTGAATCTTGTGTGTTCCCCCTGTGTGAAGGAGATGATCCTTCTATTTATAGTTTTGCAGGCCGGCTGCTCATGCGCGCATGCAGGATGCGCCGGTGTGGGGACGCCACGTGGAGGTTGCTGATGGAGGCGCACGGATGCTACGCCCTGATCGAGGGGGAGAACTCTTCATACTGCTATTGTGAGCCGGCACGTAGCAGAGAGAAGATCTTTCCGTTGCTGAAATCTTGGACGAGTTGAGTCAAAGGACACGTGTCATCGACCCATGGTTCGAAGATCTCGGATTTGGTGGAGAGGAGTAATCTGGTGAGCTGCGCCTTGGATTGGGCGCAGGAGGAGGCTGCGGCTCATAACCTTTAGGAGTTACAAACCATTTGGGGCGCATGGCTTTTGAGGCGCATGCAGGCGACTTTCCTTCTGTCTTTCGGGATCAGAGAGCAGTCTGGAGCGCATGGCTTTTGAGGTGCATGCAGAGCTTCAACTGGAGACTCTTCTTCTGTCTTTAGAGATCAGTGAAGGGTCGAAGGCGCACGGCTTTTGAGGTGCATGCTGGTCTGGACGCATGGCCGCAGAGGCGCATACGGGGCTTCAACTGAGACTCTTCTCCTGTCTTTAGGGATCAGTGAAGAGTCTAAGGTGCACGGCTTTTGAGGCGCATGCTGGTCTGGACGTATGGCCGCGGAGGCGCATGCGGATGGTTTAAGGGGCCACGTGGCAGTAGCCGTCGGAATAGAGTCATGATGATGCTGACGTTGCCGACGCTTCGTTCTCTGAAAAAGCTGTCAACTGTTCAGACATTGGGAAGCGTGCTGCCAACTCTGTCAGTTTAGCATTTAATGTTTGTAACATTCGATGGACAGCTGAGTGGGCACGTTGGTAGGTGTTCCATTCGGTATGGGGATGTGCGGGGGCGCATCTTCTGTGATGCGCCGGGTATCGCAGGGCGCGTCTATGTGATGCGCCTGATGCTGGAGGGCGCGTCCGTGTGATGTGCTGTCTGGCTGGCGCATCAGACATGTTCTTTAATGATGCGGCTGTCTCGCTCTTCGAGTGCTATAAATAGCCGTTTGGCTGAATTTGAGGCGTCCGGTTCATCCATTTAATGCAAATTCATTGCACGGAATTCGGAGGGCCATCCACTTGGCACGTGGGTTTGATCTGCCCGGCCTATAAATAGTGGCATGGAGAGAAGATTGGCTTCTCATTCCCTCACGTACTTCCAACATAAACTTGATCATGCGGGTGCATTCTGTTGACGAAGTGCTCCCGAGGGTGAAGATGAGACGCTGTGTTGTCTTCGATGCACTTGAAGGTGACTGTTACATCCAAAAGACGGAGTCGAGGGCTTCTGAGGCAGGCGGAAGGTACCTGTTGCATCCAAAGATAGGGATGTTCGGGCCCCGTCTCCGTTGTTCTGGAAGAGCCGTAGATCGGAATGGCGGTGCTAGGCTTTCTCTTCCTTCAAAGTGGGTGTCGCCCACTCTGGTTGTGTTGAGAGCTCCCTTGTGCTGTGGTTTCGATCACGGTCTTCCTTGGGCTTTGGAGGCTCTTTCGAAGCCTCCCCTGGCCACAGTTTTGCCGTGCTCCTCCTTGGTTCCAGCCAGAGGGTTAAATGCTTTGTGGAAGCATTTATCCGGTGACCCTGGCTGGAAGGGCGGCACATAGCTGGGCTCTGCTCGGCCAGGTGAGCCTGGCTGGAAGAATTTGGCTGAAGGGATGCACATAACTGAGCTGGATGCACATAACTGAGCTACTGAAGAGATGGTAGGATGCGCCTGGTTGGAGACGCATGATGTCTGCTGCGCCTGACTGATGGCGCATGGTGGCTGCTACGCTTATCTGGAGGCACATAGTAGCCGCTGGCTGTAGACTTAGGATCTTTCCTTTGTAGAAATTCTCCTTTGTACAACCTTTTCTTAGACATGTAATAGACTTTTGTATATAAATAAAAAGTCTTCTTTCGAATGTCTATTTTTATTGATCTTTCTATGAAGTTCTTCGTCTGAGTTATAGCGCATGTAGTGTCTGGCACATGGACTTTCTGGTTGTGAAATTCCATGCTTCTACAAGACCCCCTTCAAAGTTTTCAAAACTTTTGAATAAGTTTTGGAATACTTTGAATAAGAAGCATGGAGGTCAGGGCGCATGATTTCTGGGCGCATGCCTGTTCGGGCGCATGCTCTTCTCAGTTAATGATAATGATGCCTCGGCAACCGAAAAGATTAATGATGATCTTTTGGTTTTATTTGCCGCTATCTTTGCACAGAACCCGAGGCGACGGCTGAGATCACACGTCATCACGCGTGCGACCAAGCCCTATAAATAGGTAAGAGTTGGAGAGAGAAAGGGTTCTTCTTCTCTGTGCCTCTGCTTCTTTAGAGTTTTCTTCTTCAAAACCCTAACTCCTTCTTCTTCGAGAGAATGGCTCCCAAGACTCCTCGCGGTGCTGCCAGCAAGGGGAAGGAGAAAGCGAAGGAGTCCGCGGAAGTTGCGGCGGCTGTCGTTCCCCGTCGGCCTGTCGAAGTTCGGCCGGAGGTGGTTGGTAAGTCTCATTGTCCGTACGCCAACGCACATAGACCTTGAGTCTTTAATGATGTGCCGCGGTATTTGCCCGCCGACGCGCATGGGTTTAAACCCTGGTGATGCGCCGAGGCTATACTGCTGACGCGCATGGGTTCAAACCCTGATGATGCGCCGAGGCTATGCTGCTGACGCGCATGGGTTCAAACCCTGATGATGCGCCGAGGCTATGCTGCTGACGCGCATGGGTTCAATCCCTGATGATACGCCGCAGTTTTCTCCTTTAGACACATTGTGTGTTCTCTTCTGACTTTTTCTGATCTTTTGCTAGTGTCGATGACAATCCCGCTTTTGAGTGAAGTTTTCTTGGAGGCTTCCTTCAACCAAATGGGAGTAGAGCATAACGAGGAAGTGATAAACCCTGTTCAAGATGCTCTTATGCTGGATCAGCCTCCTGAGAGAATGACCCTAATCCGTGAACAGCAGTATTGGTTCCTCAAACGGATGATGGAGCGTGGAGTTTTTAAATCTTCCACATCTGATAAAGTGACCTTCCTGAAGCCTGAGTTCCTGTTTGGAGACCGTCTAACTTCTACTGACTCGTCGGTGTTGAAGGTCACGCTCCTACCCGAAAGGAGAGTTTCGGGTGGAGGGTTGGTGCCATTACGTCTCCAAATGGGATAAACTGACGCTCTGGATCTTGTCGCAATTTCGGACTGAGCTCCGAGAGATCGGGTTGACTGCCGCGATCCGTGCTACCCAGGCGGGTGTTGACCTTAATAGGCACATGTTCCTCTCACTCTTGGAGATGTTTGATATCCATACCGGGACCTTCTTTACTCCGGTAGGGGAGTTAGGGCTCGCACTTCATGAGATGCATGAGGTGTCTAAACTCCCTTGGGGGTCGGAGCCCTATGAAGAGTACTTTCCAACCAATGAGGAATTTCAGGTCCTGGGGGACAGAGCTGATGAGATGACGGCCGTCTTCAAGGAAGTGGCGAGTCATCATTACTATATGCAGAGAAAGGATAAAAGCGGGTCGCAGCCCCATGTGACCGCTTGGAGAGATTATATCTTTAGACAAGACAAAGGGGATTCTTCGAAGTTTTCTACTCCGCCAGCGCTCTCTCGTAGCGAGGGGCTATCCGAAATGAGCACGTTAGGGGAGAAGAATCCCCGAGGGAATGATGACCAGCAGTCAGATGCACGCTCCTACAGCTGCTTCTGGCACCTTGCTTATCCAATATCATCCAAGGCGGTTTTGGTCGCCTATCTGATGATATGGCTCCGGGATTGCGTGTTCGCAGGTGGATCCGGTGCCGTCGAGAGGGTGACTCGAAACTTAATCCTGCCAGCCGTAAAGTTGGTCTTCGGCCGGCGCTTGGCTCTCCTCCCCGCAATGGTATGTAACCTGCAGCGAGGTTTGCGAGAGTTTGCTGGAAATGTGATTCATGATAGAGGCAGAAAAAATAACTTCCCGCGCGCCGAACTGCCGTTTCACTATTTGATGGGATGGCTGATTCTGCATCATTCCAGTGTGATGAGCCCCGGCTCGGAAGGAGATTATAAGGCTGGAGATGCGTTCCTTCGTCGTTTCCATCGGAGGAGCTGGTCGCATACTGGTATCCCTGTTTGTAGAAAGGTTTTATCCCGCCTTCAGGGTTGGGAGATTACCAAAGTTGGTCCAATCTACTTGGGTTTTGGGGCTAACGAGGATTTAAGGGACCTGGGCGAAGGTACCACCACTCTGCCTCAATGGGGATTCTGCTGGTTGCAAAGTATCCGGCCGTCCCATCTGGTGTACCGGAACAGGAATCAGTGCTACCTGGAGCCGTACTTGCCGAGCCGCTTTGCGCGGCAATTTGGTTATGCTCAGATGATGTTGGATAACCCCAGTATTACCCTGGGGTATGTTGGAAGTTTGTTGGATGGTGCACGAGCTTGGCATTATTATAATGTCGGATGTACCGGAGCTCATTTTACGTTGCCCGTCCCCGATCCGCGGCCGCCCATTCTTTACTCGGCCGCCAAATTTTACTGTGTCATGGCTGCCCCGCCCTCCGGATATGACAGGAAGACCAGCCTTATCGCAGGCACCCAGTTAGCAGCGACCGGGGATACGCCAGTGAAGGCCCGGTCGCATCGTTCGTCAGGGGTGGGTCAACGGAGTGCCCTCTCCGCATCACAAGCAGAACCCTCGGACGATCGATCGAAACGATGTGCAGATACAGGGGCTGAATCTCCTATGCCGAAGAAGCAGAAGAAAGCGCCATCACCGATGGCGTCATCGGATTCGGCGTCTGAAGAGGTAAGGACGTCTCACGTAATCTGATTTTGGTTCCACCATTTACGAGGCTTCATCTTTCTTTTGTAGGAACCGCTAAAGAGAAAACCTCGTACCCCAAAGTCGGGTGGGAGTAGGCGAGAAGAGATGGCGGGCTCGTCTGGAGTGCGCATCCCGCCGACTATGATGTCTCCCATGGAGGAAGATCTGGAGGATACTATCGTCGTGGAAGTTCCGGTATCCCCGGGTTATGTCAGAAGGGAACCTGAGGGTGCAGCAGCTTCCAAGGTGACGAAGGCCACAGCGGAGGTTTCACATATCGAAGGTTTAGCAAGTACGCAGCTTCCTGGTGAAGAGGAATGGAGTTCGTCATCTTCCGATGACATCACTCCAGGGCTGCAGGAGTCTGTTGCGGGGGCAGCAGAGGTAGTTGAGACAGAGGAGAGGGTTGATTCCCCTCCTTATCATGATGAAGGGAGGTTGGCTGAATCGTTGCCAAATCCTTCCTTGGCTCCAACGATGGACATTGAGATGGCTACCGATCAGGCGGTAGCGACAGATTCTGTCCCTGTAGAGGGACTTGAGAAGGACGAGACCCTTCTGCCGGTCTTATCTCCTGGGGCTGGCCAGGAGGTAAATGTTGATCTCCCCATTCTGCCGGGGGAGGTAGCTGATGCCGATAGAACGTCGGGGGTAGAGGAGGTGGCCGTTGACGTCGGTGGTTTCTCCGGGCTTGAGAAGGGTAAGGGTGTGGAACCCTCTGTTGCTCCTTCCACTTGGGGTACTATTACGACGCATGTGCCGGCTCCTTCTGTTCCTTCGGCTCCTCGGGCTAGCAGTCTGGCCCCTGTTGATGAAGAGCCTATGGCTGCCGAGGTTCAAACCTCTCAGATCGAGGTTGGCGGATCTTCCTCCGCTCCGCAAACTGTAGTAGCTCCCCCAACTCCTGCTGTGACGTCGCAGGTGCTGGCGGATGCCGACGAGTATGTGAAGTTCCTCGTCGAGGGAGTGTACAAAATGCTGGAGAAAGGTGTATCTGCAGTGATGGATGCCAAGGGGAGCTTTGCGACAGCAAAAGCTTTGGCAATGCCTTGTATCGAGCTGATCCGCGTTCACCAAGGCCATGACCATATGGCCAAAATTCTGGAGGTTTCGGTGATTGAGCTGGACGAGCGGCTCGCGGAACTGCAGCGCATCCAGCGAAATGACCTCTCTGTCTTGATAGATGCAGAGATAGGGAAGTTGATTGCTGAAATTGAGGCTTCCCATCGGTCCGATGTGAGCAGTTGGGAGCATGAAGTGGCTAGGACTGAGGCTGCGGCGGAGCAGTTGTCTCAATCTATGAAGAAGACGACGGAGAAGCGGGCTGCGGTGGATGCTAACATCGCAGAGATCGATGCCCAGATGCGCCGTCTTGAGGACCAACGGGCCCAACTCCAACTAGAAGCTGATCGTGTCCTGGCTGAACACGTGGCATTCAAGCAGGAGAAAGCGACTCTTACTCAGCGGACCTTTACTTTGGCTCAGCAGCGACGACAACTTGATGAGAAGTATGAGAGTAAAACTTCCGCTGAGGCTGTCGGATTAATACGTCAAGAAGCCGAGCTCCGAGTCCAGGCGACTATGGAAACTCGCACTGCTGACCTGAGACGTCGAGTCAGAGAGCTCTCATCCCACCCTGGAGAGGATCGGGGACTGTAGTTTCTCTCTTTTTATGTTTGTGTTTTTTTTTGCAACTCTTGCTGGGGGAATAGCGTATTTCTGTACTCTCTTTTTCTTTTTGTGAAAAATAAAGAAATACACTATCTCTTTTTGTGATGTGTTCATTTTTGATCTCATGAACTTGATGATTTATGTGGACCTATTATCTTCTGCGCACCTTGGCTTTTAGGTACAGATAATAAGTTTGAAGGAACCAACATGTTTGCTCAGAGGTAATGTGGACATGGCAATCATTAGGTTCAAATGATAGAGTTTTCCTACTCAGAGGTATTTATGGACGTGGTAGGAATGATCATGGGGGATACGCTGAACAACTCAGAGGTAATGTGGACGTGGAAGTTCTGCGATCAATGTACGACAACGTAGGGGTTGTTTGTACGGGATGTTTACTCAGAGGTAATGTGGACGTGGTAAACATGAAGGATAGCGTAAGCTCACGAAATGTAAGGTTCCGCTTTGTAGGATGTAGAGAGACAACTCAGAGGTAATGTGGACGTGGTTATCTTTCTACGGAAGGATGCCACAGAACAGCTGGATTCCGGAAGCGTTTGATTTTGTGAGAAGAGGTTGTTTAGGGAAATACATGTCTTGGAGGATGTCAAGAATAGTACTTCTTTAGGAACTTGCCGTTGATGGGCATCATGAACAAGTCCCCATTGGGTTTGGCGAGGCGGTAAGCACCGTTTGAGTATACCGTCTCAATGATGAAGGGTCCTTCCCATTTGGGCTCGAACTTTCCTGGTGTCTTGTGAGTTAACACCATTGGTCTTCTGACTGCTAAAACCAGGTCGCCAACTTGGAAAGTTCTTTGTTTGACCCTCTTATTGAAAGCCTGTGATATACGGGCTTGGTAAAGTTCGATGCGTTGTGCAGCCTGACGATAGTTTTGTTGAATGCCTCGGTCAATCCGTTTGCTGTCGGATTGTAGGCGGTTGAGGCCACGTTTTGAATGCGATTCTTGTCACAGAATCTGCTAAAAATGTGGCTGATGAACTGAGGACCATTGTCATGAATGATCCGCCTGGGTACTCCGAAACGGTAAATGACATGGTGTTTGATAAAGCTGACCACTCTGGAGCTTTTTACTTCCGCTAGTGGGACTGCTTCCGCCCATTTGGAGAAGTAATCGGTGATGGCCAGGATGAAACGATGTCCTCTTGATGAAGGAGGGGTGATTGGTCCCACAATGTCCATGCCCCAGGCTTCGAATGGCCAGGAGGCGACTGTAGGATGTAGAGGTTCAGACGGTGTATGTATGAAGTCTGCATGAAGTTGGCATGCATGGCACTTCTTAGCATATTCTACTGCGTCAGCGGCCATGGTTGGCCAGTAGTAGCCCATACGTCGCAGTCGATCTTGCAACTTAGGACCTGGTTGGTGAGCTCCGCAAGTTTCGTCATGAGCTTCTCGAAGAGGTTCGGCCGCCTCTTCGTTAGACAGGCATCGAAGGAGAAGCCCGTCGAAGGAGCGTCGGTACAACGTTTTAGTGGCTGTATCGTAATAGAATCGAAGAGAGCGTCTCCTGACTGAGACGGCTTCCTTCGGGTCCTCTGGAAGGATTCCGTAGACGGCGAAGTCGATGAACGGGAATCTCCAGTCTCGGACATTAACATCGGTGTTTGTCGGCATGGCGTGAGCCATTTGCAAACATAGGTTGTTTCTGGGACAAATAAAGTCTCGGCCAGTTACCGTGACATAGTGTTGCGTCCCAAGGGGTGCGGCCAATGAGGCTGCGAGGCCAGCCAGAGCGTCAGCCTCCAAGTTTTGTAGACGGGGTACATGTTCGATGAAGAACCCAGTGAAGGTTGAAATGATGTTCAATGCAACTTCATGGTAAGGGATTAAATCTTCATGGTGAACCTCGTATTGCCCCCGAATCTGGTTTACGACGAGTTTCGAGTCGCCGTAGGCTTCCAGATGGTCCACCCCCAGCTGTTGTGCTAGCTGGAGTCCCATGACGAGCGCGTTGTACTCAGCAACATTGATGGAGCACGGCTTCAAAAGAGAGTATGCACGCTGGATGACCAGCTAATCGGGGGAGACCAAGACTATCCCCACTTCTGCGATGATTTGGCCGTTGGGGCCCGTTCTTGAGGCGCCATCGAAGAACATCCGCCAAACGGGGCTTCCTTCAGTGACGTTTGATTCTTGGACTTCATCCGGGATGTCTTCATAGAGTTTTGAAGATTCTGGGATGGGGTGTGCAGCTAAAAAGTCAGCCAGAGCCTGACCCTTGACCGCCTTCTGCGGGACAAACACCATGTTGTATGGCGTTAGTAGGATCGTCCATGTCGCTAGCCGAGAGTTTAATGACCCTGGCTTCATCATGAGAACTCTGAGTGGATTGACTCGGGAGATGACGTGAATTGTCTGGCCCGAGACGTAATGACGAGTCTTCTGAATGGCAAACACCAAAGCCAAACACTCTTTTTCAACGGGGTTGTACCGGTGTTCGGCCCCGATGAGTGTTCGACTGAGGTAGTAGATTGCTTGCTCGTAGCCTGCATCGCTGTTTTGAGCCAGCAAAGCGCCGAGGGAATGATCCATGGCACGGACGTAGAGGAGGAATGGTTTGCCGGCGACAGGTGCCACTAGGACTGGCGGGCTTGTTAAGTAAGCCTTTATGTCGTCGAAAGCTTTTTGGCACTCCTCTGTCCAGACGTAAGAGACTCCCTTCTTCATGAGCTGAGTAAAGGGTTGGCATTTACCGGAGAGGTTTGCTATGAACCTCCGGATGTACGCCAGACGTCCCTGTAAGCCCCAAAGTTCTCGAAGGTTCTTCGGAGGGTCCATATTGAGGATGGCTTTAGTCTTCTCGGGATCGACATGAATGCCTTTTGCCGTGATGACAAAGCCCAAGAATTTGCCGCTAGAAACCCCTAGGAAGGATTTAGCGGGGTTCATTTTGAGTTGATGTGCCCGCATGAGATCAAAGACCATCCTCAGGTCCTGTAGGTGATCTTTTTTGAGGCGGCTCTTGACTGCGATGTCGTCAACATAGCACTCGACTGTCTTGCGAAGATGTTGACGGAAGATGGTACTCATCGCTCGTTGGTATGTTGTACCGGCATTCTTCAAGCCGAAGGGCATTACTGTGTAGCAGAAAATACCTTTCGGAGTCCTGAATGACGTGTGTTTTGCGTCATCGGGGAACATCTTAATTTGATTGTAGCCTGAATACCCGTCCATGAAGGATATGCGTTCAAAGCCACATGTGTTGTCGATCATTACATCGGTGATTGGGAGCGGGAATTCATCCTTCGGGCAAGCAGAGTTGAGATCCCGGAAGTCGATACAGACTCGTATCTTCCCGTTCTTCTTGGTGACAGGGATGACGTTGGCTACCCAGTCCGGGTGTTGTTCCTCACGGATGAAGCCACTGGTCAAGAGCTTGTCCACCTCCTGATCGATGGCATTCATGATGTCCGGGCGGAAGCGTCGCTGTTGTTGTTTGATAGGTTTGGCATCTGGTAAGATGTTCAACCTATGCATCGCGATCTGTGGATCGAGACCCGGCATGTCTTCGTAGCTCCAGGCGAAGACGTCGATATACTCTTTAGCCAGTTGGACTAAAGATTCTCGGTCTTCTCCTTCCAAGCTTTTGTTGATAAAGATGGGTTTAGAAGAAGACCCATCCCCGAGGTCGATCTGCTCGACTTCGTCTTCGGTGGGAGGTTCTCGTAACTCAAAACGAGACTCCCATTGTTCTCCTAGGCGTTGAGCCCAGGGTTCCTCTTCGAAGGGTTCCGACGGTTGGTCTTCGCCTTCATCTTTCTGAGGTTGCGCCGATGTCATATTAGCTGACAGCACTTTCCTGAAGACTGATCCGATACTGGTATCGGAATCCCACGTCGATGCTTCAGACGAGTGGGAATGTTCTATGTCTTCTGTGTCTGAACTCTCTGGAGTTGATGGCGGCGTGACATAGCCTAACCCCCGTCGAGTCCGATTATAGTAGTCCTGTGGCTTTCCATTGGGCATCGAAAGCCGGACAGGGAGATGCCGACCCTTGCCGTAGTTTAGGCCTTTATTGCTTTTCAGGTTGTAGCCCATCTTTTGGATGATGCGCTTTGCCGTATCCGTGTACCGATAGACTTGTACTCTGCCGGTATCAGGTTCGGGCTCGATTGACGGGAGGTCCTGATGACGCTCAACTTTTCCCGAGATGATGGTGCCTTCGTCTCGGCTTCATGGGGGACTATGAAGACTCCTTGCGACGGGACTACTCGATTATGATGGACGGTCGTTATTTGTGTTTGCAACGACCGTAGAGCGTTATCTAGTGTATACATGGAATTCCAGTGTGGAAGACAAGAATAATTGAAAGACACTCTACTATTGATAAAGTACGAGATTTTATCCCGTGGGATTATATTGTCTAAGGAGGGTGTGTCTACATCAGCAGAGATATATTCGCCAAGCTCCTCATCTGTACGCACTGGGGCCGGATCAGGAGAGTCCTCCACCGCTCTGGCTTTGGGGTCTGAGAGGGTTATGTGAGCCCTCTCCGACATCTTGGATAACTGCGGCGGCTTACCCTTAAGACGCACCTTGAGAGGTGCCTCGGTTGCGCCTCCGGTGAGTGGCGCCTTCCCTTGTAATTTCACCACCAGGGGAGCCAATGTTTGAGGTGGCTTTCCCTTGAGACGTATCTTCAGGGGAGCTTCGTGAGTCGGTGCTTTCCCTGATAGCTTGATGCTCATTGGAGGCGCCTTCTGGGGAGGCTTTCCCATCAATCGGATTTTCAAGGGGGCGTCAGGAGTCACTTCAGGCTCCAAGTCAGGCTCTGTTGCCGTCTCTGCCTCATCATCGGCGTCGTTGGCTTCCTCCTCGTCAAATGGTTTGTACAAGTCAGAATCGGTGAAGTAGGCCTCAATCCCTTTGAAGGGATCGATGTCTGCAAACTCCGTCCGGATGACGCCGTTGGTGGATACATATTTCATGCATTGGTGGAGCGTGGAGGGCACTACCATGTACTCATGTAACCATGGTCGTCCGAGTAAGATGTTGTAGTTGACTTCGGCATCCACCACATAACAAGTCACCTCAGTTTTGAGGCTGCCGATGTGACATTTCAGCCGGATCTTGCCCAGTGGCTCGCTCTTGCTAGCGTTGAAGCCACTGATGGTTGTATTGGAGGGCGCCAGCCGGTACATTGGGATCCCCAGCTTTGATAGCAGCGCCTTTGGGATGATGCTTAGGAAAGACCCCGGATCGATCTAAATCCTGCTCACCTTTACCGAACCGATGTACCCTATGTAATACAACGGTCGGTTATGTCGGTGATGCTTGAGCAGCATGTCTTGTTGGGTGAAAGTTATGTTTGGGATAACTTCATCCGCACAATGACAGTGTGCACAAGCAGTTGGGAGGTCTTCAGGCTGCTTGACTTGACTGAGAAAGGATTCGGCATCCTTCAGAGCTTCGCAGAGAGCTTCTCGGGAGTCCTTAGAGAGACGCAGGAGCTCGAACAAAGACAAGCGTGCAGGAGTACTGGCCAGTTGTGCCAGAATGTCAAAATTGTGGGGCTTGGCTAGCCCCGAAGCATTTTCTTTCCGCAGAGGTCTGTCGAAACGGGCCTTCACTTGCTTTTGTTTATTGGCTGCTGAGGGCTTGGATGGACCCTCCTCAGGGATGCCAGGAGGCACCACTTCGGCGGCAGCTTCACCGGGCTGGGAGTTCTGTTGTGCACGCGTCTGCACTGGAAGCGCCTCTTCCGTTGAAGAAGAGACCGTGCGGCAAGACTTGATCTTCCTGCCTTTTGTTTTAGAGGTAGGGCGTACCTCCGGTTGAGTCACCTCGGAGACGAGGTCGAGGTGAACCCAGAGGACCTCTCCTCGAGATGTGGTGAGTGGGACAAGTCCACTCACATTGTCACGGGTGGGTGGCAAGTTCACCACCTCTATTGTCGCCTTAGGGATGGGGACGACGCCATCTTGTGTGGTAGTCGGCGGCAAGGTGCCGAACTGAAGTGACACCACATTAGCTGACACCGTCTTCTCTTCGTAGTCGACGGAGATTACATCCGCATTGATCATGCACTGGATGTAATTTTTGAGGACGTAGCAGTCCTTGGTCGGGTGTCCGACAAACCGATGGTAGTGACAGTACCTCGGGTTGTCCACTTTCCCGACCTCATCGGGCCTCTTCGGGTCCGGAAGCTGGATCTTGTCACCCTGCTTCAGTATCTCAACATGGTGTCGTCATCATTGAATGAATAAACCTCCTTGGGTCTCGGTGCCAGTGGAGGCTTTTGAGTAGGCGCGGATGCGCCCTTCGAGGCATTAACAGTCAATGCCTGTTTTCCCTTTGCTTCTCGTCCGGAGTTGTTGGTTGCGGACTTTTTCCCCTTATCGTCAAAGGCAGGGAAGCTGACACCCAGAAGACGTGCATTGGCCGCCTTCTTCTCTGCAGCTTCAGCTTCGATGATTAGGGAGCTCCAGTCGGGAGGGGGAGTAGAGTTAAGCCAGAGCTTTACTGCAGGCAGCATGTTCATACTGCAAGCGGAGAGAAGCGCATGCTCTGGCATGCCTGGAGGTTGCCTGAAGCAGGCATGACGGAAGCGTTCGATGAATGCCCGAACCATTTCCTTGTCCTTCTGGCGTATCTCAATGAGAGACGCCATCGTCATGTCCTTCCCACCGTCGTAGAAGCGGTCGAGGAAGAGGCGTGTCAGGTCATCGAAGGACGATATGGAATTATCGGGGAGGCTGCAGTACCAGTCATACGCCACCCCTTTTAGGGCCCCAACAAAGATGCTGGTGAGGAGCGCGTCCTCCTTCGGAAGATGCCCTGTCTGCGACTGGAAGTACGTCAAGTACCGTCATGGAGAGTCCTTCCCGTCGTACGGCGTGAGTGTTTGTGGTTTATACTTTGGGGGATAAACCACCTTGTTCCACTCAAGGGGATAAGGCTGGGGAATGCCCATCTTCTGGCGCTCCTCCTGCCTGTTCTTGGACTCGAAGCGCTCCCGCAGATCTTTGATCATTTCGACCACGTCCTCCGTGGAACTAGGAGTCGGGGAAGGAGGTACCGCCTGGAGTGGAGCGTTTGAGGGCTCCGACGTCCGGGGTGCTTCTGTGTCTGAGGGTGCCCGTTGGAGGGGCACACTCGACTCTCCATTGGCTCCTGGGTCGGGACCATTTAAAGGTGTCCTGATCAAGGCCGACCGCATCTCAAACACTGCTTGAGTTAGTGCTTGCATTGAGGCAGAGAGGGTTTTGAGTCCTCCCTCTAGCGAGTCTATGCGCTGGACAATATCCTGTGGCGGCGCATCAGTCTCAAGATCACCCCCGGTCATGTATACTGTCATGACACGGCCGGAAGTGGATGGATTAGTTGAGGCTTCGCTCTCAGCCTCGCTCTCATGTGGGGGAGTCACCTCTCCTGGTGTTTGGCCACCCTCAGCCACATTCTGGAGTTCGTCTTCGACAGGCGCATCTGCAAGGGCCTGACTGCCCTCAGCTCTGTCTTGAAGGGCCTCTTCGTCTCCAGCTCTACCCCCGGCGGTGTCCTGGAGGACATCCTCATTTTGAGGGGCTTTAGGGAGGCCGACTTCGCCTTGATGAAGATCCGCTGCAGCTGTGCTTTGGACATCTTCGTCTTCGGAAGGAGGCTCGACGAGGGTCTGGCTATCCCCAGCTTCCTCCAAGGACTTCTTCCTCGATCGAGTGCATTCGAACACTCCGGAGGTCGAGACAGCTGCCTTGGTTTTCCTCGGCTGGCTTTTGGATGAAGACGAGGAATTGGCAGTCATCTTCCGGACTGATGAGGAGTTGGAGATCACGTTGCATGAAGCAACCTTTGGCTCCTGTTCTGCTGACACCTTCGTCCCAAGGCGATGTCGGAGGGGTGTCGATGATTGTAGCCGTTGGAAGACTGACTGCTTTGGCAGTACTGCCGTCTTGCAACAGCAGTTGATGGTGACCACTGCACAAGTATGCCCCATGAGAGGCGCATCGTGCTTGTTGGTCAACTCGCCTGACCGGCACTTGTGAGTGATCACGTTGCGCAGGTCGTTGGAGGAGAGTGCTGCCCTCACACCCCTCTCAGGCGCATGGCAGAGCCAAGCGCCGGTGTGGTCGGGAGAGTGCTGCGCCCCCTGATCTAATACCAAGCAGGCATCACGATCAGTAGTGGGGGAACCACAACATTTGAAGTGACTTGAACGAACCTCAAACGCACAACCAGAGGAGGCGCGGGAGTTCAAGACTACTGAATTTGCCTCCCTCGACTTGGTTGTGCACGCAGTGAATGCGCCCAAGCGAGATGAGGACTTTGAAGGTCGACTCGTTGTCGGTGCAGAAGCACTTGAGTCAACCTTGTACAGCTTGCCATCGGCAGCGCGCGTGATTGTAAACGCGTGCCTCTGGCCGGCTGCTGGCATAGCACGTTTGTGGCGTATGGCCCGTGCCGCCTTAGATTTCTTCGTACCAGCCCGCTGGGGCGCATAGTACTCATCATCCAAATTCTTCTTGCCATTACAGCGAGTGAGTCTGTCAAAGACAGAGGCTCTTTGTGGCGCATCAGAAGTGATGCGCGGGGCATTGGCTGCGCCCCTGCTCCGTCGACGTATCTTCCTCGCCTGAGAGGAAGATGGCTGGGGAACGTGGTCGGCCGCACGCTTCCCTGAGAGATGTGCTGCATCAGCGGGCGCACCTTGACTGCTGAGGACGTCAGCAGGAAGGGAAGGCTGGACGGGCGCATCCCCTTCAACGGTGGTGCCCGAGGCGTCGACTTTGCGCACCCAGACTGTACGGGTCTTCTTCGGCTTCGATAGCCGCTTCGAAGGACTCGCACTTCCTTCAGAAATGAACTCCTCGTACGCCTGTTGATTGAGGCGCACTACCAGCGTCTTGTGGGAGGAGCCCACCTTCACGTCGTCGGCCTGTGACACAACTTTCTCGGTAGAGGAGAAAGAAGTCCCCAGTAGAGTCGCCAGCTTGTTTGCCATTAAAATTGTTTGATTGCAAATCTTAATACAAACAGAACAGTGTTACAATGTAGGACTTAGATGTAGTCCTAGGAGTACACTTTTGTTTAAGCTGGGTTCCTTAGTGCCAATGGAGCGAGTGGTAATGCGTTGACTCCGTTGACTGGCTGACGACGGTTATCGGTTCTCTGAAGGTGTTGATTGCTCTGGGTGCTGGAGCTGGCTGAGAGGAGGAAGACGTTGAGTGTCTAGAACTGCCTCTCTGGTGATTCTCTGTTGTGGATTCTATCTGTATTGTGAATCTTGTGTGTTCCCCCTGTGTGAAGGAGATGATCCTTCTATTTATAGTTTTGCAGGCCGGCTGCTCATGCGCGCATGCAGGATGCGCCGGTGTGGGGACGCCACGTGGAGGTTGCTGATGGAGGCGCACGGATGCTGTGCCCTGATCGAGGGGGAGAACTCTTCATACTGCTGTTGTGGGCCGGCACGTAGCAGAGAGAAGATCTTTCCGTTGCTAAAATCTTGGACAAGTTGAGTCAAAGGACACGTGTCATCGACCCATGGTTCGAAGATCTCGAATTTGGTGGAGAGGAGTAATCTGGTGAGCTGCGCCTTGAATTGGGCGCAGGAGGAGGCTGCGGCTCATAACCTTTAGGAGTTACAAACCATTTGGGGCGCATGGCTTTTGAGGCGCATGCAGGCGACTTTTTTTCTGTCTTTCGGGATCAGAGAGCAGTCTGGGGCGTATGGCTTTTGAGGCGCATGCAGAGCTTCAACTGGAGACTCTTCTTCTGTCTTTAGAGATCAGTGAAGGGTCGGAGGCGCACGGCTTTTGAGGCGCATGCTGGTCTGGACGCATGGCCGCGGAGGCGCATGCGGGGCTTCAACTGAGACTCTTCTCCTGTCTTTAGGGATCAGTGAAGAGTCTAAGGCACACGGCTTTTGAGGCACATGCTGGTCTGGACGCATGGCCGCGGAGGCACATACGGATGGTTTAAGGGGCCACGTGACAGTAGCCGTCGGAATAGAGTCATGATGATGCTGACGTTGCCGACGTTTCGTTCTCTGAAAAAGCTGTCAACTGTTCAGACATTGGGAAGCGTGCTGCCAACTCTGTCAGTTCAGTATTTAATGTTTGTGACATTCGATGGACAGCTGAGTGGGCACGTTGGTAGGTGTTCCACTCGGTATGGGGATGTGCGGGGGCGCATCTTCTGTGATGCGCCGGGTATCGCAGGGCGCGTCTATGTGATGCGCCTGATGCTGGAGGGCGCGTCCGTGTGATGTGCTGTCTGGCTGGCGCATCGGACATGTTCTTTAAGGATGCGGCTGTCTCGCTCTTCGAGTGCTATAAATAGCCGTTTGGCTGAATTCGAGGCGTCCGGTTCATCCATTTAATGCAAATTCATTGCACGGAATTCGGAGGGCCATCCACTTGGCGCGTGGGTTTGATCTGCCCGGCCTATAAATAGTGGCATGGAGAGAAGATTGGCTTCTCATTCCCTCACTTACTTCCAACATAAACTTGATCATGCGGGTGCATTCTGTTGACGAAGTGCTCCCGAGGGTGAAGATGAGACGCTGTGTTGTCTTTGATGCACTTGAAGGTGACTGTTACATCCAAAAGACGGAGTCGAGGGCTTCTGAGGCAGGCGGAAGGTGCCTGTTGCATCCAAAGATAGGGATGTTCGGGCCCCGTCTCCGTTGTTCTGGAAGAGCCGTAGATCGGAATGGCGGTGCTAGGTTTTCTCTTCCTTCAAAGTGGGTGTCGCCCACTCTGGTTGTGTTGAGAGCTCCCTTGTGCTGTGGTTTCGATCACGGTCTTCCTTGGGCTTTGGAGGCTCTTTCGAAGCCTCCCCTCGCCACAGTTTTGCCGTGCTCCTCCTTGGTTCCAGCCAGAGGGTTAAATGCTTTGTAGAAGCATTTATCCGGTGACCCTGGCTGGAAGGGCGGCACATAGCTGGGCTCTGCTCGGCCAGGTGAGCCTGGCTGGAAGAATTTGGCTGAAGGGATGCACATAACTGAGCTGGATGCACATAACTGAGCTGCTGAAGAGATGGTGGGATGCGCCTGGTTGGAGGCGCATGATGTCTGCTGCGCCTGACTGATGGCGCATGGTGGCTGCTGTGCTTATCTGGAGGCGCATAGTAGCCGCTGGCTGTAGACTTAGGATCTTTCCTTTGTAGAAATTCTTCTTTGTACAACCTTTTCTTAGACTTGTAATAGACTTTTGTATATAATAAAAAGTCTTCTTTCGAATGTCTATTTTTATTGATCTTGCTGTGAAGTTCTTCGTCTGAGTTATAGCGCATATAGTGTCTGGCGCATGGACTTTCTGGTTGTGAAATTCCATGCTTCTACAATATGAATTAGTACTGTGTGTCAATCTTTGTTTTTATGTTTTCGACAAACCCAGGGATTGGATTCTGTATTTTGTATTTTGGATTCTGTATTTTGGCTCCAGCTCTAGCTCTATTTGCATAAATCTACGGCACGACATGGTGATCAGGACATAGTCCCTGCAGCCATTCGACTGGCGAGGCAGAAACTATGTAGCCGTAGATAAAGTTGACTGTCCTTCGACCCTCATCCCTCAACAATGATGATATGACAATCTATCACTATATCTTATGTAGTAGTAGATGATGTCTTAGTATTACATTATGTGAGTTCATCTTGATTCTATTACATTCTTCAGATACTAGATACGATAAGAACATATACTACACCATATGTACAGAACATAATAATCCACACTAATGTATGCTAGAATAAATTTTGGGTTGTGTTCTGTGCCATCCTTTCTCACACTTGGCAAAAAATTAAATTTTTTGTATTTTATCTGCTTTTGAAAATGTACTCAAACGAGATGACACCCGTTCTCACAGATGGCACCTAAGACCCGAGGATTTCGCTTGAGGGAGGCACAGATAGCTGTGAAAGAGGAGGTGACTCCAGCTCCAGAGGGCAGTTCCACTGAGAGAGCTGCTCCAGAAGTAATTCCTAAAGCTGAGGTAGCTGTGAAGGAGGAGGTGGCACCACAGGGCAGTTCCACCGGGAGTTCCAGTCATCCATCTCCTCTGGATATTTATCTGGCTGTTGCGGATCCTACTTATGTGCGCTGGCTGAGGAAGTTCTATCTGCCCATCATAGACGACAGTAGATACATATATTGACTGGATTTGTTTTGATGGATATATCTCATCTGGATATTGTGATAGATATTTGTTTTGATGGATATATCTCCTTTGGATATTGTGATGGATATTTGTTTTCTTGTGTGTGAAGTATATTGGTATAGTTTGCTGTGTGATACATATTGTGATGTATATTTGTTTGTGTGATGTGTGATGCATATTATGATGTTCAGAGAGGCTTGAGGCGACGACCAATTATTTTTGGTCTATTCAGGATTGTATTGTGCGGGCCGGTGTTGAGTGTTCCACTGGATTGAATTCTGGATTGTATTTTGCATTCTGGATTCTGGATTCTGGATTGTATTTGCATTCTGGATTCTTTTTTTTAATTTTTTTTTCAATTTGGCGACATTTTTAGCTACGTTTATATTCGTCGCTAACAGGTAGCAACGACAATAAAGGTTGCTAAAAATGTCGCTAATATATAGACGTGGCAAATAATCTGATGCCACCACATCGTCGCAAGAACGTCGATAATGTGTCGCTAATCGGCGACCACTTTATAACGTCGCAAATTTGCGACGTTGAAAATGTCGCTATATAACGTCGCCCTAGCGACATTTTGCGATGTTTTCTCGATTAGCGACACGCTTTTTTCCGTCATTTCTTAAACGTCGCTGAAAACGTCGCTAATTTAGTTTAGCGACGTTTTGGCCGAGTTTAGCGACGTTTTGGGACGTCGCTAATCTGAGAAATTTTTGTAGTATTCAAAGTCCTCGACCCTTTTCTATTTTTCGAGTCTCACTTTAATTTAACGTATCACTTGGTTGGATCGTGCACATATTCCAGGTGTCCCCAAAATACATGCATTCAGCCAAGCCGCATGATAGAGAATTCATCATTCTCACTCGAGTCGCATCGTGCAAATATTCAGGCGTCCCTGAAATATATGCATGTCAGCCGAATCTCGTGAGGGGTATTCCTATATTCTTGATTCACTCTATCCATCCATACCAATGCTCAAGATCAATCTTTCGAAGGCTAACTTCTTGAAACGGGGACGTCTCGCCTAACCGCTAGGTCATTTCTCAAGGCTAAGTCAATGTCAGGATTGTAATCATAGTTTCCCAACAATAATGCCAACACTGACCTCAATCCTAGGGTCAAACAAGGTCGATAATACAGGATTTTCTATCCAAGCTCGCATCACTCAGATTTCTAAACATCGAGCATGACCACCTAATTCGCATCAAGACAATCGTTGTGCATATTCGAACCCGTTCAAATCACCAATTTGTATAATCTATTCCTTCCGACATGTCGACATAATTCACATATCCATTCTAACCAATTCATGTATTCGATCACGAGGCTATCTAGCACAACAATTTTGTTACGCACCAATTTTACGCAAGTTCGATTATCTACATTGGACATGAATCACCATGCCACGTTCTCGCAGGATAATCGTCCTCATTGGAGCGTAACTCTTGCTTGGGTCTGGACTAACTCATTCTCGATACGCGGATTGGATCTACTCAATCCTCAAGTTCAATCGTCAAGCACAAGTCCGATTAATCCTCGAATTCATCTTCGCTTCAAACCACAAGTCGAAACAATCAAAGTTGTCGTGACCTGATTTTTTGAGTTCGACCATTCCCGCAACATGAATCATTATGTCAAGCTCCGCTCCAGTAGGAACGATCGTCCTCGCTAAGGCATGATGCCGCATGAGCCTAGATTGCGCTCGTGCAAGGCAGTTTCATAACGACCAATTACAGTGGCTGCGACGGGGTCGTCGCATAGTAGTCCCAAGCAAAAATATTGAACACACAGCAAAAAATTAGAAGCAAAACACCAGTTATTCAAAAGTGCTCTTTATTAATATTGAACAATCAGATTACAATCGGGCGCAAGGCCATGTTTACAATTCTCTCAAGCTTACTTTTCTCTCAAGTTACAAGTCACTCTGCTCTCTCTCATCTCTCGATACAATGCTTGAGCCAGCGAAAGCTTCGGAAGGCAATTTCCATACATTATGTCTCGTATAAGTCTTGACTTCACGTGGCCGTACGCTTCGAATCACTAAGGAACTCCGTGCCTCGACGCATCCAAGCGAGCTCCGTGCCACGAGCTTCTACCTGTGCTTGTACATAAAAAGATGTGTGGGTGTCAGTACTCAACTATACTGGTGGAGTGAGCTCCTCGTCCACCCATACAAAACCGACACGTTCATTTAATTTGTATAGCTTAATCCCATTCTATTGTCTTGCTAGTCTTGCCTTAGGATCGATTTTAGGACAAAGACATCTTGGCCTATACTTGGCAACACAACGATAAGGTCGTGCTATTCTCTATTCGTGACTTCAATGTATTCGAGGCAGTGCCTCGCCGAGCAGAAACTACGTAACTCGACCGTGCCAAGACTTTTACTTGCTTTACGTGTCTCAAGACCATTCTCATGCCAACGACGTCAAGGGGATGACTCGTGCTGGTCGTGCCAATACACTTGCTCGTACTTTAAGACCGAGGCCGTGCCTCTCAAGTACCAACCAGACTTAACAATCTTGCCTTACGGTCCTTCCTGACTTAACTCGAGATGAGGCCACGTTCATGCCGAAGCATGCTACCTTGCTATAGCCAACTCTAAGGCTCTAGAACGGTGATTTAAAACGATCGTCCTCGCTTAGGCATGATACCGCACGATCCTAGATTGCGCTCATTCAAGGCAGTTTCATAACGGCCGATTACAGCGGCTGCGACGGGATCATCGCACAGAAGTCCCAAACAGAAACATTGAACATGCAGCAAAAATTTAGAAGCAAAACACCAATTATTCAAAAGTACTCTTTATTAATATTGAACGATCAGATTACAATAGGACGCAAGGCCATTTTTACAATTCTTTCAAGCTCACTTTTCTCTCAAGTTACAAGTCACTCTGCTCTCTCTCATCTCTCGATACAATGCTTGAGCCAGCGAAAGCTTTGGAAGGCAATGTCCATACATTATGTCCCGTATAAGTCTTGACTCCACGCGGCCGCACGCTTCAAATCGCCAAGGAAATCCGTGCCTCGACGCATCCAAGAGAGCTCCGAGCCACGAGCTTCTACCTGTGCCTGTACATGAAAAGCAGTGTGGGTGTCAGTACTCAACTGTACTGGTGGAGTGAACTCCTCACCCACCCATACAAAACCAACATGTTCATTTAGTTTGTGCAGTCTAATCCCTTTCTATTGTCTTGCTAGTCTTACCTTATTATCGATTTTAGGACAAAGACGTCTTAGCCTATACTTGGCAACGCAACGACAAGGTCGTGCTATTCTCTATTCATGACTTCAATGTATTCGAGGCAGTGCCTCACCGAGCAGAAACCTACGCAACTCGACCGTGCCAAGACTTTTATTTGTTTTACGTGCCTCATAACCATTCTCGTACCAACGACGTCAAGGGGACGACTCGTGCTGGTCGTGCCAATATACTTGCTCGTGCTTTAAGACCGAGGCCGTGCCTCTCAAGTAACAACTAGACTTAACCATCTTGTCTTACGGCCCTTCCTGACTTAACTCGAGACGAGGCCACATTCATGCCGAAGCACATTACCTTGCTATAGCCAACTCTTAGGCTCTAGAACGGTGATGCAACCGTGCACACCTAACCCGTGCTGGCTCAAGATTAGTGCTTGAAATAAGTATAACTTGTTAACCCAACTCGTAACCTGCTAGTACTCGATGCAATTCAAAGGCATACACGCGGATAGCCGCTCTTGCCAACACATCTATATGAGTGGTCACTAGCAATATCAAGCTATCCTAGATCGTTTGCATATGGTGACCATTCGCGTGACGAGGTACGAGCTTCCACCGAATGACCCGCAGCCTATATTATAACGGTTCACTTCAATCGAGTCGTACCGTCGATGAAGGCCGTACAATATCTACAATTCCTGTTAGGCCGACACGAACCCGACGCCTCCGGATCGCTCAAGAAATTTTGCCCTTGCGCGCAAGTTGTCCAATGACCATGTAAGACTCAACTCGATCTATCAAGTGTCACTACTACATTTCTAGTTTGAGGGTATTTTTATCATTTTTGGGGTTATTTGAATTTATTAGAATTTATTAGAATTTAATATATTTTATTTAGGAATTTTTAATGATTATTTAAATGGTGTGATTAAATCCTAGTTAATTGTTTGCCATGTGGTTTTGGTTAGCCTAACCTAGATTAGACCTAACCTAGATTAGTCATAACTAATTTTAGTTAGCCACTTTGAGAATTAGATGGTTTGGTTAATGGTTTAAGTCAAGTTTAGTTAAGTTAAGTGAGTTGCTTAAGACTAGGAAATAGCCCTTTGTTCAAGACCACACAATACCCCTTGATTCATTCCTAGCCCTAGGATGCAACCTAGAAACCCTAACCTAATCTAATGGCCGGCCAAGGCTTGTCCCCATTCCCTATATAATATCATTTTGGGGATTTGAGCCTCCTTCCAATAGTTTATCATTCTTTTCTCAAGACAAGGTGAGACTACACTTCTTTTCTCCATAGATCATTCAATATAGGTCTATTTTCATTGGGATTTCCTCCATAGCACTCTAAATACTGTTCCTCTACTATTTGTGGAGTCACATCACAGGTTTGGGACAATATGAGGGAGTTTTGAAGCTTGAAGAACCATTCTCTATTGGGGTTTTTTGAGGATTTTGCAACCATAGGTAACTTCCATAATACTCCATGAAATTCTAATTCTATTCCACATTTAGGGAGTCCAAGGCGTAACCTAGCTGTAGGAATATGTAACCCTACGTTTTGAGCCCTGTACGTGTCCGTATCGGACACGTATCAGCGTGTACTTGAATGTGTTCGACGAAATGCCTCAAAGGGCATTTCGTTTGATTTTGTGGATTTTTTTTTGAATAGGAAGTTAGGTATTGATCTCGCTTACATGTTTCTATTGCACTAGCACACTTTAGTATCGTGTCGACTTGACACAGACGCGTGGACACGCGGTGCCCACACGCGCGCACTGACAGGATTATGCCCTGCTACTTGGGGCTTGGTGTGCAGTGCACACTACATTCTGTAACACCCAGTTTCTAAAATGAGGGTAATTTTAAAATTTTGTATTTTAATTTATTTAATTATGATATTTATTTAATAATATGATTTTTGGTTATTTTTTATCATTTTTAAACCATTTAAATCATGACTTGTGATTTTGGTGCATTGACTAGTGTAGCCTTAGACTGTTGACCTAGAGCCTAGTCATTGTGATTAGGATATTTGATTGGTATATTTTAGCCTAGAGGATATTTTGGTCATTTTAGAATTTATTAGAATTTTTAGGAATTTTTAGAATTTATTTTGGAATTGTTTGATTGAAGGTTGACTAGGTTGACTTTGACTAGCTTTGACTTGTGACCTAACCCTAGTTAGGTTAGACTTGACTAGATATGAGATCCTAGGTTAAGTTAGGTCAACCATACTCTAGTTAGTGCAAACAATTGAGGGTATTGAGTTTTGAATAGAAAGTTTTGACCACAAGCCATGACTTGTGACTTTTAAGTCATTTGTTTAATGACTAGGCCCAAAGCCCAAGACAAGTTTCAAAACCCTAAACCCTAGGCTAAGTGGCCAGCCACCATATCCTCCTTGGGAACACCACCCTATAAATACTCTCTTAGTTTAGGGTTGCCTCTTTTAGGAAAGCTCAAGTTTAGAAGGAGGTGAGTTCTTGTCTTCATTAATTCACCATAAATTCATTCTAGGTCCTAAAATCCCCAAATCAGTTGCAATGGGTTCTAACACTGGTATACTTGCTGTTATTGAAGTTTTATTTCAGTTTATGGTGGTTTGATTGGATTGGGACATCAAGGAGAAGAGTTATTGAAGGGGGTTTTTTATTAAAAGTTCAAGCTTGGGTAATTTCCTCATCCCTCCATGAAATTTTGTTTTGTCTTCATCATTAGGGAGCCCTAGGAGTCCCCTAAGCATCAGTATAGGTTTTGTGTCGGGTATCCTAAGTTTCGTGTCCATTTGGACACGTATCATGACTGTAGTATAGGTGTTTGTTGTAATGCCACAAAGAGAGTTTTTGTTCTATTTTCAAAATGTTTTTGTTTGATTCTTTAGATCTCAGAGTGAACATTATTTCCCATTTTGTCTCGTGTCCTGATAGTGTCGTGTCGTGCCCACACGAGGACACGAACTCGGCTACGCCCGAGCTAAGGGTTTCCCCTGCTCATCGTGTCTTCTCCTGGACACGACACGCGACCTCTGGACACAAAACTTGACATAGACCTTGGGATGGTGTCTGACACGCCACGTGTCAAGTCTCAGATGACCACGTGGCGTGTCGAGGGAGGAATCGATGTCGCACTGGTTTTCACTGTGCTGTGTCGTGTGTGTGCAGCGTTCTGATACGCGTATTTTGACACGACCATGCGACTCGACACGGCGGTGCAGGGTGCCACGTAGGTAGCCCTACATGGGGCGAACCTAGGGGCACGAGCACGAGGCCAGTGTTGCGACGTGTCGCGAGCACGAGGCCTCGTACTCACTACACGACGCTGTGCCCTGTGCACTGTGTCTGTGTGTGCACATTCTGTTTGGACACGATTGTGTCCTTGTCTTGGACACGGGAACACTCTCTGGACACGAGTATGCATGCCATGTTCATTACCAACCAATTTCACTAATTGATTCTTCGATTTATTGCATAATTCCTATTCGAACACCCTATGTCTGACAATTCGGATACAGGGTTGAGGTGTGGGTTGCAGGGGTTCTCACATTGAAGTTTCCTGTCAAATTGAATTTCCAGCATGTTAGATAGATTCCTACATGATGTATGTAGTATTGGTTACATGATTAGTTAGGTTTTTGATGTGGAATTGGTTTCGAATTGGGGAATGACTGTATGTTACTGACACCATGTCTTGATACCTTAAATTTCAGGTTCCTAAACCATTTAACTCCTGTTATTGTTGTTTCTCACTGTTAAATACTCTCCCACTTGTTTGGTTGTTATGTTAGCTTAGTATTTCATTCGAATATGGGCTTTTGGATTTGTGATTGGAAATTTGGCATATGGGTTCATTGAAATTGGTTTTGTTTTAGAATGGTTAGTTGTCAATGTGAATTGATTTCCCTTCCTATTCGAAACTTAATTGATATTGTGTTTCCTAATTAAATTGGGAATGAAATCTCTAAATGCTGAACTGATATGTGATTCACTGTTTTCTTTTGCATTCCACTATTTTCTAGGATTCCTAATAACCTGAGTTGTTATCCCAATACATTGTATTGTTGTTTCTTTGATTTAATGGTAGGATGGGGGATTTGGTTACCTAGTTAACTGGAATTGGTAGTTAGCTCACTATTGCTATTTTCCTATTTCATTCACTGATTTTCCTAAAACTGAACATGGTTCCTCCCTATTTTTAACCTGAGATTCAATGAATATTATTCATGTTAAACTGTTTCCAGATTTCTTTTGGTTAAGTCATTCACTGTTTCTCCAGGTTATGTATTGCCTAACACTACACATTCCATATTACCTTCACTATTTTTTCCTCACTTCACTCTTGTATTCTCACACTCACATGTCTAAGCCTAACACATACACACACTCTTGTATCTCACACCCTCATGCCATGTTTTTATTCACACAGCTGTCATATATTGTTTTCAGATTTTATCACATATGTACCCCAAGCACAGATGCCACTGATATTGTACCACTTGCCACTGTCTTCATTACACACAGGATGTATTACTCACTGTCCCATTTCAATGCTTACTAATTTCATAGTAGCTAACTGTTTTCTAATTGCCTCTCATGATACACACAAACACACACTCTAGTTTATCTCAAGCCTAACATACACATGTACACCATATTTTCCTTTATATCCCTATATGTATGTGTAAATACATGTATACATGTATATTTATATTTGTCTAATGTGTAGATATAGATAATATAAGTATGTGTGGTATTCATATGTGTATTCCTATATTAGAGTATATAAATATTGTCATGAGTATATGTGTTATGGGTTGGTTCATAGGCATGGTATAGCCTATGGCCTATGGGTGACTTGAATGCCTATTATAGAGTCTAGATTGGTCTTGTTTAGCCTTGTTATACCTAGAATAGACTAGTATATACTCGTTTGACTTAGGTTTGACCTAGTTTGACTTCTAGGGTTGACCAGAGTTGACCAAGAGTTGACTTTGGCCTAGATTGACCTAGATTCATGTAGAATGCATAGTAGGACTTCATTTTTATCATTTTAGACTTGTCGTGACTTGTACTGTTCTATAGGAGACAGACACCACTCCTCGGACAGTATATTCTCTTCAGACATTCAAGCTATCAGGCGAGTACATTCTCTGACCGTTTCATACTTGTCTGGATTTACATTCTTGCTCTAGATTACTGTACTTGATGCTGACACGGTTGTTATCACGGATTGGTACTATATGGATCTTCTTTTGAGATGTTATCTCCTTGTATTCACTAAATACATATTGTGACGTGCGTTTCACTTCCATATTGTATTTATTGAATACCCATATCCTTGTATACTCATTGTGCATATTGTACTCTCATTATCACATGAGCCCCAGGGATAGACCATTGTACACTATTGTATAACATTGTACATCCATTGTATAACATTGTACACTATTGTATAAGATAACGTAACTGGAGTAGATCCTTGTGTATTGATTGGGGAGGGGGAGTAGAATTGGTTATATACTCAAATCCTATTGTACAACATTGTATAACTATTGTATATGTCTATTGTACACCCACGTACAATGGAGTTACCATTGCATTTTCCTAGCCCGTTTACATAACCAGATTGTACTCTAAAATCACATGTTCCTTACAGTTCTTACTTATCATATTTAGATATTTCCTGTTATCAAATCTCTATTATTTTCATATATCTTCTTCTTTAGCGTTTCATGTACTTTACTCTATTGCATGCTTTATATTTCCTAACTCGATATGAACTGCGTGAGATGTTTTGTGCTCGCTCCCGTCCTGACTGGACATGTTGAAAATATTACAGAGGATGAGGAGGAGGCCTGCATAGACACCTACTATGGGACAGCTGTAGATGACATGTGTGACCCAGATTTCCAGCCTGATCTACTAGCTTAGAGACTGAGGCTCCCTAGTCTAGGTTTTACTATTTCTGTCTTCTGAGATCTGATTGTATATATTCTTTCTTTCATTCCAGTTTTAGAGACTTGTATTGAGTTGGATATTCTGTTTGTATGGCAGTAGACACTTAGACTCTTTCTCTCTGATTGTATCCTGTGGATCTTTTATTCCAGTATTTATCTATCTATCTTTTTTTTTCATCATTCTGTCTTAGATGTGATTGAGACTGTATATTGTTATGTCACCTCCATTCGGAGTGTATATACTGTACAGGTACCTTTATATTGTTAGATGATTGACCTAGGACAGCGTTCTACCGCCGACACTGCGGCGTAGGCTGGGCGTTGTTACGTTCTCGTACCCTCACAGTGGGTGCGGGTCGTGACAACTTCGACGTACGAAACTCAACACACGTGTCGTACTTGTGACTGACACGAGGTTCGTAAAGTGACATGAGCCCTCGTGTCGTGTCGGACACGGATTCGTGTATGCACTGTTCATGAACTGTGTGCGTGCAGTGTGTATATGGGTTCCCTGTTTCATTCAGTTTTAATATGATTTAAATAGTGTTTTTATTTACCAATTCAGATCCTAACATGTCTAATGATGTATGTAGAATTAGTTTACATGATTAAGTTAGGTTTTTATGTGGAAGTTTGGGATTCGAATGATAGAGTAAATGGTTTGGCTGATACTTCCTGATACATTACTTTTTCAGCATTTTTTCTAACTTTCAATCTCAGTTTTATTGATGTTCTTACTGCTAATTAACCCCCCACATGTTTGATAGTTCACATTTAGCTTGGTTTTAGAATTCCGTTGATTGTTAGATGTATGTTGACCTAGGACAGCGTTCTACCGTCGACACTGCGGCGTAGGCTGGACGTACTCACGTCTCGTGCCCTTACTCTAGGGTACGGGTCGTGACATCAAGTCCTTCCTTAATCATGATCATGCTTTCCATCTTTCTATTGAGACTCCCAAGCAGCAGGACCGATCTTGTGTGATTCCTGAACGAGACTTATCGAGACTTCCAAGTAGCGGGACCAATCTCGTGAACGAGACTTAACGAGACTCCCAAGTAGCGGGACCGATCTCGTGTATGAGACTTATCGAGACTTAGCGAGACTCTCAAGTATCGAAACCGATCTCGACAATAACTAGTCGTGTGGACTTTCTTTGTCCGTGGCATACTTTTAACTAAACCCACCGTAGCTCGTGCCTTAGACATACCTTGTTCTCTAGGCGACGCTATCGCTCAAGTCATATACTTTACATGACGTGCCTTCTTCTCGAGGGACTAGCGACTTGACAACCGCAGATAGAGCAGGACAGTGCTAAAAATGACCTAGATCGACCATCATAACTTTGCCTAACATATTTGTGCAACTACATGATGAGCAAAGGCTATGCCAAGCTTCGCATCGAGAGAATGTGTCGTGCACGCGTTCGACTTGAACAACCAGATTCTCGGGTGCCTAGACTTAAGCCACAAGCCGTGCAATACGACTTAACCCAAGGGACATGCGAAGGCTATGCCAAGCCTTGGACAATGGGACCGTGCATGCTTTATCAAGCATTTCACGCGGGCGACGCCTACGACTTAGGCTATTTCGAGCGTTGTGGCAACTTAGTAACTTAGGCTAACTTCTTTCCCCCAAGCCACGGGACGAAGGATCAAGTGTCATTTTAAAAGCACGCTGAGCCAACTTCTAAGCAGACTGTGGGAACGTTTTCCATGTTCTAATACATTCTGATCCGTCGAGATTATTGCCTTAGCTATGTGGACGCGTCTCTTTTATTATAAAGCCTAACTTGTGCAAGTTGAAAACATACGAGTTATGATGTGAAGGCTAAGATGGGGCAAGTTCATTGAAACTACCCCACCTGAGCGAGGAGTCGTCTTGACCGAGCGAGTCTTCGAGCAGCCGTTGCAAGGCTGAGGCCGAACGCCGTCGGCGTTTCGATTCCTCCGATTGACTGAGCGGGACGGGGCACTACACGAGCGGGTGCATGATTTAATGCACATTTTTGATGCTTTTATGTGTCGCGCACTTAGACTTTGCACGCTTGCACGCCAAGGACCGGACCAACGGTTTAAAGGTAATTTCTATCTCATTTTATTTTATTTATTTGATTTATTCTTTTTGTTTCGGTTGCCTGGTCTTTCGTAGAAATGTTACCACGTAATCTCGTTACGGGATTTGCGGATCAAGGAGATAATTTTGGCCACGTACAGAGGGATTTGATTTTAAATCAAATCAGTTGATCCGTTTTGAGGAGATACGAAGAAATCTTTTCTCTCTCTCTCTCTCTTTTTCCCGTTCGGAACTCTGTTCGCGTAGAAGAAAAAAATGGCAACCAAAACCTTCTCCTCCCCTCCGTCCAAACTCTTTCTCTGTGCAAGGCTGTGACTGTTCGAGGGATTCACTACCAGGTGTACGATGCTATAGATCAAATGATTCGTTGTATTTCGGGGATAGATCGCCTAAAACCGCTGACGATTGTAGGGACGAAATGCTATTCTAAGGACAGCGTTTGTAACGTGCTTAGAATCCTAAAATCTTTTAATTCCAGTTCTTAATTTTACTTCTCTGATTGCATGTGTCAGGAATTCTGCCTAGGTTTTCCAACATTCTTAGAATAGAAATTTTATTCCTCCTGTAGCTTCTGTCTACTTTCTGTTTGCTAGAATTCCTACGCACGCACAATGAATACACAACAGAAGAATTCTCGACTAACATTCATAACTCCTCCAAACTGGAGAAGTTTGATGGTCAGAATTCTAAACGATGGCAGCGCAGGATGACCTATTGGTTGACCTGCGTAAAACTGTCTAAGGTTCTCAAAGAACCTGACACCCTTCCCGATTTACACAAACCTGCTAGAACCTTTGAATTAGAATCATATAGTGAGACAAACTTTATTTATCACTAGAAAATCCTGAGTTGTCTGTCTGACACGTTGTATGATATCTATTGCACGGCTGCCACTTCCAGAGAGCATTGGGAAGCCCTCGATAAGATATACTACAATGAAGGAGCAGGTTCTGAGGTTTACATTATAGACAGGTTCTTAGAATTTAAGATGGTTGATGAGAAGTCAACTACGATTAATGGATATATATATAAGCCTTCTAACCAACCAATACTTCTATAAAGAAGTCAACGTGTGTGTGTGTGTGTGTGTGTATATATATATATATATTTTTAATATATATACATTAAAAATATATATATATATTTATATATATATATATATATATATATATATATATATATATATATATATATATATAATATATATATATATATATATATATATATATATATATATATATATATATATATATATATATATATATATATATATACACCGTGACGGACGAATTCATCGTCAATCCTCTACTAAACACAAATAGCGACGGTTCGATGACAGTTCATGGTCGTTGAAAAATCACTCATCGCTATTCAAAGATCATCACTGAGTGGTCACCAAACTGACTAACATCCAACGAACTAACGATGGTAAGATAGAGACAACTAGACAACACAGTAGACGGAAGGATGCTCGACCATCTAGCGACTGTTGGAAATTTTATCCATAAATGAACATAAATAAACACAAAAGCATACCTAAATTCATTACTTGGATTATTGGATCTTGTAGCAAACATCACTTTTGTGGTTCGATCTTCCAACTTGATACGACCCTTAATGACAAACATGAATCATTCCTCCCCCCTCCTTCTCTCTTCTCTCTTCGTTGATGGGGATGCAGAAGGGAAAATTTTAAAAAAATCCATTTGTGACTGTATAAGTTGGGGATTATAACCTTTAATGAATATATATATATATATATATATATATATATATATATATATATATATATATATATATATTTATATATATTTATATATATATATATATTTATTTTATATATATATATATATATATATATATATATATATATATATATATATATATATATATATATATATATATATATATATATATAGGAAAGTAAAACTATTGATTCACCCTCCAATGTTATCATCATTCACTTGCACACTTTTTGGTGCATGATGATAGCATGGGAAGTGACATACAGCCACCACACATAAGGTGCCACCTCAGCTCCCTTATTATTATTATTATAATATATATATTTAATTTTATACGGATGATGAATTTGTTGATTCTGTTGATAATGTTCGCACTCCTGAATTATTTATTAGAAAAGAATTTGAGAATTGTTCTAAATTTAGAAATTTTATTAGTGATATAGCAATTAAACATAATTTTACTTATTCGACTTCTTTAAACAATGCTAGTGGGATTGTATATAAATGTAACGCTTCAACTTGTCATTGGAAAGTATACGCTAAAGTCATTGGTAAAGGCGAAATATTTTGCATTGCTACGTTAGAAAATATACATTTTTGTTTAGGTGGGCTTACAACTGGTTGTCATCCATTAGTTATTACCGTATGAGTTAAAAATAAAACTATTGATAAAATTCGAGATAATCAGTCGTATAGTCCATCACATGTTGTAAATGATATATTTAGGCAACACCGAATATATAATAAATATTGTAAGGCTTGGAAAGCTAGAGAACTTGCTCTGTCTGAAATAAATGGTAGTTATATTGATGCATATAGTAGCCTTTAAGTGTATGATTTTAGAATTGTTGAGACTAATCCAGGTTGCCAATGTTTTATAAATACTGCAGATAACAATAGCTTTCAAAGAATTTTTATTTGTTTCAAGGCATACATTGGTGGTTTTTTTACGAGGTTGTTTGTCTGATATTGGTACTGATGCTACATTTCTTTCCTCTAGATACAAAGATATTTTATTTATTGGTTGTGCTCATGAGCCGAACTGCAGTGCCCCATCCCTACATCGTGTCCCATACTCTGTCCACGGGGTGCGCGAGAAAGGAACACTGTCGCTATCGATTCGGTCGGGACCGATAGGTCGGGGTCGACCGAGTCGATCGAACGGGAACGGTTGAATTAAGATCCATTCCTCGTTATGGAATGTCTTCTTCGGAACCAAGTCCCATATTCAGCGGGCTGCGTCTCGAGGATTGACTCTGCGGCTGAGTCGGGAGAGACCTCCCGTTGCTCTGCTTTTCGCGCCGCTTGCGTTGGTTTTGGCTTTGTTTTCTGAATGCATTTTCGTGAATGTTTTCGATGGTTTTTATGGCTTACGTTTTGAACTCGCATTTCCTATCGAACTCCTTGAATAATGCAGTGTTCTAATTGGTTGCTTGTGCGATTTCAGGTAATCGCGTAGGCGACGTCTAGCACGACCAACAAGTTCTCTCGTCGAAGTAAACTCAAGGTGAGTGGCTGACCCTTTTCTTCTCGACCCCTTCTTAGGCAAATCGATAGTGTTGTTGCGGATGAAACAATGAATGCAAGGGCACGAACACGATGGAAATGAACAAGTTTCAAAGAGAATGTAGGCTATATCTTCATAACTAAAAAGAATTGTCTTTGCATGGTCATTGGACAACTCGTGCACGAGGAACGGCTTCCTCGAGCGATACCCCGAGACACGGGATCGTTTCGGCCTAGGAGGAAGTAAAAGATAGCTGTGCTCGACGAAAGCAAAAATATGGTTAGTCGGGAGAACTTGCAGTGGGGCTCGCTACCCGCGCTGAAAGTGTCGCCGTCTAACCCAGCTATAGTCCAAATATGGCTTGTGATGCCAGTGACCTTCACGAACACAAATTTGCATACGAAAATGATAACAACTGACAGGGAAGAACATTGTAAGTCTCAAAGGCGCGGCACGGTCCGCCGGGGGTAAGTTCCGAAGTAAATTACATTATGCTTGTCATTCTCGCTTGAAATTCATTAGGATGGTTAGAAACATTCATAAACTAAGTCATATAAACTCATTCAACCAAATGAGAGCTTGGAACTTAAATAGCCACGTACCAGTACAAAGTGTAATGTACTGATCCTCGCTCTCCATGCAGGTACCCCGAACTACGAAGGGCGTGCCACTTGAAAGCTCAAGGCGAAGTGAACCCTTTTGAAGCCTCGTCCGCGTGTAAAGGCTTGTTCCTGGATTCCTTTTGAAGAAGACCCACACTCAGTCCAAAAGAAGATGGCGGCTCGACTCGCCTCGATAGCAGGTGGAAAGATGTTATATTTTGCTTGTAAAAAGGGATGTAATGTATGGAACGACTATCTCATCGACGTTCATTTTGTAAGTCGAGTCATGTTGTAGCCCGTACGGCAATGATTGTAAGGATTCTATGTAAAGTTTTATTATCATCAATGAAAAAGTCTATTTCTATTTCAAATGTGTCATTCAATTTTTCTGCGTACTCTAATATTGATGTTGTGTTTCGGATAACCTTATGACTATGCCTTGTGCGATCGCAACTTAGGTTCGCACGACATCACGCCCGGGGGACGACTATCGATTCTACGGAATCGGGGCGTGACATAATGGTATCAGAGCACGGCTTTATATCCTTTGGCCTTGCGTCTAGAGTTCCAAACCTTTGACCTCGCATCGATGAGATAAGTTGTTCCATACAATGAGTCCGTAATATTTTGTGACTGATGTGTTTGCCTTCGTATCGCAGAAGTGACAGAGCCCACGGCCGAGCAAGAACAGAGCGCTTCTAGCGGCTCTAGTAGTTCGCATCGTTCGCGGGCCGGACCTTCCAACGATACCATCGAAAGGATGCTGCGCATGATGGAGGCGCAGCGAACCCAGTCCGAGAACCGACATCAACAGGTAGAGGAACGACAGGCCCAGTTCGAAGCTCGCTTCGACGCGCACGCAAAACTTCAACAAAAGCAACTGGATACCCTGCAGCAGATCATCCAAACAATGGCGGCCAACGGAAATTCTGCGACTGCGCCTACCGTCACCACACCTACTGCCACCGGGCCGACGATCCAACCCATTGAAGTCGACACGGTGGAGCCCGAGCATCAACCAGCGGCACTGAAAAAGTACAACTTTGAAGTGTTAGAATTCAAGAAGGCGTGTCGCACTTCCTTCAGCGGCACCGAGGGTCCCTCCATGGCAATCGACTGGTTGGAAGAGCTGGAAGATCACTTCGAGCTGCTCGGCATTGAAGAATCCAGGCAAGTCGCCTGCGCATAACTTCAACTACGGTTGAACGCGCACGACTGGTGGGCCGTGCATAAGCGAGCGATCCGACGCGACAATAACTCAGCATCGATCTCTTGGGCCACGTTTCGCAAAGTCTTTGAATTCGAGTACCTTCCGTCAGCCGTTTGTCAAGCGAAGGAGAATGAATTCATGCTGTTGAGGCAGGGAAATCGGATAGTAGAACAGTACGCCACAGAATTCAACAAGTTGTCAAAGTTTGCTAGTGCGTTTCTGCCTACAAAGGAGTGCCGCGTGCGACAGTTCGAAGTGGGTCTGCGACACCCTATCGGTGTGCATGTCGGGGTCCCGGAGTACAACACCGTAGGCGAGGCTCTGAATCACGCGCTCCGTCTTGAGAAACTGCATCCTTCCAGTGCTGACGACGTTGTGCGCCACTCAAATCACAAACGTCCTAGCTATACGGGAGGCAACAACCACACAGCAAAGCGTCCGAACAACGGGGGCTACCAAGGACAAAGCACTAGGTCTCGTTGCACAAAATATAATTACGTCGGACACGATGCCAGCGAGTGCCGTACCCTGAACATCGACTGTCACTCTTACGGGAAAAAGGGACACTATGATAAAGATTGTCGTTCCCGACCGCAACGACAAGATGCGCTGCCACAATCAAATCATCAAAATCGAGGCCCAGTTCCTCGACCTCCTCCGCCCACTCAACCTGCACTACAATATGGCCAAGATCGTCGCCCCAACACTCAGGGCCGCGTCTACGCCATGACTCGAGATGAAGCGCTGGCGTCAGATACCGTAGTGTCAGGTATACTAAAATTCAATAATGTGCCTGCTCGTGTGTTATTTGATTCAGGCGCTTCACATAGTTTTATATCGACAGACTTTGCCGTCGAGCACAAATTTCATGTAATATCATTAGATCTCGACCTTAGCGTAAGCACGCCTTCGGGCACACTAATTCTCACAAACTTAGCTTGCGCCGGCGGGATTATCTGTATCGGCGGTCAAAAGATCGGTCTGGATGTGATAGTTCTAGACATGAAGGACTTTGACATCATTCTGGGAATGGATTGGCTCGGGCCGTACAACGCAACCATAGACTGCGCTGAAAAGAGGGTCACATTCCGCATGCCTGGAGTGCCTGAATTCTGCTACTAGTATGGTGAGGCGTCGTCGACCTGCATGGTGATCTCCGCAATATCTGCTCGACGGATGCTGCATTCCGGGTGCGAAGGCTATCTAGCTTTCGTTCGAGACATGCGACAGGATGGTGCAAACGCGGGTCAGACCGACGTTGTGGCAGAATTCCCAGACTTGTTCCCGGACGAGCTACCCGGCATGCCACCCGATTGAGAAATAGAGTTCACCATCGACACATTCCCCGACACCCGGCCGATCTCGAAGGCTCCGTACAGAATGGCCCCTGCAGAATTGAAAGAATTGAAGGCACAACTTCAGGAATTGCTCGACAGAGGGTTTATCCGTCCGAGTATCTCGCCGTGGGGTGCGCCCGTGCTGTTCGTGAAAAAGAAGCATGGATCGATGCGACTCTGCATCGACTATCGGGAATTGAATAAAGCCACCGTCCGAAACAAATACCCCCTGTCCCACATCGACGACTTGTTCGACCAGCTCCAAGGTGCAACGGTGTTTTCGAAGATTAATCTACGATCGGGTTATCACCAACTCAAAGTCAATCCAGATGACGTGCCGAAGTCTGCCTTCCGCACTCGCTATGGCCACTATGAGTTCTTGGTAATGTCGTTCGGTCTGACAAATGCCCCTGCCGTCTTCATGGACCTGATGAATCGGGTGTTCCGTCCGTTCGTTGACAAGTTCGTAGTAGTCTTCATCGACGATATCCTCGTCTACTCGAAGGATCGAGCGCAACATGCAGAGCATCTGCGGATGGTACTCCAAACCCTTCGAGAGAATCAGTTGTACGTGAAGATGAGCAAGTGCAAATTTTGGCTGAACAGCATCTCATTCCTTGGGCACATCATCTCTGCCACGAGCATCGCAGTCGATCCGAAGAAAGTCGAAGCAGTTGCTGATTGGAAACGGCCCGCATCAGTTAGCAAAATTTGAAGCTTCCTGGGCTTGGCGGGATACTACCGACGCTTCGTGAAGGACTTTGCGAAGATCGCATCGCCGTTGACTCGCCTCACCCAGAAAGGAGTCGCATTCAAGTGGTCAGACGACTGTGAAGCTTCATTCCAGGAGCTCAAACAACGACTCATTTCGGCCCCGATACTTGCTCTTCCTGACGGGACGGAGGGATTTCAAATCTTCAGCGATGCTTCTGGCCAGGGCTTGGGGTGTGTGCTCATGCAGCGGGATAAGGTGATATCTTTTGCTTCCCGGCAGTTGAAGCCGTACGAGAAGAACTACCCCACGCACGACCTAGAACTAGCGGCAATTGTGTTCGCGTTGAAGCTGTGGCGTCACTATCTCTATGGCGTGGCGTGCAGGATTTATACGGACCACAAAAGCCTCAAGTATCTCTTCACCCAGAAAGAACTGAATTTGCGGCAGAGGCGATGGCTCGAACTAATCAAAGACTATGACTTATCAATCGACTACACGCCGGGCAAGGGAAATGTGGTAGCGGATGCGCTGAGCCGGAAGTACTTGGCTTCATTATGTATCAACGACCGACTGCTGTGTGACTTAGAAGGAATGGACATCGAGCTCCGAGTTCATTTCAGAGACGTAAAACTGGCGCAACTGCGGGTGGAACCGAGCCTACTGGAGAGGATCAAGTCTGCACAGAAGGACGACCCCTACCTGGAGAAGATGCAGAAGCTGATATCGACAGAGAAAGCGTCTGACTTTGCAGAGGACGAGTCGGGAGTGTTGTGCGTGAAGGGACGACTATACGTACCAGACGACATAGAACTTAGAAAGGAGATAATGACGGAGGCGCACTATACAAAATATTCCTTGCATCCTGGCAGCACCAAGATGTATAAGGACCTCCGTATTGTCTTTTGGTGGCACGGCATGAAGAGGGACGTAGAGCTCTTTGTGTTAAAATGTATGGCCTGTCAGCAAGTCAAAGCAGAGCACCGGCGACCGGGCGGGGAGATGCAGAACCTCGCCATTCCAGAGTGGAAGTGGGATCACATCACTATGGACTTCGTTATTGGCTTGCCGAGGACGCCGCGGGGAAACGATGCCGTCTGGGTCACCGTCGATCGACTAACCAAGTCAGCGCACTTTATCACCATCAAAGTTACTTGGAGCGTCGACCGCCTTGCTCAGATATACCTTGATGAAATAGTTCGGCTGCACGGGGTCCCAGTTTCTATCGTCTCCGATCGGGATGGACGGTTCGTAGTGCACTTCTGGAGTAGTCTACATTCAGCATTGGGGACCAAATTGAAGTTCAGCTCAGCTTATCATCCTCAAACTGACGGCCAAACAGAGCGGGTGAACCAAATTCTCGAAGACATGTTGCGACTATGTGCGATCGACTTGAAGTCAAGTTGGGACGTACATCTACCGCTGGCCGAGTTTGCATACAACAACAGCTATCAGTCCAGCATCCAAATGGCGCCGTATGAAGCTTTGTACGGTCGGAAGTGTAGATCGCCTATTTGCTGGGATGAAGTCGGGGAACGGCAGATACTTGGTCCGGAGCTGGGGGAGCAGACTGTGCAGAAGGTCAAGTTGATACGAGAAAGATTGAAGATAGCACAAAGCCGGCAGAAAAGCTATGCCGATACGCACCGACGCCCCCTCGAGTTCTCGGAAGGCGACCATGTATTCCTGAAGGTGATGCCTATGCGTGGAGTTTCCCGGTTCAGTGCGAAAGGAAAGTTGAGCCCAAGATTTGTTGGCCCGTTCAAAATATTGAAGCGAGTCGCCCCGGTAGCTTACCAAATTGCCTTGCTGCCTGCATTGTCAGAGGTACATGACGTCTTCCACGTCTCGCAATTGCGGAAGTACGTGCACGATCCGGGGTATGTGGTAGATTTGGGTAAGCTATACCTGAAGGCGGACTTATCATATGTCGAAGAGCCGGTGCAAATCTTGGAGCACAAGGATAAACTTCTCCGCAACCGTGCTATTCCACTAGTCCGCATCCTCTGGAGAAACCATTCGGTCGAAGAGTCGACATGGGAGCTTAAGTCAGAAATGAAGGAAAAGTTTCCTTCATTGTTCTTGTAGAGGTAGGTTCTATTTTAAGTTTCGAGGATGAAACTTTTTGTTAGTTGGTTATGGTGTAGTGCCCCGTCCCTACATCGTGCCCCATACTCTGTCCATGGGGTACGCGAGAAAGGAACACTGTCGCTATCGATTCGGTCGGGACCGATAGGTCGGGATCGACCGAGTCGATCGAACGGGAACGGTTGAATTAAGATCCATTCCTCGTTATGGAATGTCTTCTTCGGAACCAAGTCCCATATTCAGCGGGCTGCGCCTCGAGGATTGACTCTGCGGTTGAGTCGGGAGAGACCTCCCGTTGCTCTGCTTTTTACGCCGCTTGCGTTGGTTTTGGCTTTGTTTTCTGAATACATTTTCGTGAATGTTTTCGATGGTTTTCATGGCTTACGTTTCGAAATCGCATTTCCTATCGAACTCCTTGAATAATGCAGTGTTCTAATCGGTTGCTTGTGCGATTTCAGGTAATCGCGTAGGCGACGTCTAGCGCGACCAACAAGTTCTCTCGCCGAAGTAAACTCAAGGTGAGTGGCTGACCCTTCTCTTCTCGACCCCTTCTTAGGCAAATCGATCGTGTTGTTGCGGATGAAATAATGAATGCAAGGGCACGAACACGATGAAAATGAACAAGTTTTAAAGAGAATGTAGGCTATATCTTCATAACTAAAAAGAATTGTCTTTGCACGGTCATTGGACAACTCGTGCATGAGGAACGGCTTCCTCGAGCGATACCCCGAGACACGGGATCGTTTCGGCCTAGGAGGAAGTAAAAGATAGCTGTGCTCGACGAAAGCAAAAATATGGTTAGCCGGGAGAACTTGCAGTGGGGCTCGCTACCCGCGCTGAAAGTGTCGCCATCTAACCCAGCTATAGTCCAAATATGGCTTGTGATGCCAGTGACCTTCACGAACACAAATTTGCATACGAAAATGATAACAACTGACAGGGAAGAACATTGTAAGTCTCAAAGGCGCGGCACGGTCCGTCGGGGGTAAGTTTTGAAGTAAATTACATTATGCTTGTCGTTCTCGCTTGAAATTCATTAGGATGGTTAGAAACATTCATGAACTAAGTCATATAAACTCATTCAACCAAATGAGAGCTTGGAACTTAAATAGCCACGCACCAGTACAAAGTGTAATGTACTGATCCTCGCTCTCCACGCAGGTACCCCGAACTACGAAGGGCGTGCCACTTGAAAGCTCAAGGCGAAGTGAACCCTTTTGAAGCCTCGTCCGCGTGTAAAGGCTTGTTCCTGGATTCCTTTTGAAGAAGACCCGCACTCAGTCCAAAAGAAGATGGCGGCTCGACTCGCCTCGATAGCAGGTGGAAAGATGTTATATTTTGCTTGTAAAAAGGGATGTAATGTATGGAACGACTATCTCATCGGCGTTCATTTTGTAAGTCGAGTCATGTTGTAGCCCACGCGGCAATGATTGTAAAGGAGTCTATGTAAAGTTTTATTATCATCAATGAAAAAGTCTATTTCTATTTCAAATGTGTCATTCAATTTCTCTGCGTACTCTAATATTGATGTTGTGTTTCGGATAACCTTATGACTATGCCTTGTGCGATCGCAACTTAGGTTCGCACGGCATCACGCCCGGGGGATGACTATCGATTCTACGGAATCGGGGCGTGACACGAACTATCAATTATATCTAATTGCTTATGCTGTTGCTGAGAGTTAAAATAATGATTCTAAATATAATTAGCAACTAACTAAAAATGAGAATAAAATATGAATAATACTAACTAATAAATATAATTAACAACTAACTAAATATAGTTAAAAACTAACTAAATAAATGTAACTAACAACTAACCTTTTTCTCTTCCTTCCTCCTCCTACCTTCTTCATCGTTCTTCTTCTACTGACTTCACTCTCTTAATTTTACTCCTTCTTTTTCACTCATATTCTTATATAGAGGAGATCTTAACTGCAAGCTCCCCCCTCCACCCCCACCCTCAACCACCAACCACCTTATTTAAACCATCTCATTTAACTCCAATGGCAACCATTAAACCATTCCACTGAACCGCACCCGACCGCTGTCCAAATTTTGCCATACTGTCTGATTGAAACTGAACTTGTCCAATTTTCGCCAGACGGTTTGGCAGAAATTGAGCTTAGCTCATTTTTCGCCAAACCGTATGTCGATATCCATGGGAGGCGACATACAGCCACCATCCATAAGGTGCCACCTCACCTCCCTTATTATTATTATTATTATTATTATTATTATATATATATATATATATATATATATATATATATATATATATATATATATATTGTGTGTGTGTGCGTGTGTGATATTTTAACTTTGGCCCCTCACAAACTAGATTTATCTCCGGTATCTACTAAGTATTTCCCTGACAATAATACCCTCAAGCCATTTTTTCACATAAACCAGTTGTATTTCGTTTAATTATTTAGATAGTACAACACATTTTATTTTACATGTTCCTACACCAACAATATTTCACTAGACAACATATTTGATCTTACAAATGTGTTATACCTTAATGAGCTTAAATTTGTTATCTTATCTTAGGGTATATTCGGACAATCTCGTCCATTAACTATATCGACATAGGATCAAGCGTCTTTCACCATATTTAGCGTACAAAACCATCAATGGTCACATATACCAATATAACTAAACGAGATAGATCTGTCATAGATGTGTAGTATGAAAATTATACACAATGTGATCAACACATGTCTATTTTCAACTAGTCCTCATTTACTATAATGAGATTAATACTTTAAAATAATGAAAACAATTAACTAAAATTTTTATATATCTTATCACAAAATACTTAATGCATAAATGTGTCCAAATCCAAATATATAGCACCAAAATACATAAAATACAAACTTTCATTATACTGTCATATTCTAAAATAAGATAACATCCATATAAGCAGTGTGCTCATAAAAGACCTTGAGTGGTAACACTTTTGTGAGCAGATTCACTAACATGGAGTTTGTCCTAATGTGCTATATGGAAACTTGTCCATTCTGAATTTTTTTCTTCACAGCTTGGAGCTTTAGGTCAATACTTTGACTTATACAAGCTCATGCTATCATTAGATTACAGTATTGCTGATTTATTGTTACACTATAATTTGAATGATCATTCAACACTCTCATGTATACGAAGCCCTGTGAAAAAAATTTATAATTATATTCCCTGATTAGATGCTTCACAACATGTTATAAGCCTTGTTGTCATGGTGGAAGAAGGTATGAATGTCTATTCAATTCTCATCCAAGTAATATCTCCACTAGCCAACAGTTAAACATAACCTGATGTAGATTTTCTACTATCTTGGCATCCAGCAAAATCGGAGTTCGGAATACCTTATGATCTCCAAATTATCAGGTCTGCTATAAAGAGCATAGTATCTTTTGTTATCTATAAATTATTACGTAATCCGTTTGGCTGCATTTCGATGATCCATCCCTTTTTTTAAATATTTGCCTAACATCCCAACTGTCTATGGGATATCCGAACGCGTACACCCTTAAGTATACATTAAATTCCAAATAACTAATGAACATGAAATCTTTTGCATTTCATTAGTTTCAAGGCTATTCTTATGGGTATTGGTTGATAGTGAATTCTAAAATAGTTAAGTTGCGTGATATATATATCTTGATTAGAGGGAGTCTAAAATAGTTGAAATAGAGCTTATAAAAGCTCAAAGGATGAAGCTTAATCTTGACGCGGATATGGAAAAAAACCTACACAGTCATTCAGATGAGGTAGCAAATTGTGCTATCACTAAATTTATGGAGGATGTGAAGTACATGAAGCAGTTTATGGAAGTTCCAGAAACGACAAAGTACAAATTATTCATGTCTTATCAGGTATATCATAGATAATATGTATGTAGAGTTATTTAAATGTTAGAAATATTTTGGAACAACTACTTCGAGAACACCAGATTACTCACGTAAACTGATGAACGGAGCATTCAACATTGTATGTGAAGCAAAAAAAATGCTATGAAATGAAGAACACTTTCCTGTAACCAAGGCCGGCCCACGAGATTGGATTGCCATGTCCAGACCTAGTTTTGGTTGCATCTTAATCCTTATAATGTGGGCCGATCCTAGAAGATAACCGCAACCCCGACCTCTTATGGGATCACGCTGAGCTGAGGGGTTGCCCCCAGCAAGGAAGGTTGCCCAAGTACGAAGTATTGTCTGACTTACTCCAGGGCCGGCCCTGCTTGTAGCTTGTGTCAAAGTGATTTGTCCACTCCCATATATATTCACAACTTAAAATATCCAACAAAGTGAAAAGAATTCTTCCCACATAATATGACTTTGTAGTGTTTTTATTTCATGGAATTAAAACTTGATACAAAGGAAAGCTGTTGAAAGCAAACAAACTGATCATATCAAACCAAACAAGAGTAACTTTCAAACTAGAACAATTGATGTCTTGAACATCCTTACTTGTGGAACTCAATGACCTGATAATTATCATAACTGCAGGCAAGTATTATTTTCGAGAAGCCGGCTTCCGTCGCGAGCGACCGGAACTCCTCCAGTGTCCTCTCTCCCCCTGGCAAGAAAAGGAACATATGGAAGTCTGATACGGTGACACACTGCGCTTCCATTGTATTCTCAGGTTGAACTGGAAGACAACGTTCCACAATGACTACTTTTCCACACTCCTCAAGAGCCTCCCAACAATTCTTCAATAGCTTCACGCATAGTTCATCAGCCCAATCGTGGAGAATCCACTGCAAAATTATTATTATTTACACTTCTTTTTAGTTTCTAGTTATATAGCTAGTCCCACTCCTTTCTTTCACTCCTTTTTTTCACTTTAAGAGGAGCTCTATTTAGGCAAATTAATAATGCTGTGGAGAATCTACTGCAAAATTATTATTATTTACACTTTTTTTTTAGTTTCTAGTTATATAGCTAGTCCCACTCCTTTCTTTCACTCCTTTTTTTTCACTTTAAGAGGAGCTATATTTAGGCAAATTAATAATGCTTCAAGCAGAATATATATATATATATATATATATATATATATATATATATATATATATATATATATATATATATATGTGTGTGTGTGTGTGTGTGTGTGTGTGTGTGTGTGTGTGTGTGTGTACAAATCAAGGTGGTGAGGCTAATACAAGCTAACAGAAAAAGAGGAGCACGATGGTTTTCAGAGGCACGACTCAGGATGTCGGCGACAGTATGGCATGTTTGGAAAGAACGTAATAAAAAAAATTGAGGGGATAACCACTACAAGTGTAGGACTCATTCATAATATTGAGAGTGATGTACAAGTGATGCTAAACAAAGCCACCTATAGGTGACCAAAATGTAAAAGTTTTTTTTATAATCAATACAGTTAGCGGTTTTTATATATATTTCAAAGGAATTCTAGCTCAAGTGGTTAGAGTGAGACATATCCTCCCAAGAGGTTGCTAGTTTGAGCAACGGTACAGCACTTCAATTCTTTTGTTGGTGGAATTAAAGTGGGGGCATTGCGATGCGGAAGGAATGCAAGAACCTTAAATATTTCAACGTCACTCACCTTGAGTAAAATAGTATCTCCACTTGGAACATGCTCAAACATGTCTCCACTCATATGCTCTATTCCTGCATTACGCAAATTTCTCTTAATGTTAGTACGATACAATTAATTTCAGCCAACCCTCTATAACTTTACAAACAATATTGAGTATAAGGAGGTGTTCTTTTTTTTTTCACTTATAAGTGAATATCACTTGTTCTGTGTGGGACATCTTTTATAAGTGAATTTGGTCCTAATAACTGCGTCTGTTTTTCGTACTTATATAAGTTATTTTTACTTATAAGTGTGTCCAAATGCATTAGTGATTTTTTTTTTTACTTACTAGATTACTTAAGTACTTATTGCATCCGAAAAGTGCATTATTTTCATGTACAAACTTAATTTCTTCATTCGTCCAAATTCTAATGGAAACTGGTTTTTCTATATATAATCTTAATCACCCTCTTTCTTTCCCTTTTTCCTAACAACCCAGAATCTCCTCTCTTTTTCCGTCCAAACAGTCCCAAAATTTGTCCCAAGAATAATCTAATTTTTCAACACTATCGCAACTTCGCAGGACCATAACTCCTTGCTCCGATGTCCGAATCGCTTCTATTCTTTTCTTGAAATTGTCTCAAGGTAACGTTTCTAAATCTATAATTAGCAAACTTTGAGCTCAAATTTTTTCTATTAATTATAGACTAATTTAAGAATAATTCGAACTCATTAATTCTGGGAGATCTAGAACACTGAATCATGATTCGTTTTGTTTTTCCGAAAGTCGACACGAAAACCTGTAGCATACTAAAATTTGAGATTTGGATTCTATATGATATAGTAAATATTTCGTAGAAATTATTTTCATGTAATAATTTCTACCGGAAACCTAGAATTTTCGACCTAGAAACTAAATTTGTCATACCTCCCATACGAAATGAGCTTTTCGTGAATCATCGATTCCAACACAAATGTGATTGATTTTTTGTATTTGCAGTTTCGTTGGAAATTAGTTAATGGAGCAAAAGAGCCAATTATAGAAGGATAAGAAAGTTTGATTGCAAACTTCTAATTTAGCAAGAGATTTCGTACATAAATGCTAAGAAGAAATAGCCTATCAAGGAAGATCAGTCATTGACTGCTTGGTCAACAAATTATCTGGAAATTGCTAATACTCAAAAGTTCCTGAAAAACTAGTGGGATGCTTTAAAGAAGAAAAAAATATACTGCTTGTCACTATATCAAAAACCGAAACTGGCTAGCATTATAATGCAAAGCATGGATATTTTGATTACGACGGCAACCAATGGAAGGAACATGATAAGGCAAGTTTCATTTTATACTATCTGAATTAGGTTGATTTTATATAGATATTTTATGGAACAACTGAGTAAAATTACATTTCTTTTGTGTATATATATAAAAGAACAAAGATGTCACTTAATTTAGGAAACCAAACTTGATTTTGTTTAAGACTTACCAACTATTTCTGATGCCACTTTGGCTACAAGAGAGTGTTGAAGCAGTGTTTACAGATGATGCTAATGACATTCTAGGTGTGAATGCTAGCTATAAATGAGGCAGAGATAGAGCAGTGTTTATATTTGAATATGATGTTTATGTTTGAATATGATGTTTATGTTAGAATTTTGGTACCTATGTTGGAAAGTTGATGTATATATAGCAGGGTATGTTGCAAAAATTGTTTGAATATGGATAAAGACCTTGAAGAATTAACGATATGTAATTTTGATCATTCTTAGACATAGAAGACCTGGATGATAACTGTCATTGTAATTTTGATCATTCTTAGACATAGAAGACCTGGAATTGTTAAGCAAAAGTTATGTACCTCTTCTCGTACTAGGAAGATGTATATGCAAGAACTCTTGGATGGTCTTCGACAGTGTTGTACCAATTAATTATGATGAACAAAGATGCATTTATTGCTTTATACGACCATTTTCGAGAGAGAGTGAATATTTAATTAATAGCAAACATATTGATGTGGATGACAAGATGACAATTTTCTTGATGATAATAAGTAACTCATCGAATCGATTCCTAAAACAGATATTCCAACATTCTGGATCGACTATTTCTTGTTACGTAGAATGTCGATGTTCGCCAAAGAGATGAGAGTTTCACCCAAAATTGGGATGCACCAGTTGAACAAATAGGAAACAACCGAGCTTTAAGAGAAGGACCGTTCAAAAGGGGAAGTATGTGAAATCAATGGCACCCTTATTCCTGCTGCGATCTCATCAGACAAGCAAATTCTTTTTAGAGAACAGGGGGTAAAGAATGTTAACAAAATGTATTGGTCATATGTGACTTCAATACGAAATTCACATATGTTGTTGCTGGATGGGAAGATATAGCTCACGACTCAAGAGTTTTGAGGGAGACCATACGAAATCCGAAATTCAAATTTCCACTACCTTCTCCAAGTTAGTATACGTATTACTCCCATCCTTTTTGTTTTAATGTAAATAAATGATCAAGTATAGAATTTTAAATTATACCAAAAACTCTTACATGTTGATTTTACTACATATACAGGGCCGGCCCTGGCCCAGGGCGGCCAGGGCGACCGCCCAGGGCCCTAAAAAATTTGGGGGCCCAAAAAATTTATTTTTACATACATATATTAATAATCTTGTACCTAAAAGAGAACAAATATGTAACATGATTCTCTTTTAACACAAAATAGTTGTGGTGTAGTGGTTATTAGGTTATACATGCATACTAGAGGTCATAGGTTCAATCATTGGTTGTAACATTTTTCTTATTTACCTTTATTTCAGGATTTTTTTTATTATATATGGGCCATATTTTAAAAGTTTGTCCAGGGCCCCCATAAACTCAGGGCCGGCCCTGTACATATAAGTATTACTTATGCGATGTAAGGTACGCATGCACAAAGGGTTTCATGCCTCCTTACCGGGGTAGAAGATATTGGTTGTGAGACTTTGGACATGGAGGTAGAGCAATAGAGAGAGAGAAAAAGTTCAATCAATCATGTTCACTTCCCACTAATGAATGTTATTGAGCGGATATTTTGGCGTGCTAAGTCTAGGTTCTATATATTAGTAAGATGCGTCCTTATGATTTTTCCACAGAGAGAAGAATATTTATAGCATGCATGACTATGCATAACCTCCTGCTTCGATATGAAGTAAATGATGAAACTAAGGTGTTGATGCACTGAATGAAATATTTTCAAATTAATATTAATTTAGTGCTCTGAAACTATAATTTTGTGTTAAGATGATCGAATTTTGAATTATGGAACACATTGTATGTCTATTTGTGTTGAACTAAATATTTTCGTAGCTGTAATACAATACTTCTACCAGTATATTTTTGGATTATCATCTATTATGGCAAAATGGTAAAATAACACTTATAAATGTCCAAAAAAAAAGAACAACAAAATCACTTATAAGTGAAAAAAAAAATCACTTACAAGTGGGAAAAAAATGAATATAGTTTATAAGTGAATTTATAAGTGAAATGGAGTAAGTGACACTTATATGTGACGGTCAATTATAACTGGAAAAAATAAACACCCTCTAAAAGAGAACGATCGATATATACCTGATATTTCTGGTGCGGTAGAGACGACATGCGGTAGATCAAAACAGATACCCTTGATGTGAGGATGCTTCTTCAGGATCATGTCGAGAGATCCTCCGGTTCCGCCTCCGACGTCTACGAGCACCTTAACATCATTGAAACCTTTGTATGCCTCAAGTATCCCTTCCAAGGAAAGGGTGGAATGGTTCCTCATTGAGTCGCTGAAAGTCTTGTTAAAACTAGGGTTCTTTCCAGTAAACTCAAATAGGCTCATCCCATGGGCTCTCTCGAAAGGGATTCCCCCATGAAGGATTGCATCTTTCAAGTGGTATCTAAACCAAAAAATAGAGATATATATATACACGATATACATTGTATTTGTAATTATTCATTGGTCATGTGTTGATGTTAATATTAAGGGATATTTAGTTTTAGGATCTCAAATATATATATGTATATTATGATTTGGGTCTCGAAATCACTGTATACGTAAGCTAATGAATAGTAATTTCGAAATCCAAATTGTAACGTTGGTCAATTTCGAGACTCAAATCATTATATATATATATATATATATATATATATATATATATATATATATATATATATATATATATATATATATATATATGAGACCCTTATACAAAACAAAATTGTTGTATGGCTAGCTTAATACTAGCTCACTACTAGCCAATGCTGATGTGGCGGAGAAAGGTAACCAAGTTTAGCTGGTTAACATTAAAATTAACATTAATATTAGAATTAACATTAATATTAACTTTAATATAGAAATTAATATTAACATTAAATTAAAATTAGTATTAATATTAATATTAAAATTAATACTAAAATTAATATTAACATTAAACTAAAATTAACATTAACATTAATATTAAAATTAATACTAAAAGTAATATTAACTTCAAATTAACATGAATATTAAAATTAAAATTAAAATTAATTAGCATTAATATTAATATTAACATTAAAATATAGCATTAACATTAACAATTATATTTTTTTGGATAATTAATTTTTGGGGTTAAAACATGACATGTTAGCTGCTGACTAGCTAACATAAGAGATGTGTGAAGAGAATATATTTTTCAAAAGCTGTTGACTAGCTAAACCTGTAAAGTTGGTTGCCTCTCTCTCTTTCCGTCACATTAGCATTTGCTAGTAGTGAGATAAATAACCCTAACTTTTAATTTGTTGACGTACGTACAGTGGGTCCACGAAGGCCTTGCTCGTCGTCATATTGAAGAACGGAACCATAGAGTCACCATTCTGGTCCTTGGCGAGGAACTTCACAACAGGTGCAGCGCCGTACTTCCTCTCGACCTTGCCGTCCGACTTGCCGGTCTCGACACGGCAGGTGAGCACGTCGTGGCAGGCCAGCATCCGCAACAGCCGGTCGAGGCTGGCGGGCGTCTCCGGGCCGTGCCGGAATGGCAGCCGCTCCGAGATGTCCCTCGCGGAGAGGTATGCGCCGGGACCGGCCTTCGCGATGATCTCGAAGACGTCGAGCTCGGCGGCTACTTTTACGGACATCGGGAGGACGGCTAACGAGGACAGTTTCTCGGCGTAGAGGAAGGCTTCCTCGTCGGAACTCCCTACAGCTTGCGGAGACATTGGGAGTGCTACGTTTTGGTTTGGAAGTCACAAGTAGCGGCCGGACTGTTATATAGAACAACTCCACTACAATTATTGGATGCTTGCCCGTTAATTCAAAATAGTGGGTAACTATTAAACATAAATTATGGGTGGTTTGCCAACTAACGTGTAATAAAGTCCTTGTTTGTATTACGAAAATTTATGGGTGGTTTACCCACTAAGACCATCTCCAATGGTGATTTCTAAAATTGAGTTCTTATCCTGCTTGGCATTGTACTTTAAGAAGATTTCTATCCTAGTTGGAATAGTTTCTACATAGAAATTGTAGACATATAAAAATGCTCTCCAATGGTTCTCAATTTCTATCATATGTGTCACATAGTGAAATGATCAATTTAATGGTGTGGGGCCCAATAATAATTGTCATGAGAGAGAAGAGAATTTCTATGAGAGTTTCTACATGTAGAAATCCTCCTAGAAAGTTTTCATCCTACATCATTGCCACCTAGGATAGAAATTGTGATAGAAATCATTATTGGGAGAAGTTTTTTCTAAAATGGATTTCTTGCATAGAAATAGGGAAGATAGAAACCCCCATTGGAGATGGTCTAACAACCATTTAAAAGATACATTATAGAAGAATTAATGTATTAGGAAAATTGAAGGGTTCATGCTACTTCTACGCCTTTTAAGTTATTCGAAATTTGAAAGATTGAACCCATAACCTATATATATAATTAAAAGCAACATAATTAAACCAACTCATCAACATCATCAACTCCAAATATCTTTTAATATTTCTAATTATAACATGTGAATAATAAATACTATGTACTAGTTATAATAAAAGTAGTTGTTTGTGCAAAGGATTTTTCACCCACCTAGATTGTTTTACATAATTCTTTTCATATTGGAATTACTTTAAAATGCGAGTTCTTTTAAACTCTCATAAAAAAAAATGTTATCGGCAAGATTGTTTGTGCAAAGGACTTCGAGACTTTCGTTGGAGCTAGCCAACAACGTGGCCTCACAATCACTTGTCATCACTCCCTTCCCCTTGTTATCGGCAAGATTGAGGTAGGAGAATGATCGTGAGTTAGGTAGCCACACCATGCGTACCATCTTTCGCTTGATCATCGGAGCGGAGTTTTCCTAGCCCTCGAAGAACATCTCCTCGAAAGCTAGTTGGACAAACTCCACGACCAACTAATCTAGCTTAAATAGTTCACATCTTAACAATCGCGGACTGCGTCACTACCATCTCGTCGGTGGTGAAGGAGGGTTGTCATTTGTTTTCGAAGAAAAGAGATTAACCTTCCTCTTTAACAAAAAATTGTTATTAGTTGTCCATTATGAAGAAATTTTATTACAAAGTGTGTAATCACAAGAAGTTTCTAAGTACAAGTAAAAGAGATCTGGAGGGAGAGTGAAGCGGTGGAAATCTCGTTCAACTTGATTGTTTTGCTTCGTTGACTATTCGAGACAAAATATGGAAAGATTTGCAAACTACTCTGAAACTCAAAAACACTGTTGAGGGTAGAGTATTGAGCAAGAGGGCTCTGGATGTTCTGGAATGATGCCTTGGCTGCATGAAAATCGAGGCTATTTATAGCCAAGCAGACTTCACTATATTAGAAATCGGCATTTCAGCGACCCTTTGTCTTTCCGACCGTAACTGACGTAAACGTCAATAGCAAACACTATCAACAAGGGTGTGTTTGGTAGGAGGGAAAAGTGGAAGGAAGAAAAATAGAGGAGGAAAAAGTGAACGGAAAGATTCATTTTCTCTTGTTTGGTATGGAAGAAAAATAGGAAGGAAGGAAAAGTGGAGGGATTACTTTTCCTTCATAACCTAAGAAATCCAATCCGCCCAAAACTGGGAGAAAAAGTGGAAGGAAAAGTGGAGGCTTGTATTAATTAACAATTATACCCATGAATGTATTATTTAAAAATTATTTATGAAGTCAAATGGTAAATAAGTGTTTTTAGTTGATGGTAGCATTGGTAAATCCTATATTTTTTTACTTTCTTTCCTTCACTTTTTCTTTTATACCAAACAAAGGAAAATGCATCTTTTATCTTTTCCATCCTTGCTACCAAACACAAAGGAAGGAAATGATCTTTCCTTTCCATATGGAAGGAAAATGAATCCTTATCTCTTTCCTTCATTCCACTTTTCCATCATTCCTAAACACAGCCTAAGACAAACGTCCGACAGTTACGAAGATTACCATAAATTGGCATGATTACGACATCGTAATCATGACGGTCGTTTAGAATTCTGCAACGACTCTCTTAAAACTGTACACTCTCTCTGCATCCGTAACAGTCATCATTATTCCATGCTTTTAGTTGAGAATGTGAAAAGATATTTTCGCGTGGGAACATCCCGAGGAAAATTTGGTTTTTCGTGTAGGAGCTTCGCGAGAGAAAGGTTTGATATGCATGTGGAGGTCTTCCACGTACAACCTGAAATTTAGTGATAACATTGGGCTAACAATAACTCCCATTTTTAGTGATAACATGAATATTAGTGATATCATAATGTCAAACTTAATCAATTATCTATATTAAAAAACATGATACAAATATTGAGCTAACAATCTCTCCCTTTTTTATTATGACAAATCAGTTAAGTTTAAGATAAACACAATATATACATGTATCAATAATATATATATATATATATTTTTCCAATAATATATATATATATATATATATATATATATATATATATATATATAGAGAGAGAGAGAGAGAGAGAGAGAGAGAGAGAGAGAGAGAGAGTAAGGGAGGTGAGATGCCACCTTATGGGTGGTGTCTACATATCACCTCCCATGATATATATATATATATATATATATATATATATATATATATATATATATATATATATATATATATATAATAAGGGAGGTGAGGTGCCATCTCACGGTGAGGTGGCTACATGTTACCCTCCATGCTATCATCATGCACCTACACGATTTTCGGTGCGTGATGATAGCATGGGAGGTGACATGTAAACACCACCCATAAGGTGGCACCTCACCTCCCTTATTATTATTATTATTATTATTATTATTATTATTATTATTATTATTTCGGTACATATCCTTAAATACTTCTCCCCCTTCGACATGATAAAAAATAAGCTCCCCCATAATACAAATCACGCTTAAGTAAATATTGTAGAAGTATGGAAATCATGCGCACCATGCGTATTCAGAGTCATGTGCCCACTTTAGCTACGTCAGGGCTCAGTCGTGCCAAGACTCAATGGACCTATGACTCCACAACTTCCCATCAGCATTTAATGCTACACTGACGAATGGGTCAAGTGTTAGTCAGCTCATTCAGGGAGCTTGGCGCCAGTAGAACTGGAGCCAAGTTTGAGAAAAAAATTAGGCGCTAGTGCAACTGGCGCCGACTTTAAAGAAAAATATTGGGCGCCAGTTGCACTGGCGCCATCTTCGTTTTAATTTTTTTTAGGTGCCATTTCAACTGGTGCCAGCTCCCCAAATCTACTATTTCTCAAAACTCCTCCTCTTTCGCGCGAATAACCAAAACTTCTTCCCTCCCAATAAATTTTTTTGCATAAACTGACAATGGGAACTAGATACTCGTGTGGTGTCAAAAAATGCTTACTGGTATTATGTGGTATATAGAGGCCTATCTCTTCATAGGTGAATCCTCGTATGTCAATACTGTAAGGGTATGGAACTGATAATCTTTATTAATGAGGGATTCTTCTTATATAGAGATTACAAGATATAAAGATAGACTTGATAGAAACTAATGATTGAGAAGAATAACCAAATAGAAAGTAATGATGAGAAGAACAATCCAAACAATAGAAAGATAACATGGTGCAACATATTAGATATTATTCTTAACATGCCCCCTTAAGCGAGACACTGGGATGGAGAGTCCGAGCTTGTAAAGCAATGTACGAAACCGTTGACGAAGCAGTGGTTTGGTAAGAACATCAGCCAGTTGATCCTCTGTGGAGACATAAGAGACTCATAGAGCACCACCTTGTACTTGTTCATGAACAAAATAGAATGCCAATGCATGATGCTTCATCCGAGAATGAAACACAGGATTAGCACTAAGGCTCTTAGCACCCATATTGTCACAATACAAAATCGGAGAAGCGGGCAAGTGAACACCCAATTCAGATAGTAATGATGTGACCCAAAGCAACTCGGCACTAAAATCCGCTAGAGCGCGGTATTTAGCCTCTGTAGAAGAACGAGCAACTGTCTCATGTTTTCTTGAGCACCATGAGATCGGAGCTTTTCCAAGATAGACACGATAGCCAGTGGTGGATATAAAGTCGTCCTTGTCACCCGTCCAGTCTGCATCGGAAAAGGCATGCAGAGGCCGATTTCGGGCATTATGAATGACAATTTGTGTTCTAATGTACCATTAATGTACTGAAGGAGCCGTTTTAGAGCGCTCCAATGTGTGGTTGTAGGCAACTGCATAAATTGAGATAACTTATTGACTGTGAATCCAATATCCGAGCGAGTGAGGGCTAGGTACTAGAGACTACCAACAAGCATTCTATAATCAGTAGGATTGGACATAAAATTCATATGGTTTTTTATCATTAGTCTTATTAGGTATTATATTAAGGATATAGCATGCAGACAATAAAGCTTCCCCCCAAAGATTATTAGGGGCACCAGAGCTGAGAAGCATGGTATTTATCATGTCCAACAGAGTGTGATTCTTTCTCTCAGCAACTCCGTTGGACTGTGGTGAATAAGGAACGGTTACTGCATGAATAATTCTACGTTATTCACATAAGTTATTCATTTCATTTGAGGTATACTCTGCGCCACCACGATCTGATCTAAGAATTTTTATCTTTCTATCTAACTGGTTCTCACCTTCAGACTTATAGATCTTGAATCTGTCTAGAATTTCATCTTTGGTCTTAAGAAGATAGGTGTAATAATACTTTGAATGGTCATCTATAAATGTAACAAAGTATTTTCTACCTCTTCGGGTTAAAACCCTATTGGAATCACAAACATCACTATGGATAAGTTGTAGAAGTTCAGAATCCCGATGAACAGATTTGAAAGGTAATCCAATGTGTTTGTCTTGAACACAAATCTCACATTTGTGTTCATCGTCTATAGAAGTCTTAGGAATAAGATCTAAGTTCATCATCCTTTTAATAAATTCTAAATTTAAACAACCTAATCTGCCATGCCAAACATTTGAGGATTCAATATTTGCAAAGAAGGATTTGAAAAGTTATTCATAGTGCTAAAAATAAAGAGTCCATCTTTTACAAATCATTTTCCCATAAAAAGTTCTACCGGGAGGGATCCACTAAAAAGGTTTCTTCTAACAGACGGCACATGAAGCACACCGTAGAGAGGTAGAATTTTTTATGATGTCATCTTCAGATCTATTCTTTCTCTTCCTACGATTTGTGCTGTTGAGCCATCTCCTAGAGTCACGCATCCTCCACCTGATTACTGATAGGTTGAAAAACACGAGCGATCAAAATGAAACACGAACATTAGCTCCAGATTCCAACCACCAATCATCAGAATGGAAAAAAAAGGTTTAATACAGGTTGATAGCTTATAGACTTGAAGGAGATGGAAAACCCATTCAAAATCATGTTAGCCTCTGGCTTGCCTTTTCCTTTAAATGAGGTCTTGATCGGTTCTTTCTTCTTTTGAAAGCAGTTGATGGTGCTTGCAAAAACAAAAAGTTTATTCCAAACTTAAAAAGAATCGTACAAAGTACAATAAATTCTAGGAAAGTATAACTTTAGGAATCCGATCAGAAGTCGATCGCTTTATCCCTTGGACTATGTAAACTTGAAGACTAAACCCTCTGGAGAATGCAGCAGCACTTTTGCAAGAACTCTTGATCTCTGATCCTCTGATAATGATTGGAAACTCTATGTATAAAGCTCTGGAAATAACTGTTTTAGCAGTTATTCTGATGTGCACGAGGTTGAACTGCACGAATTTGGGTTGCGCCAACCTCAGGTTGCGCCAACTTTCATTCAGTTATCCGAACATGTACTAACTATATTTAGACGCATGATATCAAATGATTGAGATGCGCATGTTCGTGTACAGAGTAGTAGATACGTTTTGAGAGATTAGTGGCTTGTGCGCCACGTCATCCTGCTTTAGAACGTAAGTTGCTTCAACTTTGTCAGCTTGTGCGAGCTTCAGTCAACGAGTCAAACTGCACTTGATTAGGTTGCACCTAGGCACAACTCAGTGCATAGGCACACGGTATTATTTGGGTTACGTGTCAGTTTGTGAGAAGGGTTTGATCAGGTTTCGCCTAGGCGCAACTTGCAGAGTGCACGGAATAGCTGTAATCAAATGACAGCAAATCGTCTCTAACGCAACGCTTTACAGGATTCGAAGAGTTTTTTTTTTTCGTTTAACGTGCTGTCAGTTGTCAGTTCTGTCAGTTAATGATGACAATTATTGTGAGGCGTCACGTAGGCTTAGGCACAATGTGATTGGGCGCAATCTGATATATGGCGCAACTTGAGCAGTGGCATAACTTGATCTCTGGGCTTCATAACAGTGGCATAACTTGATTTTTTGGGTGCAACTTGATTGCTGGGAAGTACAAACATGGTGCAACTTGATTTTTAGTCTCTACAAGAACCCCTTCAAAGTTTTCAAATTTTGAAATGTCACAAAACTTTGAAATACTTTGAATCATGGCATTATTGAGTCAAGTTGTGTCTATTTCGTGCAGTTTATTGCGAGCTGTTATGATTTTTTATGCGCAACTGGGGGTGACTGTTAAGATTTTGTTTTAGTCTATAAATAACCCTTTGTTAGCCGACTTTTACCTCTTTACTTTGCTTTAATCTTCTGAGAGAATTCTTTGAGCTCTTGCGATCTTCCCTCTGACCATCACTTCGACGTAATGGCACCCAAGAAGACCGTCGCTGACAAAGAAAAGAGTATTGCTGAACCCTCAACCCGTGCTCCGCCGACTCGTGCGCCGTAGTATACGCCTCCCTCTTCACGACGAGAGACGGTTAACCCTGCTTTGGAAGGTGACCGAGAACGAACAACTTTGACCATGGTGGCCGACTTGGTTCTTAATTGACTTGCGCCCCTCTTCTTAGAGTGTTTGGCGCATCACAAAACTCTGCACCACCCATTATTAGGGTGTGGTTGCTTATTTGAGCACTGTTCGTTCTTACACACCGTATTGCACATGCTGTTGTGCAACTCAGTTGTTGCTCAATCAAAGATATTGTGCGACCAAGTTTTTGTGCAATCCAGTATGTGCAACCTGGGATGTTGCACAACTTAATTATCGCGCAACTGAGTATGTCGTGCAACCCAGGTTGTCGCACAATTCAGTATGTCGCACAACCTAGGTTGTCGCGCAACCTAGAATGTCGCACAACTCAGAATGTCGCACAACCCGAGATGTTTGCGCAACTCAGTTGTCGTGCAACCCAGGATGTTACGCAACCTAATTATTACTTATCATAAGGATAGCTCTTTGTATTTATGATTGTTGCACACTCTCTAACTTTTGTTCATGTATTTCTTTGCAGTTGATCTCAGGGAAGATCCTCATTCTGAGAGATTCGCTTCAGCATTTAATGTCCCGGAGTATAAAGAGAATTTATCGCATATTTTATTTCTTCAGTATGACGGCCCTGTTTGCAAAAACAAAAGTATAAAACTTTATTGATACAAACTGTAATAAAGATTACAAGAATTCTGGGAAAATTACAACTATAGGAATCCAATCTTGATGACGATTGCTTTATCCCTTAGACGATGTGAACTTTTGAAGACGAAGCCTTTGAAGTTGAAAACCACTCTGGAAATTGAAGGCAAAAAGCCTCTGAAGTTGAAGACAAAAGTCTCGGAAGAATGCAGCAGCACTTCGGCAAGAACTCCTGAACTCTCTGATTTTTGATATCTGATCTTGATCTTCCCCTTGAAATGAAGACTTGAAACTCTATTTATAGAGTTCTGAAAATAACTAACTTTCAGTTATTCTGAACTGCGCAGGATGATTTGCGCAGAAATTGTTTTGCGCAACACTGGTTTGCGCAGGCAGTTATTGGATCATGGGCCAACTATCTAGGACACATGGCATCATTTGATTAAAATGCGCATGATCGTGCACAGACAGTTGCCACGTAATGAACAATTGATGGCATGAATGCCACGTATCTTTTGTCAGTTATATTGGTAAAATGCGCAAAGTGAAATGCGCGGATACTGGTTTGCGCAGACTCAGACTGCGCAGGATTCGTTTGCGCAATGTTGGATTGCGCTACCACCTGTCAGCCGCCCTCGAGCACTGTGTGGCGCCAAAAACGAACAGTCTCCTCGTTATTCGTGTTGTCAGCTGTCAGGAAGATCTGATTTGATTCAGTCAATGATGACTTTTGCCACGTCAGCATGCGCAGTTGGGGATATGCGCAATCCAGCCTGCGCAATGTGATGTCTGCGCAATCTGTCTTCTGCACAACTCATCAAAATGATGAATATCTTGAATTTTTGACATTGTTGATTGAGGCAACTTGATTTTTTTAGGACCTACAAGACCCCCTTCAAAGTTTTCGAAAGTTGATTGTTTTCAAAATTTCGAAATACTTTGAATTTTTGAATGTTGAATCATTGTGCGCAACATGATGAGCTGTCTGCGCAATCTGAGGGTTTAGCCCATTTTTAGGCGCAATCTAAGGTGGCCGTTTCGACTTTGGAAAACTATAAATAGTCTCTCAGTTCATTCAAAATATTCTTTACTTGCTTTCTTCGTGCCTTTGAGAGAAAACTTCTGAGCTTTTTCCTCCTTCCTTCTCCGACAATTCTGATGGCTCCCCGACGATCAAATGCTGCCGCTGCCGCTGCCGCCGCCACCAAGGGAAAGGCTCCGGCCGAATCTTCTGACAGGGTTGTACGGCGAGCTTCCCGACACGAATCCGCGCACCCTGCGCTGAGAGGTAGTTGAATCTGATCGAAAAAAAATCCCTTCTTAGGGTGATTCGACTCTTTTGAAACTCATCTCTTTTTAGAGATAAGTTTATATTGCGCCACCCCTTTTTAGGGTTTTGGTTGCATCAATTATCAGTTCTTCATTTTTATGAAGGCTGAAATCTTGCGCAAACTATCGATTTGTGCTGACGAGGAGTCAGCGCAAACAATTAAGTTGCGCAGATATCAGCACAAACCATTGCTTTGCGCAGCCCTTTATGATGCATACACTGATATTGTGCAAGTCATGTCGGCGCAATCTGAGGTTGCGTAAGTCATGTCAGCGCAAACTGAGATTGCGCAAGTCATGTCAGCGCAAACTGAGATTGCGCAAGTCATGTCAGCGCAAACTGAGGTTGCGCACTCTAATGTTTTATGTTAAAAAACATAATCTTTGTCTTGGACTAATAATTTTTTTCTGTTTGTTGATGCAGTTGAAGTAAATGAAGATCCGGATTACGAACATTTTGTGGGAACCCTCACAGAATCTGAATACAAAGAAGATTTGTCTCATGTCTATTATCCTCAATATGATCTGCCGGCCTCCCGTCAGGCTATATTGATTTCTCAGGACAATGAAACTTTGATGTGTTTAATGAACGGACAGCCTTTAGAATCAGCAGATGCCGTCATCCATAAGAAACCTTTATTCCTGTTTGGAGATGCCTTTGAAAAAATCTCTCAACCTAAACCAAAGATGGAGGAGATGATAGTCCATTGGGAAGATAGATCATTTTTTATCCCTAACATTTCCCGTTGCCTCCCTCTATCAAGGTATGCTCATGCGAGCTACCCCAGGAAAATGGATTGGAACATAACTCTTCTCCAAGATGCCCGTGCGGGGAAGATTTTTGTAAAGAAGGTTAACGGAAAGGATACGTTTTATAGTTCTTCTGACAGATACAGTGTCCTGTTAAGGGGTTTAAGACCCAGTTGCATCCCCCCGGAGAACTCTTCTATGTTGATGCCCGTTAGAACCCCTGTATTCGCGAATGAATTTGCGAAAGAAGAAGGAAAATACCCTGAGCAGGATATCAGAATGACTGGATTAGTGAATCCAGATTACAAACGGTGGAGTTGTATCGCAAATTGGGTTCTGACAGCCTTCCGGGACAGACTACAACAGATTAATCTTTATCAAGCAGTGCATGCCACTGTATATGGCTTCGCTTCAAACCCTCATATGTTTTTGGCTTTGGCTGAGCGATACAATTACAGAACAGGAACATTCATGACCCCTGGTGGAGAGATGGGGTTTGCACTCCATGAAATGAAATACATCTCCTACTTGCCCATGGCGGATGCTCCGTATAAGGAGTTTGTTCCCACAAATGATGAGTTACAAAAACTCAGAAAAGAAAATGCAGAAATGGTATCAGTATTTGAAGAACTGCTATGCCACTACAAAATTTGTTCTTTGTATTATAAGAGTGCTACGGCTAACACCTGCTATTCTTCAAAATGGTTGCCGTATCTATTCTTAAATCATATTGAAGAGAAGAAGACCAAAGAAAATGATAGGTGTTACCCCACTTTTTTCAGACCCTTGAATGACACAGAAGTCATGAAGATAATGGAAGAAAGTAAATATTATGATAGAGAAATGAAGGATGATCACCAATGTCCACCTCTAAAGAAAGGTGACATTTTGGAGAGTTTTTTAAGAATGGGTTACAGACCCATGTCTAAAGAAGCCCAGTTAGCAGGGTTTCTAACACACTGGCTCAGGCGATTTGTGGTCCCAGGATCTAGTGCAGTGGACCGTTTCCATCGTGGCGTACTTTTTGCTGCCGTCAAGCTAGTCTTCGGTTATAAAGTTGACTTATTATCAGCAATGACGTGCAGATTGAATGCGAGTCTTTGTTTGTATGTTGACTCGATGCTGAAGGCAAAGGGAGATAAAGAATTTCCCCGTCTCGAACTGCCGTACACATATCTCTTTGGATGGTTACTTCTTCACTATCCAACTTTGATGGACCCTGGTATGGGACCAGTAGATGGCAGTTTCTTGCGCAGATATTCTCAGGGCAAATGGAAATACACCTCCTTGAGTGAATGCAGATTTGTTTTGAATTTGAACAGAGGATGGAATTTCTGTTGCCCCTCCTCCTGCTGGTCATGACCAGATGCCACCAAACATGGTAGATTCAAAGCTACAACCCTTAAACCGTGTAGCCTTTGATTGGTTGAAGTCAATTCGACCGTCTCATTTGGTATACCGGTTCGAAGACGAATGCTACTTGGAACCATATCTCCCTAGCCGGTTTGTCCGGCAGTTTGGATATGATCAATTCCATGTAGGGAATGCAATCACTTGTCTTCAGGGCAAGGGTTTCTTGATTGACGGTGCTCGAGCTTGGGCCTACTACAATGCTCGTGACACAAAGGCTACCTTCTCAATGCCACCAAAGAACACTCCTCAAGGGCCTCGGATGCTCTTTACATACTCGGTATTTTATACATCTGCCAATACTTTTGCCGAGAACTTTAATCTTGCTGATAGTTTTGCCACCGCCACAAGATTAAGGAGAGGAAGAATTGCTCTATCGGTCCCTGTAAATGAAGAGGCGCAAGAACCGGCAGATGTACCTCTGGAAACCACAAGAGACATTGTATTCCCTCAAGAAGTGAATGCACCACTTCGTGTCTCTTTAAAAGTAGGTAAATCTCCTGCCAGGAAAAGAAGAAGAGAAGAACCTCCTGCTCCTGCTACAAAGAAGAAATTGATTCTGGATCATTCTTCTGAAAGAATCACTACAAGATCTCAATCTCGACAGCTGGCCGAAACATAAGAAGTCGCCACTACTCCAACCTCCGTGCAAAAGCAAGCAGGGCCAGAAAATGTAGAGAGTCCTGTTAGGCCTCTACATAGAAAGAAAAGGGTAGTCACTAGAAGAGTATTAGAGGAATCTTCTTCTAAACAACTCTTAACTTCCGTAGACGCTGCTGCAGGATTTCTAATGGCGTCTCCTACACCTGCTTCGGAATCAGGGAGTAAAACTCTCGAGGAAAATGAACAAAGAGGAGATTTTGTTCTAAGAACTGAGACTGTTGCACAACCCCAGTCTCCTATTGCAGAAACTACTCCACTTCCTCTTACTCCCAAAACTCTTCGTGAAGAAGAAGACCGGGAAATGATTGCAGCTCTGGAAGGTTGCAGTTTTAGTTTACAAGAAGACCAGGCTACTACTAGCAGTGGTAATGTAGCAGCAGAAGCAGAAGAAGAAGATGAGGAAGATTCTCCATCTGAAAATGTTGACGAATATCTACAGGATCCTGAGAAGGAAAATGAAGAGCATAGATCTCTTGATATCGCCGATGATACTTTAAATCCTAAAGAGGATGTTGTAGTAGAGGCATCTGGAGAAAAGGCTATCGATGTTGAGATAGCAATATCTCCTGAAGAAGTAGCTGATGAAGGTCTGCTGCAAGAAAATCCCGCCACTGATCCTCAAGGTATAAAACGAGTTTTAACGCTCTTTTCTTTTGAATGAATCGATAAGTAATCATTTGTACTTTCTTGCAGATTTTGAGACTTTGCCGATACCTCCGACGGACCTGACTATAGTACCTATTCCAACGGTGGTTGTAAGCAGTAGTCATCATTTATCTTGTGGCTCTGAGGCGGGCAGTAGCCAAGCTGTTGCAGCTGAAGCTACTTCTGTTCCACAAGAGTCTATTCCAATAAGAAATGAACTTATTGCTAAACCAAATCAAGGTAAAATTGCTTTTAATTTGATCTTCTTTGTCCATCAATAATCAAATAGTAAAAATAACAATTTTACTTTTACAGAAGATCAAACAGGAGGGGCAACCAGCTCTACTTTAGCTCCCTTATTTAAAGAGCCTGTTGTTCAACCTCCAAGAATCGAACAGCCTGTAACTCCATCTTCATCAGGAGTAGTAGCGACTCCGGGGACTATGGCTATCAATCAGCAAGTGGTCCAATCATTCACCAAATGTTTCTTTGAATCACTGGGATCTCTTGCTCGCAAGATGATAGAAAAAGAAGGAGCTGATTTTATTATGGTTAGGAAACCCACTTCTTTTCTGATAAGGGCCATAAGAGACCAAGGAGATGAGGCTCAGGCTACTCTTCTTGAACACATAGTGAATGAATTGGAAGTCTCTATAAAGACATATAAGGAGCTTAAGATGAAGAACATAGACTCTCTGGTGCAGATTGAATATGAGAGAATGGCTCATGAAGCTGATATGAAAAAGGTCAACCTTCTTAACCTTTTGGAAGCTCATTCCGCAAAGTCAGCTGAATACAATTCTAAAATAGAATCAGTTACTTTGGCGGCTGAGAATAAAGGACAAAAACTCACTGCACTGAAAGCGGAAATTATTCGTCTTCAGCAAGAATTCGAAGAAGAAACTGCCAGTCAGCGACTTATGATTGAACAACTCAACGCTCTAATTCAGGAGAAGAGTGAATATGAAGAAACTCATAGTGCTGAGATTACTCGCTTGACAATAGACATGCCCATTTTTGATGAAGAAAACGGGATGGAAGAAGCAAGAATGAAGGTGAAATCTACTCATGAAGAAGAGCTGCAGATATTGAAGCAGCAAATTGACAATTTAATTATCCCTCCTTCTTGAGTAGAACTTTTTGTATCTTTGCTTTTGCTGCTATGGAAGCATTTTTGTAATGTCTCATATTCTAATAAATAAAAGGCATTTTTGTTGTGGCTCCATTATTTATTGTATATCTTATTAGATATAAATAATAGAGATAGAAAATATATTCAGAGGTGCAAGACATGATATATTTCTTGATGATTGTAGAAAATAATTATATCCATTATATCTGCTCAAAGGTAATATGGACGTAGCAAAATATATTGAATATTATTATTTCGATTTGACAACTTGGTCGAGAACAACCAGTTGCTGATGTGAATAATGAACGATGATGAATCGTCAATGGATGTGAAATGAATGAACAAGTAAACTGTCAAATGATGAACGGATGAACCGTCGAGTGATAAATGAACGGACGAACCATCAGATGGTGATAATAATTAATGAACGGACGAACCGTCAGGTATTAATGAACGGATGAACCGTCTGATGAATATGATAAATGAACGGATGAACCGTCAGGCCTTAATGAACGAATGAGCCGTCTGATGAATATGATAAATGAAAGGATGAACCGTTGCTTCGTTATTTGAGGAACTTCTGTCTATAAATATAGCAGAACTCTGACAGGAATGAACACATCTGCTCTTCAACATAAAAAATGTTGTCCGAAGAAGCATTTAAGAAGGCCGAGATCACCCCAAAGGTTGAAAAGGGTACTGAAGATCGCCCTGCCGATCCAATCCAGCCGAAGGAGGCAAAAGCGGGCGAAAGTCCGTCTACACCTCAACCACCGCGGGACATTCTGGACTTCCTGCTTGAACCAGGAAGGACTAAAGAAGAAGAAGCCATGAGGATGGCTGCCTGCAAGTTCCTCGTGGGATCCAGCAAAGAGGTTCTCAGCGCCTTTGCTGACGGCATCTTTGAGAAGGACGGCAGTGGCCCTCGTCCCAATGTAGAAAAAGATGATAGTGATCTTTAATATATCATGTACTTATCATCTAATGAAATGAAATAAAATTTTATTTATGAACTTGATTCTGTTTGATGATTACAAACATTTCTATTTATACATAATATTTCTTAAGAAATTTGCCATTGATAGGCATCATAGCAGCTCGTCCATCAAGTTCTGAAAGCTGATAAGCACCATTTGAAAAGACCTTGCTTACAACATAGGGACCTTCCCACTTTGCGTCGAATTTCCCTTTACTCATATGAGTCATAGTCATAGGACGTCTGACTGCTAGAACAAGTTCTCCTTGCTGAAATGTTCTAACTTTAACTCTGCGGTTGAAAGTCTTCGAAATAAGGGCTTGATATAGCTCAATATGCTGTTGAGCCATTAGTCGCTTTTCATCGAGTGCTTCTAACTCTTGAAGTCGGAGAAGATCATTATTTTCTGTAGTAAGTTCGTTAGCAATAGCAATCCTTAAAGAAGGAATTTGCATCTCCAAAGGAAGAACAGCTTCACAGCCATACACCAAAGAGAAAGGTGTAAAGCCTGTAGGATTACGGACTGTAGTTCGGTAAGCCGAAAGACATTCACCAAGTTTCTCGCTCCAATTCCGTTTGTTAGTGGATACAAACTTCTTGAGGAGTTTAATGATGGTTTTGTTGAAGGCTTCAGCTAAACCATTAGCAACAGGATTGTATGCTGTCGAAGCAACATTATCAATCCGATGATCATCACAAAATCGAGTGAACTTCTGGCTGATAAATTGAGGTCCATTATCATGAATGATTCTTCGAGGTACACCAAATCTATAAATGACATGGTGTTTAACGAAGTTGATAACACTGTTAGTCTTAACTTCAGCTAGAGGTATAGCTTCTGCCCACTTGGAGAAGTAGTCAGTTATCGCCAATATAAACCGATGTCCTCTAGACGAAGGAGGATTAATGGGCCCTATGATGTCCATTCCCCAGGCTTCAAAAGGCCAGGAAGCAGCAGTCGGGTGTAGGAATTCTGATGGTTGATGAATGAAATCTGCATGGATTTGACAAGCATGACATTTCCTTGCATACTCAATAGCATCTGATACCATAGAAGGCCAGTAATAGCCCATGCGTCTAATGCGATCCTGAAGTTTAGGACCAGGTTGATGTGCTCCACAGACACCATCATGAGCTTCACGCAACACTTGTTTGGCTTCATCACCCGCTAAACAACGTAGAAGAAGACCATCATAAGTTCGTCGATAGAGTGTTTTAGTAGTTTGATTGTAGTAGAATCGGAGAGATCGTCGACGAATGCTTGTAGCCTCCTTAGGATCTTCGGGGAGTATATCATGTACAACGAAGTCAATAAAAGGAATTCTCCAATCATCATCGATAACATTAATTTCAACAAAATTGCTGAATTCAATATTACGATTATTTTCAATACAGAACAGTTCTCTGTTGGAAATAACCACCACCTGTTGTCTTTTAATAGGGATAGCTAAAACAGCTGCAAGATTGGCCAAAGCATCTGCTTCAGTATTGCAAGCCCGTCGAACATAATCAATGAAGAAAGCTTTGAATAATATAGCTATATTAATTGCTGCTTCGTGATAAGGCACTAAATCTTGATGACGAACTTTATAGGTTCCTCTAACCTGGTTCACAACCAATTTAGAATCGCCATAAACTTCCAGATATTCAACATTCAGTTGTTTAGCTAACTGAAGGCCACAAGTAAAGCATTGTATTCTGCCACATTGTTGGAACAAGGTTCATCTAAAGAGTAGGCTCTTTGGATAGTTAATCCGTCTGGAGAAACGAGAACAACTCCAACACCCGCCACAATAGCACCATTTGGTCCAATTCTTGATGCACCATCAAAAAATAGACGCCAGGTTGGAAATTCTTCGGAGATCGTATTGACTTCTAACGTCTCGTCAGGAATTTCGTCATATAGCTTAGATGTTTCAGGTACAGGATGAGCCGCTAAGAAGTCTGCCAACGCTTGACCTTTGACAGACTTTTGTGGAACATACACCATGTCATATTGAGCTAACAGGATTGCCCATGTAGCCAGCCGAGAATTAAGTGTACTAGGTTTCTTCATGAGTACTCGCAGAGGATTAACTCGAGATATAACATGAATAGTTTGACCAATGATATAATGCCTCGTCTTTTGCACCGCAAACATGAGAGCTAGGCATTCTTTCTCGACCGGGCTATAACGGTGTTCAGCACCAATCATAGTTCGGCTAAGATAATAGATAGCCTGTTCATGGCCTTCTTTGTTCTTTTGGGCAAGTAAAGCACCCAATGAATGATCCATGGCACGGACATACATCAAGAATGGAATGCCAGAGATAGGTGGCACCAAAACTGGTGGGTTCATAAGATATTGTTTAATATCATCGAATGCTCGTTGACATTCTTCAGTCCAAATAAAAGATACACCTTTCTTTATTAGTTGAGTGAATGGTCTACAGCGTCCAGACAAGTTCGAAATGAATCGCCTGATGTACGCAAGTCGTCCTTGAAATCCTCGTAGCTCTTTTAGATTGCGTGGAGGACGCATCTCTTGGATGGCTTTGATCTTCTCGGGATCCACGTGTATACCTTTAGAGGTAATGACGAAGCCGAGAAATTTGCCACTAGAGACACCTAAGAATGACTTGGTGGGATTCATTTTGAGCTGATGTTGGCGCATGAGATTAAATATTGTTCTCAGGTCTTGAATATGATCTTCTTTTAGTCGACTTTTGACAGCAATGTCATCAACATAGCATTCAACTGTTTTACGCAAATGTTCTCTGAAGATGGTACTCATGGCTCGTTGATAAGTTGCACCAGCATTCTTGAGACCAAATGACATTACTGTATAACAATAGACTCCTCGGGGAGTACGGAAAGATGTGTGCTTTTCATCTTCAGGATGCATTTTGATCTGATTATATCCAGAGAATCCATCCATAAAAGATATTCGCTCGAACCCACAAGTATTGTCAATCATGACGTCTGTAATCGGAAGAGGGAATTCATCTTTTGGACATGCTTCATTGAGATCTCGGAAGTCAATGCATACTCGAACTTTACCAGTTTTCTTCAAAACTGGGACAACATTGGCTACCCAATCAGGATGTTGCTCTTCCCGAATAAAGCCACAAGCAATGAGCTTCTTGACTTCATCATCTATTGCGTCCATCATTTCAGGCTTGAATCGCCTTTGTTGCTGTTTGACAGGTTTAGCATTAGGAAGAATGTTTAGTTTATGAGTAGCAATTTTAGGATCTAAACCCGGCATATCCTCGTAACTCCAGGCAAAGATATCAATATATTCTTTAATGAGAAGAATCAACTCTTGTTTATCTGTTTCTGGAAGATTCTTGCAAATGAAGATTGGACGAGGAGACTCGCTTTCCCCTACATCAATTTGAACTAATTGATCTTCAGTAGGTGGTTCACGTTGTTCGAATCGAAGTACCTATTGATTATCCATCTGTTGAGCCCAAGGATCTGTTTCAGGACTTTCTTCAACGTCTTCATCACAACCTTCTGGTAGTTCAGCGGAGACCATATTAGAAGATACAATTATACGATGTATTTCACCGATGCTGGTATCGGAATCCCATGATCTGGAATCAGAAGATTCTTCACTATCTGATTCAGAAACTGCTGGGGATAACAGTAAAGGAGAAGTATATCCGAGACCTTTTTTGGTCTTGCCATAATACATTTGTGATTTTCCTTTTGGAACTGTTGTATGAATGGGAGTCCGTCTCCCTTTACCATAATTAAGGCCGCTTTTGAAGTCGTAACCCATCTTTCGGACGATGTCTTTTGATTGTTGACTATAACGATGGAACTGGAGACGTCCCGTATCGTTAACTTTGTTATCGTCCAAATAGTTAATCTTTGTTTCTGGCCTTTTATAGAAAATTGCTGGGCTTTCACCTTTCTTTAAAGAAGGGTGAATACGGTAAGAATCATCTGGATCTTCAAGTGAAACTTCTGTCTGAAGAGATTGTACGACTCCCATTGTAATTGATTGAAAGCTATCTAACATATCCAAATAACATTTAGTATAATAAATAACATCAGTATACTGGAAAGTAGGTGCTTTTTCATTAATTTGTACATCAGTATTTACAACAGGACCTTTAACCTTAACAGGTTTGGTCAAATTGATTACAAGAGGGGGAGAAGAAGAACGTGGAGGGGGCTTGTTACGACGGAGATCGATAACAAGTGGTTCAGAAGAGGTGAGCTCCCTTTTTTCCTTGTTGTGAGTTAAATCAACAACAAGTGGCTCTGAAGAAATGAGCTGCTTTTTATCTTTGTTACGACGTAAGTCGATAACAAGTGGCTCAGAAGAGGTGAGCTCCCTTTGATTTTCATCAGTATCAACTGATTTCTTTTGCACTGGCAAGTGAATAACCAGTGGCTTAGAAGATTGATGATGAGAAACTCGCCCCTTCACAGGTATGATAAGAGTGTCTTGAGGCATTGCTTTTTGATCTTCTTCAGTATCCATAGCCAATACCACTTTCATAAACTCATCTTTATACATACGAGCATCATTGCAATAAGCTTCAACACCCTTGAAAGGATAAAGATCTGCAACTTCTTTGTGAACTTGCCCTTTGTCATCAACGTATTTAAAACATTGATGAAGAGTTGATGGAACAACATTGTGTTCATGGAGGAATGGCCTTCCCAGAAGAGCATTGTAAGAACAACCATGATTGTCGATGATATAAAAGGTCACCTTTGTGCGAAGATTGCCTATTTGAAATTTCAGGCGGATTTTGCCCAAAGGTTCACTCTTCCCTTGATTAAATCCCAAGATAGTAGTGATTGTAGTTGAAAGACTATGCACTGGTATCTTCAACGCATCTAGCAGAGTCTTTGGCATGATACTAAGTGCAGACCCTGGATCTATCAAGATACGATCAACCTTCATTGAATCCACATATCCTGTATAGTAAAGAGGACGATCATGTCTATTATCTTCCATCAGCATATCATCTTGAGTGAAGGTAATGTTTGGGATCAATTCCAAGACACTATGACAGTGATGACAAGATATTGATTCTGATTCTGGCTTTTTGAGAAGAGTTAAGCAAGTCTCGGCCTGCATCAGAGCTTCACTTAAAGTTTCTCGCGTCTCTTTGGAAAGACGTAAGAGTTCAAAGATTGACAACCTAGCCGGTGTATTGGCTAATTGAGCCAATATATCAAAGTTATAAGGCTTTTCAAGCCCAGTAGAAGATGACTTCTTTAGGGGTTTGTCAAATCGCACTTGTTGCTTGCCCTTGTCCGCCGTTGTTGGCTTGGGAGGAATTGGTACTACAACTGGTGAGGATGTAGAAGGGACCTCTTCAGTAGAAGCAGGCTGTACCGAGGTAGGTTCAGAAGAAGAAGCTGGATCTTTTTGACTTTCAGAATGATCTTTCAAATAGGCTTTTCCTGATCTGGTGCCTAATAGAATTTCTTCGTCAACAACGGGATCAAAAGATACCATATTGCAAATCTTGGTTTTATCTCTAGAACGAGTTTTCTTTCGGGAGGAAGATATCTCGAATTCTGGAGCAAGATCAGGATGGATCCACATGATTTCACCGTTGTCAAGAGGCAAGGGAACAAGACCTTCATTGGATGGAAGCGGGAGATTCTCAATCTCAAGAGTTGCTTTAGGAATTGGAATGACACCGTACTGTACCATCTGCGGAGGGAAATCCCCAAATTGGACTGAAACCATGTTTGCAGTAACAGTCTTCTCATCTTATTGTAGAGTGACTATACCGGCATTGACAAGTTCTTGGATCTTACCTTTGAGCACGTAGCATGCTCGAGTAGGATGTCCGATAAATCGATGATAAACACAATACTTGGGATGATCAGTTTTACCGACTTCATCAGGCTTCTTCGGATCGGGGAGTTGAATTTTGTTGCTTTTGAGTAAACACTCAAAGATGCTTGCAGTGTCATTTTCATCGAAGGAATATTCTACCTTTGGACGGGGTTCCCTTGGTAGAGGTGCAGAAGGAGTAGGAGTAGATGTAGGCGGAGCCACATTGACAGCCAAAGATTCTTTATTTTTGTTCAAATTAATGTTCAACGTCTCTTTCGCTTTACGATTGTTTTGGCGATTACCACCAGTTGAATTCTGATGCTCATCACGATCAGGATTAGACATATGTACCCCCAATTGTTTGAACTTGTCAGCACTCACCTCAGCAGCTTTGGCGTTGATGATGAATGAGGGCCAATCCTGGAATTGGGTAGATTCCGTCCACATACTGATAATAGGCAAAAGATTTGCTTTACAAGTATCAATGGTGACAGCAGCTGGAGTTCCTGGAGGCATCTTCAAGGCTTCTCGGCGGAACCTTTCAATAAAACTTTCGGCAGTTTCATTATGTTTCTGTTTGATTTTGTTGAGAGCTGACATTGTCATATCATTAAATCCTTCATAGAAGCGTTCCAGAAAGATTTGTTTAAGACCTGTAAAGGAAGTAATACAACCATCGGGCAAACTTCTATACCAGTCGTATGCTACGCCAGCTAAACAACCGACGAATACTCTGGTAAGAAGAGCGTCATTTGGCTGAAGTTGAACTGTCATTACCTCAAAATGGTTGATGAATTGACTTGGAGAAGTACTGCCATCAAACAGGGAGATTGTAGGGATTTTGTATTTTGGAGGAAACGGGACATCCTTCCATTCAACCGGATAGGGTTGTTTAATTCCCAACCTTTGCAAATTGTCTTTCTCTTTAAATGCTTCAAATTGGGATCGTAGAAGTTTGACAGCTTCATTGGCATCTTCGGATGAAGACGAAGGAGCAGGATGAGTTGTAATAGTGGTAGGAGGAGGAACTGTATTGTAAGCACTACCCCCAGCTCCTGAATGACTAGGTGTTGTTTGTACTTGTACTTGTACAGGAGGTATTTGAGGAGGCACTACCCCCAGCCCAGTATTAGCAGGTATTGAAGATGCTATGATTTCTGGATTAGTAGTAGGTGCAGCTGGTGGTGTAGCATGCTGTGATACAATGATGGAATGCATACTAGCAACCATCTCAGCCATGGTTTTTAATTTGTCTTCGAGTGCAGCAATTCGCTGTTCTTGATTTGCAGAAGTTGAAGCATCTGGATCATCGGTGATAACATAAGCCGTCACTTCTCTTGGCACAGTGGAAGATACTGTTTGTTCAGAACTTTCACTGTATGCATCGTAATCAGAGAATGAGTCATCTCCTGGTTGAGATACCAGAAGATGACTTTGAGGAAGATTCCTTTGACCGATTGTATCTCGGCTTCGAGAACGAGTATGTTGAAATACTCCTTCGGAAGATTCCTCTTGGAGTAATTCTAAATACCGTTGACTTGGCTTGCGGAGTCTACCATGCTTAGAGCATCTTTTACCCCCAGTATCTCGGGATGTCATGTTAACAGAAGCATATAGAACTTCATCCTCCTCTGATGTTGTTTCAGATTTAGCAAAAGTGAGCCGATTGAAAACAGACCTTTTTGTTGTTTGACAACAACACTGGATTATGACTTTATGATTACAGTGATGATCGGATGGTTGAGAAGAAGGTATTGAGACATTATCCCGTTTTTGTCTTAAATGTTCTCGGAGATCAGCAATAGGACGAGGAAAGTTCTGAGGAATCTGTTCTTTGATAACATTCGGGATATGATTCCGGTTCTTCAAATGTTTGGTCCCTTGAGTATACAAGGAAGTGCTCACTTCATTAGCATAAGAATCAGGATTTTTAACCTTAGAGATTTGCTTCTGATGATGTTTGACCTTCGGCATTGGCTGTTTGCGTTTTACCGAGGTGGGTCGGTTAAGATAAGTTCTGAGATCAGCAAATTCGCCTCCAGGAGTTTCTGTTTGAGATACTAACAGTTTTCCCTGTATGGAGCGAGAAATTTGAAGAGTCGGGAGATCTTAAAATTCTGCTATTGGAGTAGGCAGGATACCTCTTTGATTAGTATAAGTACTCTTGTTATAAAGGAAAGAAAAATCCTTATTTGCAAGCGTTCTTGCACTGATTGATGCCGAGGCACATTCAGATGGATCATCTTCAGTAAAGACTGAAGAAGACTGAGGAAAGACCAAAGGGCCTTTTCCCTTGTTTTGAGATGAAGGGTTAGCTAAAGAGCATTTCCCTCTGTTAAGTTCCAAGTCATAAGACAAGGAAGTTTGAGAAAAGACCAATGGGCCTTTTCCTTTGATTTGAAGAGAAGGAGGAATAGCCAAAAGACTACCCCCAGTAGATTGCGCAGGGACGATAGGATGTTTGGGAAGAGGAGCAGAATCTCTTCTTTTATTGTAAGAAGAAGGAATTTTAGCCAAAAGGCTGTTTTTCTTAGATTGCGCAGACTTGATTTGCGCATGAGTGGAGGGTGCACTGGTCATTTGTGCATTAGAAACTTTGACAGGAAGTGCATCAGGAGTTTTTGTCTTTGAGTGCTTGAGATGCACTTTGGTTACTGGAGTACTGTTTTGCGCAGGAAAAGTTACTGCCAATTGCGCCAGAGTCATAGGAGTCTTCTGTTTTGACAAAGCAGCATATGACGTATCCTGTGTAACAGTTGCAACAGTTTGCGCAGCCTTGACTGCAACAGTTTATGCAGCAGTTGCTGAGACAGATTGTGCAGCAGTTGTTAAGACAGATTGTGCAGCAGTTGGCACAACTGTTTGTGCAACAGTCTGACTAGCAGATTGTGCAACATTTGGCACAGGCTCCTTGGTGGCAAAACTGCCAGATTGTGCAGCAGACTTGGAGACCCAAACTGAGCGCACTTTGCTTTTGGCAGAAGTGACTGCAGTACGAGGAGTAGTCTTGGAGTTAAGCATCGCTTCGTAGGCTGTCTGGTTGACCTTAACAACCAGCGTCTTCTGCGTCTTCCCGATAGACGCTACGTCACATTGAGTTGCTACTTCCTCGTCGGAGGAGAAAGTTGTCCCCAGCAGAGTCGCCATTTTGTTTGCAAAAACAAAAGTATAAAACTTTATTGATACAAACTGTAATAAAGATTACAAGAATTCTGGAAAAATTACAACTATAGGAATCCAATCTTGATGACGATTGCTTTATCCCTTGGACGATGTGAACTTTTGAAGACGAAGCCTTTGAAGTTGAAAACCACTCTGGAAATTGAAGGCAAAAAGCCTCTGAAGTTGAAGACAAAAGTCTCGGAAGAATGCAGCAGCACTTCGGCAAGAACTCCTGAACTCTCTGATTTTTGATCTCTGATCTTGATATTCCCCTTAAAATGAAGACTTGAAACTCTATTTATAGAGTTCTGAAAATAACTAACTTTCAGTTATTCTGAACTGCGCAGGATGATTTGCGCAGAAATTGTTTTGCGCAACACTGGTTTGCGCAGGCAGTTATTGGATCATGGGCCAACTATCTAGGACACATGGCATCATTTGATTAAAATGCGCATGATCGTGCACAGACAGTTGCCACGTAATGAACAATTGATGGCATGAATGCCACGTATCTTTTGTCAGTTATATTGGTAAAATGCGCAAAGTGAAATACGCGGATACTGGTTTGCGCAGACTCAGACTGCACAGGATTCGTTTACACAATGTTGGATTGCGCTACCACCTGTCAGCCGCCCTCGAGCACTGTGTGGCGCCAAAAACGAACAGTCTCCTCGTTATTCGTGTTGTCAGCTGTCAGGAAGATCTGATTTGATTCAGTCAATGATGACTTTTGCCACGTCAGCATGCGCAGTTGGGGATATGCGCAATCCAGCCTGCGCAATGTGATGTCTGCACAATCTGTCTTCTGCACAACTCATCAAAATGATGAATATCTTGAATTTTTGACATTGTTGATTGAGGCAACTTGATTTTTTTAGGACCTACAGGCCCTAAAGCACGAAAGACCATTCTTGTGGCCCAAGAAAGCCATACTCTGCTGAGTTTAATGAACGGGAAACCCCTAGAAAGTGTTGATGGTGTGGTCCACAAGAAGCCTGCTTTCTTATTTGGGGATGCCATCAAAAATACTTCCCAGCCCAAGATAAAGAAAGAGGACAGAATATACTAATGTTGAGACAAAATCATATACCTCACAGAAATATCAAGGTCTATAGCTTTATCTCAATATGAATTTGCGAGCTACCCCCGAAGACTGTCATGGGACCTGACTCCAATCCAACAGGCTAGAGTTGAAAGAATGGGTCCGCAGCACAAGGACATCTTTTACAGTACTTCTGAGAAATACATCACTCACTTGAGAGGTTTGAGACCAGGCTGTATTCCTCCCGAGGATTCATCTCTACTCCTTCCAGTCAGAGTACCCATCTTTGTAAATGCATTCGCAAAGGCTGAAGGAAGATATCCAAATCGCAGCATGCATATGACAGGTTTTGTTAACCCAGATATGAAACGCTGGAGTAGTTTAACCATCTAGATTTTTGATCAGTTCAAGGACAAACTCCTCGAACTAGAACTTATAATGCCATCTGGACTACAGTCTACGGCATTCGCCAGAATGCTCATATGTTTCTGGCCTTAGTAGAGAGATATTATAACGATAGTACTGAAACTTTCATGACCCCTCATGGAGAAATGGGATTTGCGCTTCATGAGATGAGATATCTCTCTCATCTTCCAATGGGTGTTAATCGATATGAAAAGCACGAGCCCACAAATGAAGAATTGGATGCTATGTCAGAAGAAAATCCTCACATGATCGTCGTTTTCCAAGAACTGTTATGTCATTACAAGATCTTCTCTCTCTACTACAAAAGTGCCACTGCAGGTACTTGTTATATCACCAAGTGGATGTCGTACCTCTTCCTGGGCCATGCGTGAGAGGATAAACCACTTGAGAGCCAAGTCTGTGCTCCTCGTTTCTTTGAGCCTTTCAGTCAAAGTGACGTGCAATACTAGATGGAGAAACACAGGCATGGAGATATCAGACTGGATGAGGACTGACATCCGTTTAAGGCTGGTGATGCCCTCCAAAGTTATCTCATACAAGGTTATAGATTCACGTCTAAAGAGGCCCAGCTAGCGGGTTTTCTCTCTTTATGGCTGCGACGCTTCATAGTTCCAAGAGCCAGTGCAGTTGATAGGTTCCATCGAGGTGTTCTGTTTGCTGCATTATGTCTCCTCTTTGGGTATAAGATGGACCTCCTATCAGTAATGACCTGCCGCTTGAACGCAGGATTACGTTCTTTTGTACATACTATGCTTCACGATAAGATGGCGAGGTAAGGTATTCCTCGCACTGAGATGCCTTACACGTATTTATTTGGATGGTTATTGCTTCACCATCCATGTTTGATGAATCCCGATATGGGAAGTGTCATTGGATATTTCATCCGACGTTACTCCAGTGCTCGTTGGAATTACACTGCTCTTTCAGAATGCATGTTTGCGTTGAATCGTAGATCTGGATGGAGATTTCAGTATGTCATGCCTCCTCACGGATACGAGACTATCCTTCCTCAATTGATGGATCTGGATGCAGAATCACTCCGTCTAAGTCCATCCATCTTTTCATGGCTATAGATGATCCGTCCATCTCACTTAGTCTACCGATTTGAGGAAGACTGCTATTTAGAGCCATATTTGCCAAGTTGATTTGCACGACAGTTTGGCTATGATCAACTACATGTGGGTAATGCCACTACTTGTCTGCAGGCCAAAGGCTTTCTGATTGATGGGGTTAGGGCTTGGAGATATTACAATGCCAGGGGCATGAAAGCTATATTTTCCATGCCCTATAATCTTCAGCAAGGCCCGTATATGTTATATACATACGCAAATTTCTATACTTCAGCAAATACTTTTACTAAAAGCTTCCATCTCGCTCATAGCTTTGAAAGTGAACACTGGGCCTGATGAACTTGTTGTTGGTAATGGTAATGGTCTTTCTGTCTCTCGCGTGGGAAATCTTCAACTCTTTTCTTCAAAAAAAAGCTTTTACTTGTGATAATATTCTTTATGTCCCTTCCATTTCCAAAAATATTCTTTCTGTTTCAAAATTTACTCTTCAAAACAATCTTTCCATTGAGTTCTTACCCAACTGCTTTCTTGTAAAAGAACTCAACACAGGCAACATTCTTCTTAGGGGTCCATGCACGAATGGTGTCTACACCTGGCCTTCCCTTCCCTCTCCAGAATGCACACGGCTCAAATCTTCCAAAGTTCTTCTTGGCATCACAAATTGGGTCATCCTTCAACAACAATTTTAAAAAAATTTAGCTAATTCTTTTCATCTAGGGATTTCTGTTTCAAAGTCTGATTTTTGTAATTTGTGTTCCATTCGTAAGTCACAAGCTACCTTTTCATCAATCCACCATTCAATCTCATTCTCCCTTTGAAGTTATCTTTTCTGATGTGTGGCAATCGCCTGTTTTATTCTTTGATGGATATCGCTATTATATTATTTTTTTGATCACTTTACAAAATATATATGGCTATACCCATTAAAACTGAAATCTGATACAAAATCTATTTTTATCAAATTTAAAGCTCTGGTGGAAAATTACTTTAATATAAAGATAAAAACTTTGTTCTCGGATAACGGAGGAGAATATGTTGACCTAGCCAGTTTTCTTGCCACTCATGGCATCCAACATCTCACTAGCCCTCCACACGCACCTCAACACAATGGTTTTGCTGAAAGGCGCCATTGTCATATTGTTGAAACCGGGTTAACTCTTCTGTCCCACTTGTCTGTCCCTAGAGAATTGTGGCCATATATATGCCTTCCAAACTGTATTTTTCCTCATTAATCGGTTGCCTACTCCCACTCTAGAAAATCAATCTCCATTCTTTAAACTGTTTCAAACTTACCCTAATTGTCACAAGTTCCAAAGCTTTGGTTGTCTATGTTATCCATGGTTGTGTTCCAATACCGCCACCAAGTTTGAACCTAAATCTGAACCATGTATTTTTGTTGGGTATTCCTGCACCCAAAGTGCCTATCACACACCGCTCCCGTAGGAGCGATCGTCCTCGCTAAGGCGTGACGCCGCACGAGCCTAGATTGTGCTCGTACAAGGCGGGTTCCATAACGGCCGATTTCAGTGGCTGCGATGGGGTCGTCGTACAGAAGTCCCGTGCAGAGACATTGAATAATAGCAGCAGAAATTAGAACAAAATACAAGTCATTACAAAATACTCTTTTATCGATATTGAAACAAAGGTTACAAAGGGCGCAATGCCAAGATTACAAGTCACTCAAGCTCACTCTTCTCATATTATAAGTCATTCAGCTCTCTCTCATCTCTCAAATACAAGTCTTGAGCCAGCGGATGCTTCGGAAGGCGACGTTCATACATTATGTCCCGTGTAAGTCTTGACTCCATGCGGCCGCACGCTTCGAATCGCCAAGGAACTTCGTGCCTCGATGCATCCAAGCGAGCTCCGTGCCACGAGCTTCTACTTGTGGCTGCATATGTAAACTATGTGGGTGTCAGTACTCAACTGTACTGGTGGAATAAGCTCCTCGCCCACCGATACAAAAACCAACACGTTAATTTACTTTGTGTGTAACATAGTCCCTTTATGATTGTCTTTCTACTATTTTCTTAGGATCAATTTTTAGGACAGATGCCTTGGCCTATTTTGTGTCTATAGACCATCTCGTGCTTGCAACATCAACATTAACCTATCAAGTCGTGTTTGGCTTACGGGCCAAAATCAGAGACGCAACTACGCGATAAGACTCTATTTCCGTGTGACCGTGCTATAAGTCCTTGTTGAGGCCGTGCCTCGAAAATCAATGAGACTCAATCATATCGCCGCCTCGCGGCCCTTTGCTACTAGATCATCATCCGATCCAATCAAGACTTGTGGATTAAGTGTCACTCGACCGACTTTACCTTGCGGTATTTCCTGACTTAAACTCAAGACAACTCACATCCAAACTATGCAACTTATATGCCGACAATATAACACTCGACGCCACATCTCGTGCTGAAACATGTCGCCTACGTTGCAACCAAATCATAGGCCGAACATTTTGTGTTCAACTATACTCACACATTCAACTTGACTTCCTTGATATACTATACTCAATACTCGACTCAATCCAAAGGCATACACGCGGATCGTCGCCCATGCCGACTCATCTATATGAACTAGTTACTAGCGCCCAGCGCTATAATGGACTCCTTTTGAGCTTTTGATTAGATGGACGCTCCTTGCCAGCGCGAGTAGCTAGCTCCGCTGCAAGTCCCCGCTAACCCGTGCGGTCATCCAGCACAGCTACGAAATATCTACCATCGCAACGGTTCCCATGGGCCGTCTGGGTCGCCATTCGAAAGACTGTTTATTTTATTTACCTTGTACAAGTTGTCCAATGACCATGCAAGACTCGACTCGAACTGACGTCTCACACAGTCAATCTACTTCTAGTGTTACCATCTCTTTCAGGGCTAAGTTCAACACTTCTCACATTTGAGACCTTGCCTCGACGACCCAGTCACGAGCATTCTTCTTTCTTGCCTCGATGACCCAGTCGTGAGTATTCTTTCTTTCTTACCCTATCATTTCACTCAACACAAGAACGACTATTGAAACACTTTCCAAAATCAATAAATCAATCGTGGCCCGTGCCTTAAAATACTAAGTCCGTGCCATCGTGTCTTGAACCAACTTGAAACTGTATGTGACACCACTGCCCAAGTCATACTCTATATGACGGGCCTTACAATCATGAGACTATGTGGTTATACCCAGCTGTAGAACTCATAGGGCCGTGCCTGCTACTACTCCTGATAGCTTAACATAACTTGCCTAACTTACTTTGCAACAACTTGACAAGCAAAGGCTGCGTCAAGGCTTGTGTCGTGGGAACGTGCCGTGCACGTGTTCGACTTTGAACAACCAAGTTATTTGGGATGTCTAGACTTATGCCACAAGCCATACAATACAACTTAACCCGTCGGCGAGCAGAGGCTATGCCACGCCTTGGGTGAAGAGACCGTGCATGCTTTATGAAGCATTTATGCGGGCGACGCCTATGAATTTGGCTAACTCTTAGCTTGTGGCGAATACCAACTTTTCTTCTTCCAAGCCACGGGACGAAGGACCGAGTGTCATTTTTAAAGCACGCCGTGCACCAACTCTAAGCCGACCGTTGGACCTTTCCAAATTCTTACTCAATTCGACCCATCGGGATTATTCTCTTATCTATGTGGATTCATCTCTTTTATTATCAAGCCTAGACAAGTTCACCAAAACTACCCACCTGAGTGAGCGGTCGCCTCGACCGAGCGATATCTTCGAGCAGCCGTTGCAAGGCTAAGTCCGAACGTCGTCGACGTTCCGATTTCTATGATTGACTAAGCGGGACGGGGCACTACAGTGCCTATCTATGCCTCGATCCCATCACCTACAAAATCTATATCTCCTTCTATGTTACTTTTGTCGATTATGTATTCCCTTTTGCCACCCAAAACTCGCCTCCTGCATCCTCCCCACCTGAAGTTCCTATTGGTGTTTTATTCGTCTTCCACTACAGCGATCAAACATGCCCCCACCACCACCACTACCACTGCATCCACTGAATCCTATGCTAACACCACCATCTATACCCTCTACAACCACTGCGACCTCCTCATCTCCGTCTCAAACAGATCACTCCTCCACCTCCTAATCTTTCGCTTTTGCTTCTGCTACCTTATCAGCCACACCTCCTGTCACGACCCACACCCGCTTTTGGGATACGAGTCTTTATCCAAGCCCAGCCTACGCCACAGTATTGGCAGTGGTACGCTATCTATGATAAGCATGACCCATACAAGAACACTGTCCACATATATCCTCCACAACTAAGTTAAAACAAAAGGTTTAAACTCAAGTCTCAAAAATAATTTAAAGAAAGATCGACTACAACTCCAAAGTAGTCTCGGGAACAAACCCGCTAAAATAAATATAAAATATCTGAAACTAAAGTTCGCTAAGCTCACTAGCTAAGAATAATATGAAAAAGCATAAGAAAGAAATATGCTACTCCACATCAGAAGAAGCAACCAGCACATTGGTAACGTCAGTGTCACCAAGATACGCACCATAAACCTTGGGACAAACCACACTGTCTAAAGCTGAAAAAATAGTTTTTCAGTCAGGATTGGAGCAAGGCACCATAACACTACACTACATAATATAATATACAAGCACGCAGAATAGCACATGAAGAGGATAAATATAACATGATATCAAAAGAGACCACTATATCTTGAAAAATGGTTTGAGAGTACAATTATGACTTGGAACAGTTGAAGGTGTATCTAAGACACAAGACAATATAAGAGAACGATGAATATAAGACAAATCTCTAGGCAAAATGTTAACACGAAACAAATCGCGTGCATTGTATGTTTTAGAATACAACTGTTCTGCATGTGGACAAGTTAGGACATCTAGCAGTCGGTACGTGAGGTGCAATGACTACTATCAACATTGACATTAAAAAATTATACATTGCGTAGACCACATGCATAGTAGTTGTATTTCTCCGCCCGACTCTCTCACAAGTAACCATGATCATTTAACATTAACTTTAACTTTAATCATTGAACATTGGACATTAAATATTGGGCAAAAGCAGTAAGTGAATATGTATGACCATGACATTGAGTATAACTCTCGTGCACAGTAATAAAATGATAAGACTAACAGTTTAAGTAAAACACTACAAAAATACTGTAATTTACCGACCTATTTTACCGACGACAGTCAAAATGTCGCTATTTAGCGACGGATTACCGACTAACTGGCGACTGATTTATTATTAAAATTACAGTATAACTAAATGCCACTAATTCCGTCGGTAGTTAGTCGCTAATGATCTAGCGACTAAGTAGCGACAAAAAATTCCGTCGCTGAGCTGCTGTAAAAGTTATTCAACAACCTTTCCCCATTCTCAAATTTTTACCCAAAACTTTTTTCTCCTAATTTTCTTTCCTCCTATGTTCCCCTCTCCTCCTCCGACCTTCTCCACCTCCGACCTCCTCCTCCGACCTCCTCCTCCTCATCCTCCTCCTCGGTGACCTTCCCCTCGACTCCCCTCCTCCTCGGCAACCTCCCCCTCTGTTCCCCATCCTCCTCCTCTCGACCCTCTCCTCTCCGCCCCCTTTACAGCCCCCCTCCGCCCCTTTCTACATCCCCCCTCCGTCCCTTTCTACATCCCCCCTCCACAACATAAAATAAAGGCAACATAGGTCATAGTAATACTTGTCTTGCTCCGCTAGATGATGAACACATAACTCAAACGTCGTAGATCGACCTACCCGTCACACAAATAACCATAAGTTAAATTAGGAAAATCCTACTCTAAAAACCCTAGAAAGTGGCTAATGGATTAACATAACTAATTATGTTTAATTCTGGAATAAATCATCTAAAAACCAAATTTATTCTAATATAATTCTAAAATTACAATTAAATACTAATTTTTAATCAAAGAAGATCATAATTTCTAATTCGGAACCCGTGGCACGCAAATCGAGGCACGACGACGACTAAGTAGTCAAACGACACATACTCGATAATTTGAGTGTGCACCCTAGTTCAGCGCCATGAGTGCACTGGAATCGACCGTGCCACAAAATCACGCTTTAGTCAAAAGATATCGCCGTTATGGCTAACCGTGACCAAATCGATAATTTGTCGACAAAACTGAGTTATACAATTACTAAAAATACTAGATGAACTAATTAATTTCTGGAAAAAATATATGTCTTAGAACTCTATGTCAGCTTTCTGAAGCTTCAAACGGTTCATGATTTCGATTTATGGTTCTCCCGAAATCTCGAAAACATAGAAACTGTGTCAAGTTTTGGACAACTAACACTCTACAAATTTTCCAAAAATTTAGGTTTATAATTTGTGAAAATAAATTAATTATTCAGAAACTATACCTCAATTCACTTCCAACAAAATAAAATGGCACACGAAAAGCTCTTCTGGTTTGGCGGCAATCGATCCGAGAAGTTTGAAGAACACTTAGAGCTAACCACAAAGGAGGCTGAAATAATAAAGTAGGGTTTCGAATATATATATATATATATATTTGAAAATTTAAAAAAACCTAATGCGAAAAAACAAGAAAGGAAAGGACAGAAACGTAAAAAAATGAAAAAAAGGAAAAAAAAAGAGAAAAGGAGAACAAAGGGGGTCAGCGCGCGGGGCCCGATGACAGCCACGCGATCCACGCACGATCCCCGAGACACGAGACCCGAGGGGGGCCACGCATCCCACGAGGCGCGCTGCCCGAGGAGGGCCATGCCCCGAGGACACGTCGCGCCGGCCGCGGCTGGGACTCCGGCAGAGGGGTCAGGAGCTCCGGGGGGGGGGGGGCGTCAGTGCGGACAGCTGAGTGGAGGGGAGGAGACTCCGGCTGGGGGCACGACGGGGGCTAAGACTCGCCGGAAAGAACAGCCGGGATAGACTGCCAGCGGGACCGCGACGCCGCGAGGGGGAGGGAGACGCCTGAGGAAGGGAGCGGCCCAAGGGGGGGCGCGAGGCGGTGGGGGGTCGGCACGGGGCCCGAGAATCGGCACAGGGGAAGAGGGCGCCCTCCGGGGGCAGACGAGCCGTGGGCCGGAACTGGGAGAGGGGGAGCATGGCTTCCTGCACAGTCGGGGAAGCCGAGAAGACGAGCCTCTACGGTGGCGAGAGACGAAAGTGGCGGCAACGGCAGGGTCTCGGAAGGAGGGGCGGAGGGGCCGCTGCGACCAGGGCGCCGAGGCTGGAGCGCCGCCAGCGGGAGCGCTAGGGGTGGCGTCTCGCTCCCAGGGAGCGGAGGACCGCCTCCGCCAGGGGATGGGCGGGGATCCAGACCTACCGCGGGGTGGCTGGATGAAACCAGTACGCACCGGCCGAGGAAGAGGGAGACGGAGCAGTGGCGGAGGCGGAGGGGTCTGCTGCCGTGACGGGGAGGGGCGGAACGGAGACGGAAGTGAGGTTCTCTGCCGCGGCTAAGGGAGGACCCGGAGGGGAAGGAAGGGTGGTGGCTGGCATGGCCACAGCCAAGGAGGACGGAGGCACTGCGAGGAGGGAGTTAGGGAGGGGGAGGAGGTATCCGGCCCCTGCAGGGTAGGAAGAAAGAGCCGGAGGAAAGGCGGCGTCCGTGGCGGAGGGAGCCACGGAGGTGGAGACCACCGAAAGAGCAGGAAGAGGTGGGGTCGGAGCGATCTCCATGCGGGGAACTGGGAGGCGACTCACGGGGAGGAGGGCAGAGGGGGTGGACGAGCCCGGAGGGGGGGCGACGCGGCGGAGGGGATGGCGAGTGAAAGGAGAGGAGGGCCGGGGCCGAGGATGGAGGGGCCCGGATCCGGTAGAGGCCGCCGCGCGCGGTGACGCCCACGACATCGAGGGCGTCTGCGATGCCGAGGAAGAGGAAGAAGGGGGCAAGCCGCGGCACGTCGGGCAGACACCGGGCCACAGTGCCTGGGGAGAGGCGGCTCCCCACGGGGACGACGAGCATAAGGCGCCTGGCCACCCGCAAAACGCGGGGGGGCCGGGAAGAGGGTGGATGCCTCGCGCGACTGCGGGGCGCCGGGGAGCCGCCGGCCGTCTGCCATGCTCGGGATGGGACGGGGCACATCCCCACGGGGACCAAGCCCATGAGAGATTCGGCGGTTACTGTAGCGCCGACAGGTGGGCCCGCGCAGGCTGACTGGGTAACTAATTAGAATATTGGGTTTTTAATTACCAAAAATTATTTTTAAATCATTTTAATTTAATAACTCCAAATAAATATGTAAAAATATCAAAAAAACTCCAGAAAAAAATCTAGAAAATATAAAATACCATTATAAACCATAGAAAAATAATTAGGGCCATTTTACGCTCATAGGATTGCATAGTAAATTCTAGAAGTCCTAAAAATAGGTTTTTCCTATATTTAATTATCAAAATAATTCCAAAAAATACCAGATAATTCCTAGAAATTCTAGAAATTAGTTTTAAGGTTCTAGAGCCCAAATAAATATTTAGCCTAAAAAATAACCATGTGTGCCCTCACAGTAGATCACAAAATCTTTTAAAAAATAATAATACTATAGATTAAAATTACCTAAAAATTACCAAAAATTCTAGTAAATTCAAAATTGCTAAAATAAAATATTTGGTCCATTTAAGACAATATAGACAATATATTACCAAGTGTTAGCATATCTCACCCATAGACTTAGGCTCATACCATTATGATCGTAAAATTCAAATTTCCACCAAAAAAAACCTACTAGTATACTATTCATTCAATCATTAATTCAAAAATAGGAATTTTGGTAGCGGATGCTACACCTCCACCCTCAACTTCGGCATGCAGTCACCCCGTGCCAGCCAATCTACCCGACCCTAACCCTGTCGAAATCATTACTCGAGCTAAAAATAACATATTTAAACCCATTCAGAAGCTTAACCTCAATGCTATTTTACAATCTCGTCATGCACCCCAAAATATCACCCAAGCCCTAAAAGACCCGGATTGGCGTCAAGCCAGGGTTGTTGAATATTCTGCCTTATGTGATAATGATACTTGGTCTCTTGTTCCAGCTACTTCCTGTATGAACATTGTCGGATGTCATTGGATTTTTTAGGTCAAGTACAATCCAGTTGGGTCCCTTGACAAATAAAAGGCGCGATTTGTCGCTAATGGCTTTCATCAAAGGCTTGGTTGCGACTTCACAGAGACATTTAGTCCTATTGTTAAAATGGCCACAGTTTGCACCGTTTTCACCATTGCTGTCAGCTCTGGTTGGTCTTCACTACTAAAATCTATTCATTTTGCGACATAAATTTAGCGACGTTGGATTAACGTCGCTAAATTGTGTACATTAGCGACGTTTTAGTGAAGCGTCGCTAATCGTCACTACTAGCGATGAAGTAAGCGACGAAATAATGACGTATATTAATTACATGAGCTAGTCGTCGCGAAACATCGCTATGACGTCGCTAATAGCGACAAATTTAGCGAATGTAGTTGGAACGTCGCTAAATTCTAATTATATCCCCCCTGTGAGGACCCTAATTTTTGGAAATTATTTTTTATTTTATTTTATAGTATTTCTAATTATTAGGTTATATTGTATATTTAATTAGGATTTTATATGTATTTTTGTGTCTTTGATTCTTGGAGCACAAGACATGCCCATCTCTCGAAACGTCCTTTATGAGTTTTGTAGTAGACATGATGACCTTCAATTTGATATATCATGTGCCATCCGAATTTGTCCTCTAGCATCCTTTTGACTTCGTGCAACGTCGAGTCAAATTTAGGCAATTAGATTATTTACCATAATTCTATACCTAGCTTCCCATGTGAGTTCGAAACTCGATATAGATCAAAACCATTTGACCTAATATAAGATTTTGACCCATTTTGAGTCTACGACACACATGCTAAGGGTGTGCCACTCAATCGAGTTTCTATGTGCTATTTAATTGCGAATGGCACAAGAGACTCATTAGTTGACTTTTCGAGTTCGACTTGACTAGAAAATATATTTGGACCCTAACTAGCCAACCCCACTTATAGAGCCATGATAGGTTGTCATGGCTTAGTATAATTATTTTGATATTTATTTTGGGATGTTATACATCCAAATAAATTTATATACAATTATATATATATATATATGATTATATTTATAATAGCCTAATATTTTATATAGATATGGCCTTAGTCATGGTTAAGTTCTAAGATGCATAGCGACTAGAAATTTTGGTACGGTTAGTGTAGTTGTATGTTTTGACTAGTATATTAGCCATGCTAGGGAAGACGCGGCCATAGCTATGTCCCAAGTAGGAAAACCAGATAAAATTGTGACTTAACCCCCACCGATGATTTATTATTTGATTATTGACTTTCTAGGAGACCCGGTTGTTCCAATTTAGTCCCGACTTGACCCGAACCAAATCCAAATCTAAATAGACATGTAGCACTCTCAAATACCTTCATGTTGATATATATTTGTTATATATCTTATTAATATTAATATATTTTTAATTTTGGAAAGTTTCTATTTATAGAAAGTGTCTACGTGTAATCCTAGTGTAATCCTTGTTGGCATTAGTTTATATTTGACCCAAAGTCCAACCCAAACCTATGTAGGCATGTTGAGCATTAATATATATTAATAACCATATATATATATATATATATATATATATAATATTTATTCAGATTTAGATTGCATTTATATTTAAAAATCTAATTAGTTCCATATTATGAAACCCTCCATGCAAATCTTCTTTGTATTTTAATTAAATCTAAATTTAATATTTAAAACTTACATGCTTCTTATCTAATAACAGCACATAGATTTTAAATTAAGCCTCCTTCAATAATGACCATTGATTATAATATTTAAATAAATTATATTCCAAATTTAGCCTTATTGGTAATCCTACTACTATCCAGATTATCTTATTCTAACATGTCCAATCTAATCATACTTAAATTAAATAATACATATCTATCTTAATTATATATATATATATATATATATATATATATATATATATATATATATATATATATATATGACTATCTCATAATTCTTATATTAAAAATCATGCACACCTTCTCTTTTTTGTCCAAAAATATTCTCCAAATTCGATAGAAAAGTCAGCCACGTTTTTTACCCGACAAAGAAACTTAGAAGGGCCATATCTCCTAGCTCGGGACTCGAAACGCGTCCCTGTTTTTTTTATTGGAAGCGTATCGAGGTAAGCTTTTCAAACATATTTTTATAGACAAAATATATTTGTAGATTTCTGTAAAATTGTTTGAGTATTAGATTCCTGAAAAACAAACATGTTTCGATATTTTCGCGATTCCTGGAGATTCCGGAAACGAAAATACGATCCGTTTAGTTTTTCGAAAAGATGATACAAAGATCTATAACATCTCCTAACTAAATAAATCTAATAGGTACAATGTTATTTATAATTAGATAATAGACTATTTTCAGCATCCGAAGACGTTTGTTTGGACCTTCGTTCCTCGGCAGCCGTTGTTCCACCTACTTTCCTGTCTGATCTTCATCACCACAATGCTCACGACCTAGGCAAGTACACCTTGCCAAACTCTACAGTATTTACATGCTTTCCTATATTTTCAGTATTTCTTACTTTGTTGCATATCTCTCTTGTTTTCCCTCATGATTCTTTCTAGTTACACGTGCACGTAGATTTTGATTTTTCTTTCTATACTACTTGTTCTATCTTTCATATCTTGTTCATGTATAGTGATAGTATTGATATGCATGTTCCATGTTTTTTTCTGACCTGTTTGACCTGTACTGAACTTGGACATGACTAGATAGGCTTGACTTCCCAGTACCTTAGAAGAGAATATTTTATTAGCCGTGGCTATCCTCTATTGTTAGTAGCTCCCGGGCTACGATAGAGAACCTGATATAGGACTGTTAGTGCCTTTCTGGGCTACGATTTTAGCCACGATTAATATTATATTCTCATGACATGTCACCATCTATAGAGTTCTTTTTCGTGTTATTCTTTCCTCGATTGGTTATTCCTATATTTCTTGCATGAGATTTACTGTACAGTAGGCATGTATATTATGTGTCTTGCTAGTCCTCTAAGGACCTGGTGATCTCTCCAGGTATTAGTTGATGGCACGGTACACTGATGGATGATGTTTGCTACGCCGAGACTTCAGGTATACATAGTGTATTTTTATCATATCTTTCGTATTTCGATTTTGTCCTATATTTGTTACTCGTTGTTATTATAGCTAGTCTTTACAAGCTTCATTTTTATCTAGCTTGTTCATGATGAATGTGTTATTGGGGATCCACTCTAACATATTTATCTAATCTAGAATCAGTGTATCATGGCATGATCAGCCTTACTGTACTTTATTCGTCATATTTATCTTTATTATATGGATAAAGATATAGTTAATCTAGAATAACCAGACAGCTTATACATATTCGAGCTGGGCTGGAGTCCTTTCGATGCGTAGCTGGCATGTATACGTATCCTAGTCCTACGTATTTTGGGACTGGGACGTTACATGTTTTTGTGGTGGCCCATGCAGTTAGCCGTTTTGGTTACATCACTGTACCGAGCGGGCCTGCGACATGATTAAAACCTTAGGAATCTCAATCCACAACTGCCTTGACAATTTTTTTGGAAATTTCTCTACCGTCCTTGAACTTCGTATTTGCTCTCGATTACTCTTCCTTTGCTTTCTCGTATCATTGCTTCTCGTCCCTTCCAATTTTGGAGTGACAAATAATCGTGCTATATAGGATTTATCAGAAATTCTTAAGTTATGGTGCAAGTTAGTCTGCTTATTGTATTGTGATTGCTTGATAGATAATGGGGATTAGAGATGCCATATGACATAGGGCATCATGTGTTTGATGAGATAGTTTAACCAAAGATGGATAGATGTCCTTAATATAGAAATAAATAGATGATCGTACTAGGTTACGTCCTTATGGTAGTCACTCGATAGAGAAAAGGGTGGTAGTTTTAGTGTAATGATTGGCCCTCTACAAGAGTAAAGTAGACATAGTCTAACCTAACCCATTTACTATTATACCGTGTTAGTTTAAAGTGAGGATTAAGCGGATTAGTAGGTACCACTTAGCTTGGTTAGGAAAAAAAAGAGACTCATATAATTGTGATACTAGTATGGTTAGGAGGGACAAGCCTTCAACATGATCGTTGTAAGACCGCCAAAACCAAGAAGAGCGAGTAAATATAACCATCTATAATTTTACGTTATAGATATTGCAAAACCAAATTGTTTAGGCTTGATTATTACTTATTAGGAGACACTGTAGTGACCTAGCGTATCCCTTAAACTATTCCTAGTTACACTAGCGCGATTTTTCGTTACTAAGGGTCCTTATTTTAATTCCGAGGACGAAATTCTTTTAAGGTGGGTAGATTGTGAGGACCCTAATTTTTGAAAATTATTTTTATTTTATTTTATAGTATTTATAATTATTAGATTATATTGTATATTTAATTAGGATTTTATATGTATTTTTGTGTCTTTGATTCTTGGAGCACAAGACATACCCATCTCTCGAAACGTCCTTTATGAGTTTTGTAGTAGACATGATGACCTTCAATTTGATATATCATTTCCCATCCGAATTTGTCCTCTAGCATCCTTTTGACTTCGCACAACTTCGAGTCAAATTTAGGCAATTAGATTATTTACCATAATTCCATACCTAGCTTCCCATGTGAGTTCGGAACTCGATATAGATCAAAACCATTTGACCTAATATATGATTTTGACTCATTTTGAGTCTACGACACACATGCTAAGGGTGTGCCACTCAATCGAGTTTCTATGTGCTATTTAATTGTGAATGGCACAAGAGACTCATTAGTTGACTTTTTGAGTTCGACTTGACTATATATTTGGACCCTAACTAGCCAACCCCACTTATAGAACCATGATAGGTTGTCAGGGCTTAGTATAATTATTTTGATATTTATTTTAGGATGTTATACATCCAAATAAATTTATATACAATTTTGCATATATATATGATTATATTTATAATAGCCTAATATTTATAATATGATTATATTTATAATAGCCTAATATTTTATATAGATATGGCATTAGTCATGGTTAAGTTCTAAGATGCATAGCGACGAAAAATTTTGGTACGATTAGTGTAGTTGTGTGCTTTGACTAGTATATTAGCCATGCTAGGGAAGACCCGGCCATAGCTATGTCCCAAGTAGGAAAACCAGATAAAATTGTGACTTAACCCCACCGATGATTTATTATTAGATTATTGACTTTCTAGGCGACCCGGTTGTACCAATTTAGTCCCGACTTGACCCGAACCAAATCCAAATCTAAATAGACATGTAGTATTCTCAAATACCTTCATGTTGATATATATTTTGTATATATATCTTATTAATATTAATATGTTTTCAATTTTGGAAAGTTTCTATTTATAGGAAGTGTCTACGTGTAATCCTAGTGTAATCCTTGTTGGCATTAGTTTATACTTGACCCAAAGTCCAACCCAAACCTATGTAGGCATGTTGAGCATTAATATATATTAATAATCATATATATATTTAATATTTATTCAGATTTAGATTGCATTTATATTTAGAAATCTAATTAGTTCCATATTAGGAAACCCTCCATGCAAATCTTCTTTGTATTTTAATTAAATCTAAATTTAATATTTAAAACTTATATGCTTCTTATCTAATAGCAGCACATAGATTTTAAATTAAGCCTCCTTCAATAATGACCATTGATTATAATATTTAAATAAATTATATTCCAAATTTAGCCTTATTGGTAATCCTACTATTATCCATATTATCTTATTCTAACATGTCCAATCTAATCATACTTAAATTCAATAATACACATCTATCTTAATTATATATATATATATATATAAATATATGAGTATCTCATAATTATTATATTAAAAATCATTCACACCTTTTTTTTTTCGTCCAAAAATATTCTACAAATTCGATAGAAAAGTCAGCCACATTTTTTACCCGACAGCAACTTAGAAGGGCCATATCTCCTAGCTCGGGACTCGAAACGCGTCCCAATTTTTTTTGTTGGAAGCATATCGAGGTAAGCTTTTCAAAAATATATTATAATAGCAAAATTCGTTCTGTAAATTTCTGTAAAATTGTTTGAGTATTAGATTCTCGAAAAACAAATATGTTTCAATATTTTTGCGATTCCTGGAGATTCCGTAAACGAAAATGCGATCCGTTTAGTTTTTCGGAAAGCTGATAAAAAGATCTATAACATCTCCTAACTAAATAAATCTAATAGGTATAGTATTATTTATAATTAGATAATAGACTATTTTCAGCATCCAAAGACGTTTGTTTAGACCTTAGTTCCTCGGCAGCCGTTGTTCCACCTACTTTCCTGTTTGATATTTATCACCACAATGCTCACGACCTAGGCAAGTACACCTTGCCAAACTCTACAGTATTTACATGCTTTCCTATATTTTCAGTACTTCTTGCTTTGTTGCATATCTCTCTTGTTTCCCCTCATGATTCTTTCTAGTTACACGTGCACGTAGATTTTGATTTTTGTTTTTATACTATTTGTTCAATCTTTTCTATCTTGTTCATGTATAGTGATAGTATTGATATGCATGTTCCATATTTTTTCTGACCTGTTTGACCTGTACTGAACTTGGACATGACTAGGTAGGCTTGACTTCCTAGTACCTTAGAAGAGAATGTTTTATTAGCCGTGGCTATCCTCTATTGTTAGTGCCTCCCCGGACTACGATAGAGAACCTGATATAGGACTGTTAGTGCCTTCCCTGGCTACGGTTTTAGCCATGATTAACATTATATTCTCATGACATGTCACCATCTATAGAGTTCTTTTTCGTGTTATTCTTTCCTCGATTGGTTATTCCTATATTTCTTGCATGAGATTTGCTGTACAGTAGGCATGTATATTATGTGTCTTGCTAGTCCTCTGAGGACCTGGTGATCTCTCTAGGTATTAGTTGATGGCACGGTACACTGATGGATGATGTTTGCTACGTCGAGACTTCAGGTATACATAGTGTGTTTTTTATCATATCTTCCGTATTTCGATTTTGTCCTGTATTTGATACTCGTTGTTATTATAGCTAGTCTTTTATAAGCTTCATTTTTATCTAGCTTGTTCATGATGAATGTGTTATTGGGGATCCACTCTAACATATTTATCTAATCTAGAATCAGTGTATCACGGCCTGATCAGCTTTACTGCACTTGATTCGTCATATTTATCTTTATTTTATGGATTGAGATATAGTTAATCTAGAATAACCAGACAGCTTATACGTATTCGATCTGGACTGGAGTCCTTTCGATGCGTAGCTGGCATGTATATGTATCCTAGTCCTACGTATTTTGGGACTAGGGCGTTACATGTTTTTGTGGTGGCCCATGCAGGTCCAGTTAGCCGTTTTAGTTACGTCACTGTACCGAACGGGCCTGCGACGTGATTAAAACCTTAGGAATCTCAATCCACAACTGCCTTGACAATTTTTTTGGAAATTTCTCTACCGTCTTTGAACTTCGTATTTGCTCTCGATTACTCTTCCTTGGCTTTCTCGTATCATTGCTTCTCGTCCCTTCCAATTTTGGAGTGACAAATAATCGTGCTATATAGGATTTATCAGAAATTCTTAAGTTATAGTGCAAGTTAGTCTGCTTATTGTATTGTGATTGCTTGATAGATAATAGAGATTAGAGATGCCATATGACATAGGGTATCATGTGTTTAATGAGATAGTTTAACCAAAGGTGGGTAGATGTCCTTAATATAGAAATAAATAGATAATCGTACTAGGTTACGTCCTTATAGTAGTCATTCGATAGAGAAAAGGGTGGTAGTTTTAGTGTAATGATTGGCCCTCTACAAGAGTAAAATAGACATAGTCTAACCTAACCCATTTACTATTATACCATGTTAGTTTAAAGTGAGGATTAAGCGGATTAGTAGGTACCACTTAGCTTGGTTAGGAAAAAAGAGACTCATATAATTGTGATACTAGTATGGTTAGGAGGGACAAGCCTTCAACATGATCGTTGCAAGACCGCCAAAACCAAGAAGAGCGAGTAAATATAACCATCTATAGTTTTACGATATAGATATTGCAAAACCAAATTGTTTAGGCTTGATTATTACTTGACTTATTAGGAGACGCTGTAGTGACCTAGCGTATCCCTTAAACTATTCCTAGTTACACTAGCGCGGTTTTTCATTACTAAGGGTCTTTATTTTAATTTCGAGGACGAAATTCTCTTAAGGTGGGTAGATTGTGAGGACCCTAATTTTTGGAAATTATTTTTTTATTTTATTTTATAGTATTTCAAATTATTAGGTTATTGTATATTTAATTAGGATTTTATATGTATTTTTGTGTCTTTGATTCTTGGAGCACAAGACATGCCCATCTTTCGAAACGTCCTTTATGAGTTTTGTAGTAGACATGATGACCTTCAATTTGATATATCATGTCCCATCCGAATTTGTCCTCTAGCATCCTTTTGACTTCGCACAACTTCGAGTCAAATTTAGGCAATTAGATTATTTACCATAATTCCATACCTAGCTTCCCATGTGAGTTCGGAACTCGATATAGGTGAAAACCATTTGACCTAATATATGATTTTGACCCATTTTGAGTCTACGACACACATGCTAAGGGTGTGCCACTCAATCGAGTTTCTATGTGCTATTTAATTACGAATGGCACAAGAGACTAATTAGTTGACTTTTCGAGTTCGACTTGACTAGAAAATATATTTGGACCCTAACCAGCCAACCCCACTTATAGAACCATGATAGGTTGTCAGGGCTTAGTATAATTATTTTGATATTTATTTTGAGATGTTATACATCCAAATAAATTTATATACAATTTTGCATATTTAGGGGTGGGTATGTGTGGGCGGCAGGAGGAGGGGAGCAGGGGGGTGGGGGCGGCTGGGGGAGGGGAGCAGGGGGGAGTGGAGGGTTAGGGTTCGGGTTAGGGGTGGTGTAGGTGGGGGCTTGGTCAGGGGCACCGTTAGTGCCAAAAATCATATAATTTAGTAATAATTATTTGTTTTCCGACACCGAAAAATGTGATACTCCTATTCGAACGCACCGATAGTGCCGATATTTGTAACAAATAGTTTTGTTGGTTGGTTAATTGGTAACATGGTGATCGGGACATATAGTCCCTAGGCAGCCATTCGACTGGCGAGACAGAAACTATGGCATGGTGATCAGGACATAGTCCCTGCAGCCATTCGACTGGCGAGGCAGAAACTATGTAGCCGTAGATAAAGTTGACCGCCCTCCGACCCTCATCCCTCGGCAATGATGATATGACAACCTATCACTATATCTTATATAGTAGTAGATGATGTCTTAGTATTACATTATGTGAGTTCATCTTGATTCTGTTACATTCTTCAGATACTAGATACGATAAGAATATATACTATACCATATGTACAGAACATAATAATCCACACTAATGTATGCTAGAATGAATTTTAGGTTATGTTCTGAGCCATCCGTTCTCACACTTGGTGATCGGGACATATAGTCCCTGCAGCCATTCGACTGGCGAGACAGAAACTATGGCATGGTGATCAGGACATAGTCCCTGTAGCCATTCGACTGGCGAGGCAAAAACTATGTAGCCGTAGATAAAGTTGACTGTCCTCCGACCCTCATCCCTCGGCAATGATGATATGAAAACCTATTGAAGAACAGGTGGCAACTCTAGAGGGGGTGAATAGAGTTTATATAGAAAATAACCAATTAAAAATTAACTCTTTTACGAACTATAAATAATCAGAGTAAAATGCGAAAAGTAAATGAAGAGCCAGAAAGCATACGCAAACACAGCGATTTTAACCTGGTTTTCCTCGTGGAGGACTAGTCCAGGCCTGAGAACTCTAGCTCAGGATTAAATCCACTATTTGTGAAATAGTAGTTTACAACCCGTGCCTTTACTTCAGAAGAGCACGTCAACTTCTTACAGAGGATCGCAGTGGCGATTTACTTGGAATTGTCCAAGCGACTTCTTCAACTCTTGCATAAGAATCCTAACTGAGAGATGCTGAGCACTCGAGACTTAGGAGGCTTGTGGCTAGTAGATGGGAAGGGTATGGCTTATTTGAGCTATAAGAGAGAAGAGAAGAGAAGATTGGATGATTTGAAATGAGAGAATTCATGTCCTATTTATAGTGTTTTTGTAGGCAGAATTCGGCCAGAATTCGGATAGGAAATTTTAAATATTTGGCCGTTGGACAACTAGCAACCAGCTAACCCTAAAATTAGGGATGCTGATTTTTAGGGGACAGAGTTCGGCCCGAACTCTGTGTGGAGGCAGAGTTCGGCCCGAACTCTGTCTCCAGAGCACAGAGCTGGTCTAAGTGGCCTGCGGGTATTTTTCTGGATGGTGGAGTTTGAGGATTATTGGGTAGGCTATAGGTCAAGTCTCAAGAGCTCAGCATGACACAGTTTACATCAGTCTAGACTCAACAAAAGTATGAAATACAGACTCAAAAATAACTGAGAAGCTGAGACTGAGATGTCTTCTGACTAGAGCTTAAAGTAGACGTCGTGTGTCGTATTGAATTATTACAAATATTATTTAGTCAATGTTATCAATATCTGGTTGACTGTGACTTTGTGTCAACAATCTCCCCCATATTGATAATTGACAAAATAATATATGTATATTCAATATTCATACCTGGACACAGTTGATCACCAAGAAACATAGCTCCCCCATAATAAATGCCAAGCATAAATAATAGCTCCCCCGTAACCGGTGAACGGTGCCGAGCTAGAACCAATAGATCCCCCGCAAATAATGCATTGAACCTGTTGGCCTGATAAATAATATCTTCCAAAAGCACCAAATAGCACATATATACTAAAAGCAGTATGACAAGAATATACAAATTTCTCCCCCTTCGGCATTAGCAATATAAACTGCATATGAATAATAATGATGCAACCACACCAAATAGAGAAGAAACTATATATGAATGATCAAAACGAGCAACTAGCATAGAATAATAAACTATGATAAGCATAAAATGTCATCACACATAATCAAACTACCAGAGTTTTAGTACAACTCAAGTACATAAATCCAAATAAAACTAAATAACTGGAAATCAGAAAACAGAAACTAGAATCATCAGCAGCAGCAGCAGATAGTAAACGCCATCTCCATTATGGAGCACGAGAAGGCCCAGCAGAGTCTAAATGATCAGTGAATGAACGGCTGGGGTCCACAATAGCAGCATCCGGATCCAGGTAACGCATGACCCAGGGGTCGTCAATGCGATATCTAGCACGACCAGGATCCCGCTCCATGGGAATGGGCATAGAAGGGTGACGAGACATAGAATACCAAATATCGTGCAGCGAGTTACTGAGGGCACTCATCTGCAGGGTAGTCCGGTAGTCCATCTGAGTCCAGCGATCGTCCTCCAATGCGAAACGATCTCTGAGCATGGTCTGGATGGAGTCAAGAGTAGCAGGAGGAGGTGGCGCATCCTGTCCAAGTGGAGGGGCGTCGGGCTCCTCATCAGAATGCTCAGAAGTGTCAGGAGAGGCGACGACTGCCTGAAGACGTCGTGCCTTAGAAAGGAAGGCAGGAGCAGGCAAGAAAGGACAGTCATGAAGAGGGACAATGAACGCACGAAAAACCATAGGAAGATACAAAGGATAAACCAGGGCTCGTGGTTTCTTTCTACAGTTAATCATCCAGTCCATCATGGTACGTGGAAGATTGAACGGAATGCGATAATGAAGATGATATAAAGCAGAGATCTCAAAATATGTAACTTCATCGGTGGAGCCATCTTTTGGCAAAATAGTGTTGAAAATAATTCAATGAAGTTCATAGAAATACGGGTTGAGGTGCTTGGCCATAAGCTTGCGAGGACTTATGTTAGGGGCACATAGTTCCTCCTTGAAACTCTCAAGGGAAGTTTTACCAACAAATTGGAATTGGCGAGCTTCCACAAGCTTATCCCAAATATCGAGATCTTAAAGTGCAAGATACTCGCCCAACTCAGAAGCATCAAAAGCAATATCAATACCGGCAACCCGGGAATAGATGTGAGTGGCATCGTAAGTCAAGTTACAATAGAACATTTGTATGGCGCTACGATAAATAACAAAGTTTGAAGCCACTAACTCATTTAAGCAAAGATCTTGAAGCAATGATTCAAATTATGAGAAAATAGTAAAATTAATGGAATGTCCCGCGAAGACCGGACGAGTTCGAAAGTCACTAAACCACTCGTTGGAGGCGTCTAGCGATACAAACAATCGGTCGTCATAAGTATTAGGGTCGCGGGAAGGAGGTGGATTGAACAACGGATGAAGGGGTTGTTGTTGTTCAACGGGTTGCTCAATGGGAGGAGGAGGATTCGAAGAGGAAGCACCCTCGGTTTGAATCCTTTTCCCACGATTGGGCAAGCGAGGAGCCATTTGCAAACAAATAGAGAACTTGAAATAGAGAGGGGGAAGGAGTTATACCTCAAATCAACAATGAACAGTGAGAGAGAATGAGGAAATATCCCTTCTCCTTGATTTTGATGAGCAATAGAGCACTTTGGAGAGAAAACTAGGGTTAGGGTTTGTGAAAATATGTTTGGAGAGGTGAAGGAGGTGGTAAGAATGAAGGAGAGAGATGAAAACCCGAATATAAGAGGAGGGTTTTCTTTGGTCGGAGTAAATCTGGACCGTAGGATCATATTTGATCAAACGGCTGTGGCTGTCCCCGATTCTGGAAGATGGGAACCGAATTTGGCCCGAACTCTGTTGGGGACAGAATTCGGCCCGAGTTCTGGATCCTTGTTCCAGAACTGAAAAGCAGGCCAGATGATGGAAAAATAGCTAAGTATGGAAAATAAAGTAAGATATGAAAGAAATAGCTTGAGAGATAAGAATAATAGCAGAATGAAATTGAAAGCTAGTGAATCAGCAGTAAGAAATCAAAACGAACCATATAATAAATAAAGAAATATATCGTAATTCAATAGTTTGAAGTTGCCATGGGTTAGCTGCAGGGGCCGGATCCCAGCTAGCGGTAGTCCTGTGGACTAGTGCACCGTGTCGCTTAGGCTTTTACGCCTTGTTATCAGAAGGGCCCTTTCGGCTTGTACCCATAGCAAGTTCATCGTAAGAGAATCATAATATAATCGATATTTACGCAGGTGAGTTTTAATTTATGACAGCTTCATCTAAAATTCCAAGTTCACGACAAAGGAAATTGAAGCGCTCTTCGGATAATGGCTTAGTAAAGAAGTCTGCTAGCTGATGATCAGTGTCAATGAACTCTAAGTTAATCGTGCCATTTTGCTGATGATCACACAAAAAGTGGTGTCTAATTTCAATGTGTTTTGTGCGTGAGTGACAGATAGGGTTCTTAGTCAAGTTAATAGCACTAGTATTGTCACAGAATATAGGAATGTGCATGAAAGATAGATTATAGTCTTCAAGAGTTTGCTTCATCCACAGAATTTGTGCACAACAACGCCCAGCTGCGATGTATTCAGCTTCTGTTGTGGATAGTGCGACAGAATTCTGTTTCTTGCTAAACCAAGAGACTAAAACCTTTTCTAATAAATGACACGTGCCGCTTGTACTTTTACGGTCGACCTTGCATCCAGCAAAGTCAGCATCAGAGTAACCAATAAGGTCAAAGGATGTTGACTTGGGATACTATAGGCCCACTGTAATCGTACCCTTAAGGTATCGAAAGATACGCTTAACCGCAGTCATGTGTGATTCCTTAGGATTAGCTTGATATCTAGCACACATGCAAACGCTAAACATGATATCGGGACGACTAGCAGTTAAATAAAGTAAGCTGCCTATCATACCTCGATACTTACGTTGATCAACGAGTTTGTCGCTCTCATCTGGTTCGAGTGGTTGAAGTAGCCATTGGAGTGCTGATTGGTTTGACATTGTCAAGATCGAACTTCTTCAGCATGTCCTTGGTATACTTCGACTGACAGATGAAAGTTCCATTAGCCATTTATTTCACTTGCAGCCCAAGAAAGTAGTTGAGCTCTCCCATCATGCTCATCTCAAATTCTGTCTGCATACACTTGGCAAATTCTTGACAGAGGGTTTCATCAGTAGAACCAAAAATGATATCATCAACATAAATTTGAATTAACAGAATAGTGTCTTTAAAAGATTTTATAAACAGTGTAGTGTCAATTTTCCCTTTTGAAAAATCTTTCTCAAGCAAGAAACTGCTTAGCCTTTCATACCAAGCTCTAGGGGCTTGTTTAAGGCCATAAAGCGCTTTCTTTAGCTTGAACATGTGGTCAAGAAATTTGTGATTTTTAAAGCCAGGGGGTTGTTTGACATAAACTTCCTCCTTAATAAAACCATTCAAGAAAGCACTTTTCACATCCATTTGAAATAATTTGAACTTTTGATAATTTGCAAATGCATAAAGCATCCGAATGGATTCTAGTCTAGCAACCGGAGCATACGTCTCATCATAGTCGATACCTTCCTCTTGGTTGTATCCTTGAGCTACTAGACGAGCTTTGTTGCGTGTGACTGAACCATCTTCATTCACTTTGTTTCTAAACACCCATTTAGTACCAATTATCGAGTGATTAGCCGGTCTAAGAACTAGTTCCCACACTTGGCTCCTCTCGAATTGGTTGAGTTCATCTTGCATAGAAGAAATCCAAAATTCATCATTAAAAGTTTCAGAAATGTTTTTCGGCTCAACTTGTGAAATAAAGGCAGTGCTAGCAATAGAGTCTCTTAGTGATGATCTGGTAGTTACTCCACGTGAAACTTCATCTATCACTAAATTTTCTGGATGAGAAGGCTTGAAATAGAATTTCTTTGGCAAGCCCTCCAGAGAATTTGTTTCGGTAGAAGTATTCATTGGAGTAGAAGTTGATGGTTCAACTTCATCATCAAGAGTACTTGCTGCACGGTTATCTTCATCAAAAGTCACATTTGTTGACTCTTCCACAATTAGTGAGCGTTTATTAAAGACTCTATATCCCTTACTCTTGGCGGCATAACCAAGAAAAATACCATCGTCAGCTTTGGCATCAAATTTGCCTAAGTTGTCTTTGGTGTTAAGGATAAAACATCTATATCCAAAAACCTTAAAATAAGAGACATTGGGGGTTCTCCCAAACCAAAGCTCATAGGGTGTTTTCTTTGTAATGGGACGAATAAGCATCCTATTCAAAATGTGGCATACTGTACTGACAGCTTCTGTCCAAAAATATTTAGGAAGTAAAAATTTATTCAACATGACTCTAGCCATATCGCCGAGAGTTCTATTCTTTCGCTCCACAACACCATTTTGTTGAGGAGTTCTTTGACAAGAAAATTCATGATCAAAACCATTAGAATCACAAAATTTTTCAAAATCAGAATTTTTGAATTCGCCTCCATGGTCACTTCGGATTCGAGTGATCATGTAGCCTTTTTCGTTTTGAACTTTCTTGACAAAAATCTTAAAAACTAAAATAGCATCACTTTTGTTTGTGAGAAAGAAAACCCAAGTAAATCTCGAAAAATCATCAACAATAACAAATGCATAAAGTTTACCACCAAGACTAGCTACTCTACTAGGACCAAATAAATCCATATGGAGTAGTTGCAGGGGTCTAGAAGTACTTACAGAGTTGATGGAATGGAATAAGGATTTGGTTGCTTTGTTCAATTCACATTCGGCACATACCGTGTCCTTTTTGAATGTGATGTCGGGCAATCCTCTCACTAGCTTTTTGGTTGATAACCTGGATATAGTATCCATATTGGCATGACCAAGACGCTGGTGCCAAAGTAATCGTTCATCTTTTTGGGCATATAAACATCTACCTGCATTGTTAGTATCTATAGAAAGATAGAAAATATAATTGTTATCCTCTCTTTTCCCTTCAAAAACAATGTCTCCCGTTGACCTATCATAAATGAGGCAATTGTCTAGTCCAAAGTTAATATCATATCGATGATCAGCAAGATGACTAATGCTGAGCAGGTTATGCTTTAACTCGGTCACTAGGCAGACATCCTTTATTACAGGAGAGGGAGGATGACCAATAATACCATTACCTATTATGTGCCCTTTTAAAATGTTACCGAAGGATACGTATCCTTCTTTCTTCATCGATAGTGATGCGAAAAGATTTACGTCTCTTGTCATATGTCACGAGCATCCACTATCGAGAATCCACTTACTTTCAGTTGAGGAAGGAAGGTCCACCTACATCAAGAGTAGATGTGACCTTTGGTACCCAAGTTCTTGAGGGTCCTGAAGAGTTAGTTTTCGGAAACCATGCATATATCTTTTTGTCTACCAGTCTTCTAACTCTACATTGTGGTAAAATGTGTCCATATGATCTACAGTAAGTACAGATAGCATTTTTATTTACACTAGAAACATGAGAATAATATCTATAGGCAGCATGATATGGATGGACATGATGTATAGAGTTTGCATGGTGATCATGGTGATGTTGTCTATGTGGCATGGCATGGTGATATTGTCTATGTGGCATGGCATTCTGATATTGTCTATGTGGCATAGTATGCTGATATTGTCTATATAGCATAGCATGGTGATATGGCATGATATGGTGATTTTGTCTATATGGCATGGCATGATGATCTTGTCTATATGGCATGGCATGGTGATGATTTCTATATGTAGAGTGATGTTGGTTGTGTCTTTGTGCAGCATGATGAGTATGAGAAGTATCCTTACGTGCACGTGGTTTTTGTGTTTTATGAAAGTTAGTGTATATAAAGGCATGGTTACGTGCTGCATGAGGATGACGTGGTTGACTAGCTTGAGTGGTGTTGTGCCCATGTGATTGGGTTTGAGGTTGAGCAACCTGTTTTCCCAATTTGGTTTCTAATCTCTTAGAAACAGCTTGCAGTTCATCAACCTTAATATTTAAACCATATATCTTAGTCATGGAAATCTTGTGTCTACTCTTTTCTTCAGCAAGCAACGTGTTGAGTGTAGTGATTTCTTGAGTTTGTTGCTCAATACATGCTTCAGCATCATGTAAGCTTATTTTAAGCTTGGATACTTCATCAGTGATATCAGTGGGTGACGTGTCTCTAATGTTATCAAGTAATAGAGAAATTCTTTGTATTTTGTCTTCAAGTATTTTGATTTTGTCCTTGGCATGTTTGTATTTACCGATGACCTTTTGGTGATCATCGAGTAAATCAGTGAAGGCATCGCCAAAAGGTACACATTTGATATTTACCTTGTTGGAAGTACAAACATGCCAAGTACAAACCTGCTCCTTGGCATGTTTGTATTTACCTTGTTGGAAGTTGCCATTAGGCACACATTTGCTTTATTTTGAGGAGAGTCCTTTTCTTCCTCGGAGTCACTTGCTTCACTTTTATGCCAAATGCTTGTGTTGGCATATTTCTTTGATGAGGTCCTCTTGTATGGTTTCTCATAGCGGCTGCTTTTCTTCAAGAATGGACAGTCTTTTCGAACGTGTCCAGTCTTCTTGCAACCATAGCAGGTTGTCTCTTCTTTATCGTCTTCTTGTGGTTTCTTCTTTCTTCTATTGAAGCGAAGGAATTTCTTGAAGTTGCGAACCATGAGAGCTTGGTCTTCGTTATCCGAGTTGTCGTCTTCGGTCTCATCGTGCTCAGCCCTTCGTCGATGAGCTTTGAGAGCGATTTCCTTAGTCTTCGGAGCAGGTTCTTCGAAGTCCGTGAGGTCAAGCTCGTGAGTCATGAGCTTACCCATCAAGGTCTCCATTGACATGGTTGTGAGATCGTTCCCTTCTATGATGGCTGTCACCTTAGGGTTCCAAATTTTTGGCAGCCCCCTAAGCAACTTGCGAATCTTCTCATGATTTGAATATTGCTTTCCAAGTGAGGACAGGGGGTTGATGATGTCGAGGAATCTTGTGAACATCTGTATGATCGTCTCGTTTGACTTTATCTTGAATGCCTCGTATTCTTGCGTAAGATGACTGATTTTTGATTCCTTGACTTGGGTGGTTCCTTCATGCATCACTTCTAGAAGCTTCCATACTTCGTGGGATGCGGTGCATGTGGATACCCTGTTAAACTCATTTCTGTCTATAGCACAGAATAAAGCATTAATAGCTCTCGCGTCTAGACTTGCCTGTTTCTTCTCTTCGTCAGAATATTTGTCATGTGATTTCTCAATGAGATCACCGTTGACAACTATCCTGGCAGGCTTTTTGTAACTGTCAGTGACGACTGTCCACAGGTCAAAGTCTAGAGACTTGAGATAAAAACTCATCCTTGTTTTCCAATACATGTAGTTAGTTCCATCAAATAGGGAAGGCCTATGAGTGGACTGTCCTTCACCGTGATTGGAAATCAAGGATTGTGTGGTTGCCATGGATCAGCTCTAGGATGTAAATCCTTGTAAAGAGAACAGAGCTCTGATACTAATTGAAGAACAGGTGGCAACTCTAGAGGGGGGTGAATAGTGTTTATATAAAAAATAACCAATTAAAAATTAACTCTTTCACGAACTATAAATAATCAGAGTAAAATGCGGAAAGTAAATGAAGAGCCAGAAAGCATACGCAAACACAGCGATTTTAACCTGGTTTCCCTCGTGGAGGACTAGTCCAGGCCTGAGAACTCTAGCTCAGGATTAAATCCACTATTTGTGAAATAGTAGTTTACAACCCGTGCCTTTACTTCAGAAGAGCACGTCAACTTCTTACAGAGGATCGCAGTGGCGATTTGCTTGGAATTGTCCAAGCGATTTCTTCAACTCTTGCACAAGAATCCTAACTGAGAGATGCTGAGCACTCGAGACTTAGGAGGCTTGTGGCTAGTAGATGGGAAGGGTATGGCTTATTTGAGCTATAAGAGAGAAGAGAAGAGAAGATTGGATGATTTGAAATGAGAGAATTTATGGTCTATTTATAGTGTTTTTGTAGGCAGAATTCGGCCAGAATTCGGGTAGGAAATTTCAAATATTTGGCCGTTGGACAACTAGCAACCAGCTAACCCTAAAATTTGGGATGCTGATTTTTAGGGGACAGAGTTTGGCCCGAACTCTGTGTGGAGGCAGAGTTCGGCCCGAACTCTGTCTCCAGAGCACAGAGCTGGTCTAAGTGGCCAGTGGGTATTTTTCTGGATGGTGGAGTTTGAGGATTATTGGGTAGGCTATAGGTCAAGTCTCAAGAGCTCAGCATGACACAGTTTACATCAGTCTAGACTCAACAAAAGTATGAAATACAGACTCAAAAATAACTGAGAAGCTGAGACTGAGCTGTCTTCTGACTAGAGCTTAAAGTAGACGTCGTGTGTCGTATTGAATTATTACAAATATTATTTAGTCAATGTTATCAATATCTGGTTGACTGTGACTTTGTGTCAACACCTATCACTATATCTTATATAGTAGCAGATGATGTCTTAGTATTACATTATGTGAGTTCATCTTGATTCTGTTACATTCTTCAGATACTAGATACGATAAGAACATATACTACACTATATATACAGAACATAGATAATTCACACTAATGTATGCTAGAATAAATTTTGGGTTGTGTTCTGAGCCACCCGTTCTTATACATGGAGAAAAAATAAATTTTCTGTATTTTATCTGACGCACAAATACCGCTCGAGTGAGCCAAAGGCATGCAGCCACTTCCCCTCCATTCCCCTCTCTCTCTCATGCTATCAACGTCACAACTTTTCCAGTGTTGCTCCAGCTAATGATGATGAACGCAAAAATCAAAGACCCCCCTCTCCTTTCTCACTCTTCACAGTTCTCACAACAGGAAGGATCAGTATTTTATAGTTTTTTTAATCCATCCATTCCTCCGTTCTGATCAAGCCTCCATATGTGATATCCAGCTCAAGTGTAGAGGCGGGAGAGAAGAAGTGGACAGGAAGAGGTGGGGGAAGCAGCACAGCCGGCGGCATGACCTGGAGGAAGTACAGAGGCTTTCTTCAACATCCGTAGGAGAACTATAAGGATATATCTTTTTACAACATGTCACCTTGTCAAAGACCCTTAATGTGAATATCATGTTACCGCGGTGTCGGAAGATTAACATATCATAATTTTCTAAGCTGTGTGCTTTGACATAATCCTCCCAACTCTTTCCTCCTATGTAGTAATCTTGTATTTCTTTATGAAGTGCAAGATTACTACATAGGAGTAAAGAGTTGGAAGGATTATGTCAAAGCACACGACTCATAAAATTATGACATGTTAGTCTTCCGACACCGTGGTAACATAGTTGTCACATTAAGGGTCTTTGACAAGGTGACATATTGTGAAAAAATATATCCTTATAGTTCTCCTACGGATGTTGAAGAAAGCCTCTGTACTTCCTCCAGGTCATGCCGCCGGCTATACTGCTTCCGCTCCTTTTCCTGCCTACTTCTTCTCTCCCGCCTCTACACTTAAGCTGGATATCATATGTGGAGGCTTGAATAGAATGGAGGAATGGATGGATGGAAGAGAACTAGAAAATACTGATCCTTCCTGTTGTGAGAACTGTGAAGAGTGAGAAAGGAGAGGGGGTCTTTGATTTTTGCGTTCATCATCATTAGAGGGAGCAACACTGAAAAAGTTGTCACGTTGATAGCATGAGAGAGGGAGAGGGGGAATGGAGGGAGGGAAGTGGCTGCATGCCTTTGGCTCACTCGAGCGGTATTTGTGCATTATCTGGTGGCGCTCCTACGGCTCCAGCACCGTGTCCAGCTCCAGTTCCTGGCGATCAGTAGTTTTGTTTTTGTATTTTTGGACTGTACTATATTTGTGACTTTGTACGTATTTGGAGATATTCAGTTTTTTCGTTCAGGATACTGAGTTTGTACGTATTGGCGGATATTATATATTGACATTGTTCGTTACGGATAGTATTTTTTCTTTATATTTTTGTATATTTTGGAATATATGATGCGTGCCGGTGTTGAGTGTTCTACCGAGGGGGTCGGCGAACCCATGGATTGGATTTTGTATTTTGTATTTTGTATTTTGTATTTTATATTTTGGCTCAGGTTCCAGCTCCATTTGCATAAATCTACGGTACGACATGGTGATCAGGACATAGTCCCTACAGCCATTCGACTGGCGAGGCAGAAACTATGTAGCCGTAGATAAAGTTGACTGTCCTCCGACCCTCATTCCTCGGCAATGATGATACGACAACCTATCACTATATCTTATATAGTAGTAGATGATGTCTTAGTATTATATTATGTGAGTTCATCTTGATTCTGCTATATTCTTCAGATACTAGATACGATTAGAACATATACTACACCAAATGTACAGAACATAATGATCCACACTAATGTATGCTAGAATGAATTTTGGGTTATGTTCTGAGCCATCCGTTCTCACACTTAAGGACTGTGAGAGCGCCAGAGAGAGTGAGAGCACCGGAGGGAAAGAAGAGAGAGTGGGAGAGTAAAATGGGGGAAATGAATTGGTGGGGAAATATAATTAGAATTTAGCGACATTCATACTAACGTCGCTAAATTAGTCGCTATTAGCAACGTCATTGCAACATTTCGCGACATATAGTGCCGATATTTGTAACAAGTAGTTTTGTTAGTTGATTAATTGGTAACATGGTGATCGGGATATATAGTCCCTGCAGCCATTCGACTGGCGAGACAGAAACTATGGTACGACATGGTGATCAGGACATAGTTTCTGCAGCCATTCGACAGGCGAGGCAGAAACTATATAGCCATAGATAAAGTTGACTGTCCTCCGACCCTCATCCCTCGGCAATGATGATACGACAACATATCACTATATCTTATATAGTAGTAGATGATATTTTAGTATTACATTATGTGAGTTCATCTTGATTCTGTTACATTCTTCAGATACTAGATTCGATAAGAACGTATACCACACCATATGTACAGAACATAGATGATTCACACTAATGTATGCTAAAATAAATTTTGGGTTGTGTTCTGAGCCATCCGTTCTCACACTTAAAACACATATGAATTAGAACTGTGTGTCAATCTTTGTTTTTGTATTTTCGGCGAACCCACGGATTAGATTCTGTATTTTGTATTTTGACTTCATATGTATTTGGGGATATTCATTTTTTCGTTGAGGATACTGAGTTTGTACGTATTTGCGGATATTGATTTGGTTTTTTGAGGATATTATATATTGACATTGTTCGTTACGGATAGTATTTTTTTATATTTTTTGTATATTCTGGAATGTATTGTGCGTGCCGGTGTTGAGTGTTCCACCGAGGGGGTCGGCAAACCCAGGGATTGGATTCTGTATTTTGTATTTCGTATTATGTATTTTGGCTCAGGCTCCAGCTCCAGCACCATTTGTATTCTGGAACCTATTTTTTATTTTTTACTTAATTTAGCGACGTTTTTAGCGACGTTAACATTAGCCGCTAAACTATAGCGACGTTAATAAATGTCGCTAAAAGCGTTGCTAAATGCTGATGTGGCAACACGTGGCACCGTAATCTGATGTCAGCTCATCGTAGCCAAAATGTCGCAAGAGTGTCGCCAAACGGCGACAACACAATAACGTTGCCTTTTACGTCGCTAATTAGCGTCAACCAATAAACGTCGCAAGTTACGTCGCTAATCAGCGACGTGAATGACGTCGCCAAATATCGTCGCCCTAGCGACGTTTTGCAACGTTTTTTCGTTTAGCGACACATTTTTTCCGTCGTTCCCGAAATGTCACGTTAAACGTCGCTAAATTAATTTAGCGACATTTTTACTGAGGTTAGCGACGTATTTAGCCGTCGCTAATCTGACAAATTTTTGTAGTGCTTGTCTTCAGTTGGACGTCAACAACGCCCTTCTCCAAGGCACGTTCCAAGAGGATATCTACATGTCTCAAACACTGGGCTTTGTCGATAAAATATTTTCCTCCCATGTCTGCAAGTGGAAGAAGGCAATTTATGGTCTAAAACAAGCTCCGCGTGCTTAGTACACAGAACTTCGCACGTTTCAACTTCAAATCGGGTTCGTCAATTCAGTTGCGGATTCCTCTCTGTTTTTTCTTAGTCACCAGTGTCACACCCCGAGTCGACAAACCGTTCGTCCCCAGTATTACTTTGCCGAATCGATCGTCCTCGCTAAGGCGTGATGTCGTACGAGTCTAGAATTGCACTCGTACAAGGCAAGAACGTTACGTTTGCTTTCATATTAATATGCCAAGTTAAAACTTCACAAATCACATCAGAATATAAGACGCAGTATAGTAAGATAGAAATGCATTTCATTCATAGCTTGCAACGAAGTGCAAGTTGTAATTACATTGGATGACGTTGCGGCTACATTGATTGAAAACAGAAAGAAAATACAATCGACAAGTTTTCTGAACTACGCTTGCCGTCTCATACATTCGCCCCTTTATACATAAGTCGTCGACTTGAATTGGCTTCAAAATACTTCAGCATAGGAAGAGCTTCAAAACGCCTCTTCGCACTTCAGTTCAGTTTAGTTGGGAGCGCCCGTCGCACCTGGGGAAATTGGAGGAATGGGATTAGCACACTTGCTAAGTGGACGAGACAAACCCACTCGTCTAAACCGACTCTGATTGTTAGGGTAGGCATACTTTAGAGTTGTCTTTCTATTAGAACTAAATGAATTCAGTTCATATTCGATAGCCATCATTGCGTAATAAGACATACAGTGAAACATAGCGGTCTTATCGTATCTCTTACCACGGCCATGCTCGTCCATGCATGAAAACAGAGATAATATTTACACCTGCACAAGATAATAAGTGAGCATGCTACTATCTTATATGCGGTCATTGATGTTACACATCACGTGGGACTATCTCAACGATATTTTGGCCCACTCAGTCTAGGTTGCAAGCCTGACTAACGGTCCCGCAATGCATCAGTGCCGAAGCACGATTATTCATTCTCCCTAGGTCGATTAGATTCCGATACCCCGGGTATCGATTCGAGGAAAAATATCAACTTGTGCACAAGCTGTCCATGACCATGCCAATGCGTGAATAGTTTAACATATGCAACAGTTTTGTATAGCGCGGACAGTATTGAACGGCATTATTATTTCCTCCAACTTATGCAACGATTTATTTTTCTCCAAGTCGTATTCCCGATTTAGCATCCCGTAGGCACCAAATTGTCCGATGCATCATAACCCACGATCGACGTTGCATAATATTTTACAGCACGTAAAATAGTCTATCTTTTTACTAGAACCTTAAACTTTCTGGTTTATGTGATAGACTTGCATTTTCAGAGTGAATTACTCTAAATCGATACGTTTTTCCCGAGTTCTTGAACTTAGTGGATTAGCATGCAATTAACTTGGCATCGTTCGATTTGAATGAATTCGAGGCAAGGAATAAGTTTGCGGGACAGAGTAGAAAAGAAGGGGCCGAATCATCCACCGATTACTTTGCTTTGTGCAGGTCGTCGAAGCGCTACGCAACGTCAATCCTTAGTTATGCGGGCTCCTGCAATGGCACCAACGCTTTGTTAGAATTCCTTCTTTTTCCCTTGCATCAAAATTTGTAATTACATCCATGAAAACGACACGAAAGTACTTCATCAAGCCCAGCGGCAAAGCTCTAAGAAAACCATACATCGGTCCGGTCCCGTCGAAGGGACTCTTATAGAGAGCTCACTCGTCGAGATGCAGCCCGCTGCATCTAGGACTTATTCCAACAGAAGTCGTTCCATTAGTTGGATCGATTCTCGTAACTTCCGTCCAAATCGATTTGAATCGATGTCGCAAGGTGTTATCGTTTACCAAGCTTAGCGATCAAGTCAGATGGCCATCTAAGTTCCCGACCGATCTGACTCGGCACAAGCATATTATGAAGTTCCGTCGCCTATCGAAAGCGGGGTGCTACAACCAGCATACCACCATCTACCTTCGTGTGTACGTTGATGATATAATTATTACAGGAAGTCATACTAGACCGCTTGAGAAGATGATATAAGTGCTCTCTATGCGGTTCTCTCTGAAGGATTTAGGAGACTTATCCTATTTTCTTGGTGTTGAAGTCTCTCGTCATCCACAAGGTATCTTCCTTAATCAATGGAAGTACATCATTGATATGCTTGTTAAAGCTCAAATGACATAATCCAAGCCCATATCCACTCCCATGTATACTACAATAGCTCTCACTAAGATGGGTGGAGATCTTATGTCCAATCCTACTGATTATAGAATGCTTGTTGGTAGTCTCCAGTATCTAGCCCTCACTCGCCCGGATATTGGATTCACAGTCAATAAGTTATCTTAATTTATGTAGTTGTCTACAACCACACATTGGAGCGCTCTAAAACGGCTCCTTCAGTACATTAATGGTACATTAGAACACGAATTGTCATTCATAATGCCCGAAATATGCCTCTGCATGCCTTTTTCGATGCAAACTGGGCGGGTGACAAGGACGACTTTATATCCACCACTAGCTATCATGTCTATCTTGGAAAAGCTCCGATTTCATGGTGCTCAAGAAAACATAAGACAGTTGCTCGTTCTTCTACAAAGGCTGAATATCGCGCTCTAGCGGATTGTAGTGCCGAGTTGCTTTGGGTCACATCATTACTATATGAATTGGGTGTTCACTTGCCCGCTTCTCCGATTTTGTATTGTGACAATATGGGTGCTAAGAGCCTTAGTGCTAATCCTGTGTTTCATTCTCGGATGAAGCACCTTGCATTGGCATTCTATTTTGTTCATGAACAAGTACAAGGTGGTGCTCTACGAGTCTCTTATGTCTCCACAGAGGATCAACTGGATGATGTTCTTACCAAACTACTGCTTCGTCAACGGTTTTGTACATTGCTTTACAAGCTCGGACTCTCCATCCCAGTGTCTCGCTTGAGGGGGCATGTTAAGAATAATATCTAATCTGTTACCCCTTGTTATCTTTCTATTGTTTGGATTATTCTTCTCATCATTATTTTCTATTTGGTTATTCTTCTCAATCAATAGTTTCTATCAAGTCTATCTTTATATCTTGTAATCTCTATATAAGAAGAATCCCTCATTAATAAAGATCATCGATTTCCATACCCTTACAGTGTTGACATATGAGGATTCACCTATGAAGAGAAAGGCTTCTATATACCACATAATACCAGTACACATTTTTTGACAACACACGAGTAACACCACACGAGTATCTAGTACCCATTGTTAGTTTATACAAAAAAATTTATTGGGAGGGAAGAAGTTTTGGTTATTCGCGCGAAAGAGGAGGAGTTTTGGGAAATAGTAGATTTGGGGAGCTGGCACCAGTTGAAATGGCACCTAAAAAAATTAAAACGAAGATGGCGCCAGTGCAACTGGCGCCCAATATTTTTCTTTAAAGTCGGCGCCAGTTGCACTAGCGCCTAAATTTGTTTTCTCAAACTTGGCTCCAGTTCTACTGGCGCCAAGCTCCCCGAATGAGCTGACGGACACTTGACCCATTCGTCAGTGTAGCATTAAATGCTGATAGAAAGTTGTGGAGTTATAGGTCCATTGAGTCTTGGCACGATTGAGCCCTGATGTAGCTAAAGTGGGTGCATGACTCTGAATACGCATGGTGCGCATGATTTCCATACTTCAACAATATTTACTTAAGCCTGATTTGTATTATGGGGGAGCTTATTTTTTATCATGTCGAAGGGGAAGAAGTATTTAAGGATATGTACCGAAATAATAAAATAATAATAATAATAATAATAATAATAAGGGAGGTGAGGTGCCACCTTATGGGTGGTGTCTACATGTCACCTCCCATGCTATCATAATGCATCAAAAATCGTGTAGGTGCATGATGATAGCATGGAGGGTAACATGTAGCCACCTCACCGTGAGATGACACCTCACTTCCCTTATTATATATATATCATGGGAGGTGATATGTAGACACCACCCATAAGGTGGCATCTCAGCTCCCTTACTCTCCCTCTCTCTCTCTCTCTCTATATATATATATATATATATATATATATATATATATATATATATATATATATATATATATATATATATATATATATATATTATTGATACATGTATATATTGTGTTTATCTTAAACTTAACTGATTTGTCATAATAAAAAAGGGATAGATTGTTAGCTCAATATTTGTATCATGTTTTTTAATATAGATAATTGATTAAGTTTGACATTATGATATCACTAATATTCATGTTATCACTAAAAAGGGGAGTTATTGTTAGCCCAATGTTATCACTAAATTTCAGGTTGTACGTGGAAGACCTCCACATGCATATCAAACCTTTCTCTCGCGAAGCTTCTACACGAAAAACCAAATTTTCCTCGGGATGTTCCCATGCGAAAATATCTTTTCACATTCTCAATTAAAAGCAGAGAATAATGATGACTGTTACGGATGCAGAGAGAGTGTACAGTTTTAAGAGAGTCGTTGCAGAATTCTAAACGACCGTCATGATTACGATGTCGTAATCATGCCAATTTATGGTAATCTTCGTACTGTCGGACGTGTGTCTTAGGCTGTGTTTGGTAGGAATGATGGAAAAGTGGAATGAAGGAAAGAGATAAGGATTCATTTTCCTTCCATATGGAAAGGAAAGATCATTTCCTTCCTTTGTGTTTGGTAGCAAGGATGGAAAAGATAAGAGATGCATTTTCCTTTGTTTGGTATGAAAGAAAAAGTGAAGGAAAGAAAGTAAAAAAAAAATATAGGATTTACCAATGCTACCATCAACTAAAAACACTTATTTACCATTTGACTTCATAAATAATTTTTAAATAATACATTCATGGGTATAATTGTTAATTAATACAAGCCTCCACTTTTCCTTCCACTTTTTCTCCCAGTTTTGGGCGGATTGGATTTCTTAGGTTATGAAGGAAAAGTAATCCCTCCACTTTTCCTTCCTTCCTATTTTTCTTCCATACCAAACAAGAGAAAATGAATCTTTCCGTTCACTTTTTCCTCCTCTATTTTTTTTCCTTCCACTTTTCCCTCCTACCAAACACACCCTTGCTGATAGTATTTGCTATTGACGTTTACGTCAGTTACGGTCGGAAAGACAAAGGGTCGCTGAAATGCCGATTTCTAATATAGTGAAGTCTGTTTGGCTATAAATAGCCTCGATTTTCATGCAGCCAAGGCATCATTCCAGAACATCCCGAGCCCTCTTGCTCAATACTCTACCCTCAACAGTGTTTTTGAGTTTCAGAGTAGTTTGCAAATCTTTCCATATTTTGTCTCGAATAGTCAACGAAGCAAAACAATCAAGTTGAACGAGATTTCCACCGCTTCACTCTCCCTCCAGATCTCTTTTACTTGTACTTAGAAACTTCTTGTGATTACACACTTTGTAATAAAATTTCTTCATAATGGACAACTAATAACAATTTTTTGTTAAAGAGGAAGGTTAATCTCTTTTCTTCGAAAACAAATGACAACCCTCCTTCACCACCGACGAGATGGTAGTGACGCAGTCCGCGATTGTTAAGATGTGAACTATTTAAGCTAGATTAGTTGGTCGTGGAGTTTGTCCAACTAGCTTTCGAGGAGATGTTCTTCGAGGGCTAGGAAAACTCCGCTCCGATGATCAAGCGAAAGATGGTACGCATGGTGTGGCTACCTAACTCACGATCATTCTCCTACCTCAATCTTGCCGATAACAAGGGGAAGGGAGTGATGACAAGTGATTGTGAGGCCACGTTGTTGGCTAGCTCCAACGAAAGTCTCGAAGTCCTTTGCACAAACAATCTTGCCGATAATTTATTATAACTAGTACATAGTATTTATTATTCACATGTTATAATTAGAAAGATTAAAAGATATTTGGAGTTGATGATGTTGATGAGTTGGTTTAATTATGTTGCTTTTAATTATATATATAGGTTATGGGTTCAATCTTTCAAATTTCGAATAACTTAAAAGGCATAGAAGTAGCATGAACCCTTCAATTTTCCTAATACATTAATTCTTCTATAATGTATCTTTTAAATGATTGTTAGACCATCTCCAATGGGGGTTTCTATCTTCCCTATTTCTATGCAAGAAATCCATTTTAGAAAAAACTTCTCCCAATAATGATTTCTATCACAATTTCTATCCTAGGTGGCAATGATGTAGGATGAAAACTTTCTAGGAGGATTTCTACATGTAGAAACTCTCATAGAAATTCTCTTCTCTCTCATGACAATTATTATTGGGCCCCACACCATTAAATTGATCATTTCACTATGTGACACATATGATAGAAATGGAGAACCATTGGAGAGCATTTTTATATGTCTACAATTTCTATGTAGAAACTATTCCAACTAGGATAGAAATCTTCTTAAAGTACAATGCCAAGCAGGATAAGAACTCAATTTTAGAAATCACCATTGGAGATGGTCTTAGTGGGTAAACCACCCATAAATTTTCGTAATACAAACAAGGACTTTATTACACGTTAGTTGGCAAACCACCCATAATTTATGTTTAATAGTTACCCACTATTTTGAATTAACGGGCAAGCATCCAATAATTGTAGTGGAGTTGTTCTATATAACAGTCCGGCCGCTACTTGTGACTTCCAAACCAAAACGTAGCACTCCCAATGTCTCCGCAAGCTGTAGGGAGTTCCGACGAGGAAGCCTTCCTCTACGCCGAGAAACTGTCCTCGTTAGCCGTCCTCCCGATGTCCGTAAAAGTAGCCGCCGAGCTCGACGTCTTCGAGATCATCGCGAAGGCCGGTCCCGGCGCATACCTCTCCGCGAGGGACATCTCGGAGCGGCTGCCATTCCGGCACGGCCCGGAGACGCCCGCCAGCCTCGACCGGCTGTTGCGGATGCTGGCCTGCCACGACGTGCTCACCTGCCGTGTCGAGACCGGCAAGTCGGACGGCAAGGTCGAGAGGAAGTACGGCGCTGCACCTGTTGTGAAGTTCCTCGCCAAGGACCAGAATGGTGACTCTATGGTTCCGTTCTTCAATATGACGACGAGCAAGGCCTTCGTGGACCCACTGTACGTACGTCAACAAATTAAAAGTTAGGGTTATTTATCTCACTACTAGCAAATGCTAATGTGACGGAAAGAGAGAGAGGCAACCAACTTTACAGGTTTAGCTAGTCAACAGCTTTTGAAAAATATATTCTCTTCACACATCTCTTATGTTAGCTAGTCAGCAGCTAACATGTCATGTTTTAACCCCAAAAATTAATTATCCAAAAAAATATAATTGTTAATGTTAATGATATATTTTAATGTTAATATTAATATTAATGCTAATTAATTTTAATTTTAATTTTAATATTCATGTTAATTTGAAGTTAATATTACTTTTAGTATTAATTTTAATATTAATGTTAATGTTAATTTTAGTTTAATGTTAATATTAATTTTAGTATTAATTTTAATATTAATATTAATACTAATTTTAATTTAATGTTAATATTAATTTCTATATTAAAGTTAATATTAATGTTAATTCTAATATTAATGTTAATTTTAATGTTAACCAGCTAAACTTGGTTACCTTTCTCCGCCACATCAGCATTGGCTAGTAGTGAGCTAGTATTAAGCTAGCCATACAACAATTTTGTTTTGTATGAGGGTCTCATATATATATATATATATATATATATATATATATATATATATAATGATTTGAGTCTCGAAATTGACCAACGTTACAATTTGGATTTCAAAATTACTATTCATTAGCTTACGTATACAGTGATTTCGAGACCCAAATCATAATATACATATATATATTTGAGATCCTAAAACTAAATATCCCTTAATATTAACATCAACACATGACCAATGAATAATTACAAATACAATGTATCTCGTGTATATATATATCTCTATTTTTTGGTTTAGATACCACTTGAAAGATGCAATCCTTCATGGAGGAATCCCTTTCGAGAGAGCCCATGGGATGAGCCTATTTGAGTTTACTGGAAAGAACCCTAGTTTTAACAAGACTTTCAGCGAATCAATGAGGAACCATTCCACCCTTTCCTTGGAAGGGATACTTGAGGCATACAAAGGTTTCAATGATGTGAAGGTGCTCGTAGACGTCGGAGGCGGAACCGGAGGATCTCTCGACATGATCCTGAAGAAGCATCCTCACATCAAGGGTATCTGTTTTGATCTACCGCATGTCGTCTCTACCGCACCAGAAATATCAGGTATATATCGATCGTTCTCTTTTAGAGGGTGTTTATTTTTTTCAGTTATAATTGACCGTCACATATAAGTGTCACTTACTCCATTTCACTTATAAATTCACTTATAAAGTATATTCATTTTTTTTCCACTTGTAAGTGATTTTTTTTTCACTTATAAGTGATTTTGTTGTTCTTTTTTTTGGACATTTATAAGTGTTATTTTACCATTTTGCCATAATAGATAATAATCCAAAAATATACTGGTCGAAGTATTGTACTACAGCTCCGAAAATATTTAGTTCAACACAAATAGACATACAATGTGTTCCATAATTCGAAATTCGATCATCTTAACACAAAATTATAGTTTCAGAGCACTAAATTAATATTAATTTGAAAATATTTCATTCAGTGCATCAACACCTTAATTTCATCATTTACTTCATATCGAAGCAGGAGGTTATGCATAGTCATGCATGCTATAAATATTCTTCTCTCTGTGGAAAAATCATAAGGACGCATCTTACTAATATATAGAACCTAGACTTAGCACGCCAAAATATCCGCTCAATAACATTCATTAGTGGGAAGTGAACATGATTGATTGAACTTTTTCTCTATCTCTCTCTTGCTCTACCTCCATGTCCAAAGTCTCACAACCAATATCTTCTACCCCGGTATGGAGGCATGAAACCCTTTGTGCATGCGTACCTTACATCGCATAAGTAATACTTATATGTAGTAAAATCAACATGTAAGAGTTTTTGGTATAATTTAAAATTCTATACTTGATCATTTATTTACATTAAAACAAAAAGGATGGGAGTAATACGTATACTAACTTGGAGAAGGTAGTGGAAATTTGAATTTCGGATTTCGTATGGTCTCCCTCAAAACTCTTGAGTCGTGAGCTATATCTTCCCATCCAGCAACAACATATGTGAATTTCGTATTGAAGTCACATATGACCAATACATTTTGTTAACATTCTTTACCCCCTGTTCTCTAAAAAGAATTTGCTTGTCTGATGAGATCGCAGCAGGAATAAGGGTGCCATTGATTTCACATACCTCCCCTTTTGAACGGTCCTTCTCTTAAAGCTCGGTTGTTTCCTATTTGTTCAACTGGTGCATCCCAATTTTGGGTGAAACTCTCATCTCTTTGGCGAACATCGACATTCTACGTAACAAGAAATAGTCGATCCAGAATGTTGGAATCTCTGTTTTAGGAATCGATTCGATGAGTTATGACTTATTATCATCAAGAAAATTGTCATCTTGTCATCCACATCAATACGTTTGCTATTAATTAAATATTCTCTCTCTCGAAAATGGTCGTATAAAGCAATAAATGCATCTTTGTTCATCATAATTAATTGTTACAACACTGTCGAAGACCATCCAAGAGTTCTTGCATATACATCTTCCTAGTACGAGAAGGGGTACATAACTTTTGCTTAACAATTCCAGGTCTTCTATGTCTAAGAATGATCAAAATTACAATGACAGTTATCATCCAGGTCTTCTATGTCTAAGAATGATCAAAATTACATATCGTTAATTCTTCAAGGTCTTTATCCATATTCAAACAATTTTTGCAACATACCCTGCTATATATACATCAACTTTCCAACATAGGTACCAAAATTCTAACATAAACATCATATTCAAACATAAACATCATATTCAAATATAAACACTGCTCTATCTCTGCCTCATTTATAGCTAGCATTCACACCTAGAATGTCATTTGCATCATCTGTAAACACTGCTTCAACAATCCCTTGTAGCCAAAGTGGCATCAGAAATAGTTGGTAAGTCTTAAACAAAATCAAGTTTGGTTTCCTAAATTAAGTGACATCTTTGTTCTCTTATATATATACACAAAAGAAATGTAATTTTACTCAGTTGTTCCATAAAATATCTATATAAAATCAACCTAATTCAGATAGTATAAAATGAAACTTGCCTTATCATGTTCCTTCCATTGGTTGCCATCGTAATCAAAATATCCATGCTTTGCATTATAATGCTAGCCAGTTTCGGTTTTTGATATAGTGACAAGCAGTATATTTTTTTCTTCTTTAAAGCATCCCAATAGTTTTTCAGGAACTTTTGAGTAATAGCAATTTCCAGATAATTTGTTGACCAAGCAGTCAATGACTGATCTTCCTTGATAGGCTATTTCTTCTTAGCATTTATGTACGAAATCTCTTGCTAAATTAGAAGTTTGCAATCAAACTCTTCTTATCCTTCTATAATTGGCTCTTTTGCTCCATTAACTAATTTCCAACGAAACTGCATATACAAAAAATCAATCACATTTGTGTTGGAATCGATGATTCACGAAAAGCTCATTTCGTATGGGAGATACGACAAATTTAGTTTCTAGGTTTACGGTAGAAATTATTATATGAAAATAATTTCTACAAAATATTTACTATATCATATAGAATCCAAATGCCAAATTTTAGTATGCTATAGGTTTTTGTGTCAACTTTCGGAAAAACAAAATGGATCATGATTCAGAGTTCTATATCTCCCATAATTAATAAGAATTTTTCTTAAATTATCTATAATTAATAAAAAAATTTGAGTTCAAATTTTGCTAATTATAATTTAGAAATGTTACCTTGAGACAATTTCAAGAAAAGAATAGAAGCGATTCGGACATCGGAGCAAGGAGATATGGTCCCACGAAGTTGCGATAGATGTTGAAAAATTAGATTATTTTTGGACGAATTTTGGGACTATTTGGACGGAAAAAGAGAGGAGATTATGGGTTGTTAGAAAAAGGGAAAGAAAGAGGGTGATTAAGATTATATATAGAAAAAAAAACAGTTTCTATTAGAATTTGGACAAGTGAAGAAATTAAGTTTGTACATGAACATAATAGACTTTTCGGATGCAATAAGTACTTAAGTAATCAAGTAAGTAAAACAAAATCACTAATGAATTTGGACGTACTTATAAGTAAAAATAACTTATATAAGTGCGAAAAACAAACACACTTATTGGGACCAAATTCACTTATAAATGATGACCCACACAGAACAAGTGATATTCACTTATAAGTGAAAAAAGAACATCTCCTTATACTCAATATTGTTTGTAAAGTTGTAGAAGTTTGGCTAAAATTAATTGTATCATACTGACATTAAGAGAAATTTGAGCAATGCAGGAATAGAGCATATGAGTGGAGACATGTTTGAGCGTGTTCCAAGTGGAGATACTATTTTACTCAAGGTGAGTGATGTTGAAATATTTAAGGCTCCTGCAATCCTTCCGCATCGTAATGCCCCCACTTTAATTCCACCAACAAAAGAATTGAAGTGCTTTTCCGTTGCTCAAACTAGCAACCTCTTGGGAGGATATGTCTCACTCTAACCACTTGAGCTAGAATTCCTTTGAAATATATATAAAAACCGCTAACTGTATTGATAATAAAAAAAAACTTTTACATCTTGGTCACCTATACTAGGTGGCTTTGTTCCGCATCACTTGTCCATCGCTCTCGATATTATGAATGAGTCCTACACTTGTAGTGGTTATCCCCTCTTTTTTTTATTACGTTCTTTCCAAACATGCTATACCGTCGCCGACATCGTGAGTCGTGCCTCTGAAAACCATCGCGCTCCTCTTTTCCTGCTAGCTTGTATTAGCCTCACCACCTTGATTAGTGCGCACACACACACACACACATGCACACACACACACACACACACACACACACACACATATATATATATATATATATATATATATATATATATATATATATATATATATATATATATATTCTGCTTGAAGCATTATTTATTAATTTGCCTAAATAGTGCTCCTCTTAAAGTGAAAAAAGGAGTGAAAGAAAGGAGTGGGACTAGCTATATAACTAGAAACTAAAAAGAAGTGTAAATAATAATAATTTTGCAGTGGATTCTTCACGATTGGGCTGATGAACTATGCGTGAAGCTATTGAAGAATTGTTGGGAGGCTCTTGAGGAGTGTGGAAAAGTAGTCGTTGTGGAACGTTGTCTTCCAGTTCAACCTGAGAATACAATAGAAGCGCAGTGTGTCACCGTATCAGACTTCCATATGTTCCTTTTCTTGCCAGGGGGAGAGAGGACACTGGAGGAGTTCCGGTCGCTCGCGACGGAAGCCGGCTTCTCGAAAATAATACTTGCCTGCAGTTATGATAATTATCAGGTCATTGAGTTCCACAAGTAAGGATGTTCAAGACATGATCAATTGTTCTAGTTTGAAAGTTACTCTTGTTTGGTTTGATATGATCAGTTTGTGTTGCTTTCAACAGCTTTCCTTTGTAACAAGTTTTAATTCCATGAAATAAAAACACTACAAAGTCATGTTATGTGGGAAGAATTCTTTTCACTTTGTTGGATATTTTAAGTTGTGAATATATATGGGGGCGGAAAAATCACTTTGACACAAGCAACAAGCAGGGCCGGCCCTGGAGTAAGTCAGACAATACTTCGTACTTGGGCAACCTTCCTTGCTGGGGGCAACCCCTCAGCTCAGTGTGATCCTAAAAGAGGTCGGGGCTGCAGGTATCTTCTAGGATCGGCCCACATTATAAGGATTAAGATGCAACCAAAACTAGGTCTGGACATGGTAATCCAATCTCGTGGGCCGACCTTGGTTACAGGAAAGTGTTCTTCATTTCATAGCATTTTTTTTGCTTCACATACAATGCTGAATGCTCCGTTCATCAGTTTACGTGAGTAATCTGGTGTTCTCGAAGCAGTTGTTCCAAAATATTTCTAACATTTAAATAACTCTACATACATATTATCTATGATATACCTGATAAGACATGAATAATTTGTACTTTGTAGTTTCTGGAACTTCCATAAACTGCTTCATGTACTTCACATCCTCCATAAATTTAGTGATAGCACAATTTGCTACCTCATCTGAATGACTGTGTAGGTTTTTTTTCCATATCTGCGTCAAGATTAAGCTTCATATGTTGAGCTTTTATAAGCTCTATTTCAACTATTTTAGACTCCCTCTAATCAAGATATATATATCACGCAACTTAACTAATGCAAATCAAGTGGCACATGTGTCACGACCCGCTCCCGAATAATCGGACACGAGTCGGACACGCCCAGCCTTCATTGTTAGACACAATGAAGTAAGCTGTACCAAGCTAGGGAAACTAACCAGATAAACATGAAAGTATAGAATCACATCAACTATATAATGTGTCCCAACCAGAGTAAGATACAATATCTGAATTATTACATTCCAACTAATGAAAAGAGTCTACTAGTCTCAATACATAGAATAATAGGAAAAGCTAAATGAAACTCTAGGCTTCTGCAGCCTCTAAGTCACAAGCAGCTCCAGCTGGCTCAGCAGGGAAATCAGTATCCTGTCCATAATAGGTGTCACACAAAGCCTCCATCTCACCTGTAACATATCCTATTCAGGAGCGGAGCAAGTACAATTCTAGGTAATGAACAAGACATCATGATATGAAAGTACAAGAAAACATGGAAAGTACAGGATGAAAAGGTGAATAAGTACATGAAGAACAGGGTAAATTACATAAAAGAAACATGAATATAAGAACATGAAAGAACATGATATGTAAGCACCTGAAAGAACATGATATCACAGGAAATAAGTACAAGGTAATCTCCTGAACATGTGTGTACTGCATTTGAAATATAACTAAATATGTGACCGGCTAGGGTAAGCACATGAAAGCACATGAATGGTGACTTAGGACCCGCGTGCACGATGCAGGGTCTAAGCTAAAACACACCTGAGTTGTTACTTGGGATTGGTCACATAGATAGTATATTTCCCCACCCCAGATACAAGTAATAAGAACAATAGTACATGAGCACCAGAAAGTACATGACGTGTTGCAATTGTGTCACTCAAGGAAGTACAGGGAAGATAATGTAAAGTAAAATACCGTAGAGTGTACTTGCCTGGCTCCAGGAAAGTACAAGTAGAAAATAGAGCTAGGTATCCTCCTGTAGGAAAATAATGATGTGTACAAGTTGGTTAATAAACAGCTAATTCTAAATTGGTTTATCGAAGATTCTATTCACAAATTATTCCTTAGTTTCTATGGTTTCTTATAGAGTATCAAATAATACTCACTATATCCTAGATTAGCAAGAACTTAAAATAAAGCTAAATACATGATATGGTTATTTACAAGGCTTAGTATTTAGACAAACCCAAAAGTTAAGGATTTAAACCTATCATTCTATATTAAAACCCTCATGAATACTTCTAGGCAATGAGTGAACCAAAAGTCTTAAATTCAGAAATGAAAGTAAATTCTTAGAAATATGAGAATTCCTAGTTTAGAACCACAGTTTAATGGTTTTAAACTTGACAGGAACCCTGCCTATAAATCAATCCCTTGCTAACAGTCCAAATCTCCCATTATTGCTTCAGGGAAACACACATACTGAATTCTTGTCGTGGCTTAAAGTAATACATGGGAATCACCATTAACTATTAATTAGAAAAAAACCTACTTCTAGTGTTCTGTCTCAAGGCAAAACTTACTCCCTAAAGCAAACCTGGTAATCCACTGCTGGTTCTTGGATAACCCATGGTCGACCAAACAATCCTAACCTGGAAACTTCATGAGGCATTCCCCAACATTACTGAGAATGAACAGAACTCTCACATCCCAGATTTCAGAATCTCTCAGGTTTTCTGAGACACACCTTCTTGGAAGTCTCAGATTACCTGAACAATCTGGACTGAAAAGTCCCTGAGTAACATTGAAACTTCAATGTTTCAGATCACTGAGACATCTGGACTGAAATGTCCAGAGTAACATTGAAACCTCAATGTCTCAGATTACTGAGACACTCTAATCCAGGTTCCTGCACTCTCAACTCCCCAGGTTTCCTATTCCTGTCTACATCCTTATGATACACCCTGGTCAGTCCTCACTCGAATTGGTATATATACCAAGTTAAACCCAAGACTGAAAAATTCCTGGATGATCCAAGATTGATGTGCAGTCACAAATGCACACACATCCTAGTCATCTCCCTAGGCTTCTACTCACAGAACCTACTCCCTTTCTCTGTTTCAATCCTTACCCGACCTTGTCCTGATTACTGAACCCCCTCTTGCAAGGTTAAAAATCAACTTCCTAATTGAATGGTCTTAGTATTCTAAACAAAAAATAATCTAACATCCAGCTAAGGTCCTAACCATGTTTGGTCATTGCATCCCAGCAGGGTCATGGTTCTGTATTTGCATGAGTTGAACCCAACAGACAGTAATGGTATTGAAACAAAACTTTTAAGAAGAAAACGTTTAAAAATTAACCCACTCCAGATCACCCTCGAATACTGGCAATTCCAGTTACCAAATCAGCCTATTTCCTAAACCACAATTCCCATTATTCAGTCTACACACTTCAGGCTTAACCTGTCCAGTTTTAAGAGTCCCATGTGGATTCACACATCAAATTTACGTGAAATCACACAACAGTGCTTATGGAAATCATATGAATCTTCTCATAACAGTATATGGAACATATAGATTACTCTCATGACAGAATATATGGAATCATATTTCAAACCACAGTATATATACCTCTACAGGATGACTGAAATTACAAGGAACAAATTAATCTATACTGCATTGATACAGAACACAGTGCTTGCCTAGTTGGTTCCATTCCTATAAACTTGTTCAGTCCTTCAATGCTTAGGTACTCCTTCATTCTAATTCAACAGTAGATGATAGGATACTGCACAGTGCACCCACATTACCCAGTTTTAATAGAACATAAATTCTCAATCCTAACAAAGATATTTAGGTAAGGTTCAATCAAATAAGCTCTCCTAATTAGCCTAACTAAATCCTGATACAGTCCTTCCCCACTGTTCAAAATAAATTAATTTGGCTAACATGGTAAATGAAGTAAATAGAGATTACCTGAAGAATAGAACCTGAGTTGCACTTGGCCACAACTGATGAACAGCTACTCGACTAGGTCCAACCTAATCTCCTTTGAGGCAAAACATCAAACAGTAGCAAGATAAAACAGGAATGATCAATTCTCAATCATCACATCAGGCAAGACATAACGGTTTTTGGAAATTAGGATCGGATACTTACTTTTGTATCTAACTCAATATTCCTTCAACCAAAACGACTTGTCCCTCTATTCAATCCCGAAATTCTAAGAATAAACATAAACATTCAAGGAAACACAAAGACAATGAGCATAGATTCTCTAATTCCAAATCTGAGAAAATAGAGCAAAGTTATCCTAATCTAAACAAGTAAGGAGTTGATTTGAGAACAGAGTATTCTCTCCCGATTGTTGAATCAAAGAATTTCGTATAGATCTAGCTCGATCACAACCGTTGTGTTTCAAGGAGAAAATTGATATCAAATGCCTCGATTCAAAAGAACGACAAGAGGATCGACTGCTTACCCATTGGTTGATCCAGGAACGATGGGTTGGATGAGGAGGAGGTGGAAATGCTGATCACTGCTGCGGAAAGGATCGATCCATCATGCTTCCAACAGAGTTCAGATGCCCTTCCTGATCGAAGGAACGTTCGTCAGGAAGAAATTTTAAACTAGCGCCATGGCTGATTTCAAATCGAGGTGGTGAAGAAGAATCGAAGTTGCAGGAACAATGGTGTGGTGGTGGAGAGAAAGGAGAAGGGAGATGAGATGTTAAATAGGCTGGATAGCGTGAGGCTCAGGCTTTCACCTTGGCGGGAAAATTTCCTCGCTCTCTCTCTCTCTCTGACAGTTTGTTGGAGAGGAGGAGAAACTGTCAGAGCACATGGTGCTCTCCATGGCCGTTACATTTGGAAATTTGAAGGAAGATTGGTTTAGACTGAAGAAATGAAGAGTAACCTCCTTCAAAAATAAATGGTTTAGGCTGTGGGCTTCTTGTGTTGGCCCAACAGCAATTGGGTTAAAAAAAAACTAAATTCCTTTGCCTATACTAAACTTATAAAAATTTCAATTATAAAGAAAGAATATAAAATATATATTCAATATTGAGGAAGGTGGAGTTACAAAATCTCTCCCCCTTGAAAAATTTCGTCCTCGAAATTGGAATGTAGACACAGATAATGGTGAATCCAAAGAGTTGTATATTGAATTCAAAAAATGTATAAAATACAAAGCACTCAAGTGAACAAACTAGGATATTGCTTACGCATCTCATCCTCACGCTCCCATATGGACTCTCCCGGAGAGTGGTGTCTCCACATGACGCGAACAAGAGGAATGATCTGGTTTCGCAGATGCTTCTCCCTCCAGTCCAAGATCTCTACTGGCTGCTCCTCGTAAGTCAATCTCGGGCCCACCTCCAGCTCAGAAAAGTCCACCATATGGCTCGGGTCTGGAATGTATCGTCGAAGCTGGGATATGTGGAAAACATCGTGCACTCCCACCAAGCTAGCTGGAAGCGCTAGTCGATACGCCACCTCGCCAATCCGTGCTGTCACATCGAAGGGTCCGATGAATCTCGGACTGAGCTTCCCGCCTCTGCCGAACCGAATGACGCCTCTGGTCGGTGAGATCTTCAGGAACACTCTGTCTCTAACCTCGAACTCAAGCGGCCGTCTGCGGCTGTCCGCCCAATGCTTCTGCCGATCCCGTGCAACCCTGAGACGATCTCTGATCAGTCTGACTTTCTCTGCTGAGTCCACCACCATCTCCGGCCCAAGTAAAGCTCTCTCGCCAATGTCGTCCCAGGATAACGGCGTGCGACATCTCCGCCCGTACAATGCCTCGAATGGAGTCATCTCGATGCTGGTCTGATAACTGTTGTTATAAGCAAATTCCACCAGGTGTAAATGGTCCTCCCACGAACCGTCGAAGTCGAGTGCGCAAGCCCGCAGCATGTCCTCCAAGGTCTGAATGGTCCTCTCGGACTGTCCGTCCGTCTGTGGATGATAGGCCGTGCTGAACTTCAACTGTGATCCCAAGCTCTGCTGTAGACTCCTCCAGAAGTGTGATGTGAAGCGGCTGTCTCGATCTGAAATGATCCTAACTGGCACTCCATGAATCCGTACGATCTGACGCATGTAGAGGTCTGCAAGCTTCTCGGTCGACAGCCCAACCTTAAACGGAATAAAGTGAGCGGACTTTGTCAATCTGTCCACGATCACCCATGTAACGTCCTTGCCACTGGGAGTACGCGGCAATCCAGAGACAAAGTCCATAGTTATGTGCTCCCATTTCCATTCCGGAATAGGTAAAGGCTGGAGTAGTCCCGCTGGTCTCTGGCGCTCCGCCTTGACTTTCTGGCACACAAGGCATCTGGAAACAAATCTGGCGACCTCTCTCTTCATCCCATACCACCAAACATACTCACGCAAATCCTTGTACATCTTGGTAGATCCAGGATGTATAGAATACTGCGACTGATGAGCCTCCTGCATCACCTCCTCCCGCAAGTCCTTAGGCACATACAGCTGACTCCCATGCCTCAAGGATCCGTCCTCCGCAATGGTGAAATCGTCGAGTAGACCTAACTCTGCCTGAGCTCTAAGACCTTGGATTCCCTCATCAAGCAACTGGGCCTCCTTGATCTTCTCTAGCAACCCCGACTGTATCTGCATATGCATCATCTGACCTCCATACCCTGGGAGTACAACCTCAATCCCAAGGCTCTCTAGATCCTCCAATAGATGCCGGTCCATGGTGAGATACATAGCAATAGGATACCGACTGAGAGCGTCTGCAACCACATTCGCCTTCCCAAGATGGTACTGCAGACTGATGTCGAAGTCCTTCATGAGTTCCAGCCATCTGCGCTGCCTCATATTCAGCTCCTTCTGAGTAAAGACATACTTCAGGCTTTTGTGGTCCGTGAAGATGTCCACTCTCTCCCCATACAGGTAATACTTCCACAGTTTCAAGGCAAATATGACTGCTGCAAGCTCCAAGTCATGTGTAGGATAATTCTTCTCATGGGGCCTCAACTGTCTAGAAGCATACGCTATAACCTTCTTGTTCTGCTCCAGCACACATCCCAAGCCTTTCCCCGAAGCATCGCTGTAGATGACGAACCCTCCTGATCCCGATGGCAAAGCTAGAACTGGTGCCGTCGTGAGTCTTCTCTTCAATTCTTCAAATGCTGACTGGCAGGCGTCGCTCCAGATGAACTCCTCGTCCTTCTGCGTAAGCTTCGTCATAGGCTCTGCTATCCTGGCGAAGTCTTTCACAAACTTCCTGTAGTATCCTGTAAGACCCAGGAAACTACGAATCTCTGCTACTAACTTGGGAGGTGCCCAGGCTTCCACTGCCTCAATCTTCTTGGGATCCACAGAAATCCCCTCTCCAGTCACCACATGCCCTAGAAACTCCACTCTGTCCAAGAAAAACTCACATTTCGAGAGTTTCCCATACAGCTTCTCCTTCCGCAGAATCTCCAAAATAATCCGCAGGTGCTCAACATGCTCCTCCTCTGTCTTCGAATAGATCAGAATGTCGTCAATAAAGACTACGAAAAACTTATCCAAATACTTGTGGAAGACTTTATTCATCAGATTCATGAAAACTGCGGGGGCATTGGTGAGTCCGAACGGCATCACCAGAAACTCATACTGGCCGTATCGAGTGTTGAAGGCTGTCTTCGGAATATCCTGCTCCCGAACCTTCATCTGGTGGTACCCCGATCGAAGATCAATCTTAGAAAAGACCTTCGCTCCACTAAGCTGGTCAAACAGCTCATCAATCCGGGGCAAAGGATATCTATTCTTGATGGTGATGTTGTTGAGTGCACGGTAGTCAATGCACATCCTTACCGTCCCATCCTTCTTGGACACGAAAAGTACCGGTACCCCCCAGGGTGAAGCACTGGAGCGAATAAACCCTTTGCCCTCAAGCTCATCAATCTGCGCCTTCAACTCTGCAGCTTCCTTCGGGTTGATCTTGTAACAGTGCTGGGACTTCGGCGCTGATCCGGGCAATAGGTCGATACTGAACTCCACATCTCGATCTGGTGGCAATCCTGGAAGCTCCTCGGGGAAGACGTCGAGATACTCTGCAATCAGCGGATGCGGCAACTCCTGGTCTTCTGAAACTGCTCCGAAGTAGACTCCCTCTGGCCCCTTTGCAACTCGTCTGCTGATCTCGAACGGTGGAACTCCTGGCGGGCTGAAGATCACCTTCCCTTCATGGCAGTCGATTACGGAAACCTGCTCGCTCATCCAGTCGATGCCAAGGACTACGTCGAATTCGGGCAGTGGCATCACTAGAAGTCGAGCTCGAATCTCTCTCCCAGCAATAGTGATAGGGCATTCCACCATCTCACTTACTGGTACCGATCCTCCTCCTGTCATGATCTGACAGTTCCTCCTAGTGGGCTTGGGTGTGAAACCGTGTCTATGCAGAAACTCATATGATACAAAGCTATGTGTGGCTCCAGAATCAAATAATACAATGGCAGGAAAAGAATACAAGAAGATAGAACATGTGATCACATCTGGTACTGCCTCGTCCTCCTCAACTGCAGCCATGACGTAAGCACGTCAATGCTATGCTCCTCCTTTCTGCTACTGCTGGTGCTGTGCAAACCTCTGCTGCTGGGGTAGTAGGGCTCCTCCTCTCTGAGGTGCAGCAGGCAATGCTCTGGGTGGTACAACCGGTGGTCCTCCAGCTCCTCGGGGTCCTCTTACTAGTCTGGCTGTAGCCTGTGCGCAGTCCCTCATCTGGTGTGCATCAGATCCGCAAAAGAGGCAAAGTCCCAACCTCTTGCGGCACTCGTCGATGTGGTGTCCAGGACGATGACAAAAAGCACAACTGATCGCCAGATGCTATCTCTGATGCTGATGTGCTGGAGCTCTGGCCTGACGGTGATGCTGCTGCTGCTGTTGTGGCCTCGTTTGGATCTGAGTCTGAACCCTCTTTGCTGGTGCCTAGAAACTGCTGCTGTCCACGTCCCGGTCCCTCTTCAGCCTTGGGTCCATCTCCTTCTCTACTGCCTGGGCGATCTTAAGGATGCTGGAGTAGGTAGTCGCCTGGCTAATCGCCACCGCATGTCGCAGCTCCCTGTTGAGACCCTTCTTGAATCTCCATGCTCTGTCCTCTGGCTCTCTAACCAGTCTCTCAGCGAACCTGCTGAGTCTGGTAAACTCCGAAGTGTACTGCGCAACCGTCATCGTCCCCTGCTGTAGCGCCTCGAACTGCATCCTCAACTCATCACGCTCCACCTCTGGAAAGAATTTCTCCTTGAACAGTGTTTTAAAAACTATCCAAGACACCCGGGGCTCTGACAACTGGGGGTCCTCCCGGTACCAAGCTCTCGCCAAGTCAAAGAGTCGCATGCTAGCCACTGACACCTTCTGGTCCTCTGGAATGATCGCCATGGTCAGGGTCCTCTCTGCATTCTCCAGCCATTCATCTGCATAGATGATCCCCTCGTCGCCCCAGAAGTCCATCGGGCTAAGGTGCTGGTACTCCTTCGCTGTCCCGGGTCTCGGTCCTCGCGGTGCTGGAGGTGCTACTGGTGCTGGTGCTGGTGCTGGTGCTGGTGCTGCCGGCTCCCTGGTCCTCAGCGCGTCGACGACAGTCGCTCAGAACTATGTGGCCTGCTGGTTCTGGGTCTCGCGAAACTGAGCAGCCTGGTGGTTCTGAGCCTCCATAAATTGCTGAAACATCGCCATCACCTGGTTACCGTCAAACGTCATCGTCGGCGGCAGTGCTGGAAAGATAAGAGGCGCTGTCCAAAGCGGATCTGTCTGAACGTCTGGTGCGGCCTGCTCTGGTGCGGCCTGCTCCGAACCGCCTGCAACTCCAGAAGTGCCTGCAACTCCCGACTGGTCTGCGGTCTTCCTCGTAGTGACCATCCTGCATAGAAAGAAAACTTGTTGAATGACAAACCCTAAAACCTAGCAAACAATATTTTATAATAATAAAGCACCTGATAATCCTGATAATACCTGATATACCCTTATTTCCCGATTTTCCTATACTGTGATCAAGTTTCCCTAGTATAAATCAAGTCCCCCAATAGTACGCTAAGTCCTAGGTACCATTAGGATAGACCTGCATGGGCCACCACTCAAAACATGTCACGACCTGCTCCCGAATAATCGGACACGAGTCGGACACGCCCAGCCTTCATTGTTAGACACAATGAAGTAAGCTGTACCAAGCTAGGGAAACTAACCAGATAAACATAAAAGTATAGAATCACAGCAACTATATAATGTGTCCCAACCAGAGTAAGATACAATATCTGAATTATTACATTCCAACTAATGAAAAGAGTCTACTAGTCTCAATACATGGAATAATAGGAAAAGCTAAATGAAACTCTAGGCTTCTGCAGCCTCTAAGTCACAAGCAGCTCCAGCTGGCTCAGCAGGAAAATCAGTATCTTGTCCATAATAGGTGTCACACAAAGCCTCCATCTCACATGCAACATATCCTATTCAGGAGCGGAGCAAGTACAATTCTAGGTAATGAACAAGACATCATGATATGAAAGTACAAGGAAACATGGAAAGTACAGGATGAAAAGGTGAATAAGTACATAAAGAATAGGGTAAAGTACATGAAAGAAACATGAATGTAAGAACATGAAAGAACATGATATGTAAGCACCTGAAAGAACATGATATCACAGGAAATAAGAACAAGGTAATCTCCTGAACATGTGTGTACTGCATTTGAAATATAACTAAATATGTGACCGGCTAGGGTAAGCACATGAAAGCACATGAATGGTGACTTAGGGCCCGCGTGCACGATGCGGGATCTAAGCTAAAACACACCTGAGTTGTTACTTGGGATTGGTCACATAGATAGTATCTTTTTCCACCCCAGATACAAGTAATAAGAACAAGAGTACATGAGCACCAGAAAGTACATGACGTGTTGCAATTGTGTCACTCACGGAAGTACAGGGAAGATAATGTAAAGTACAAAACCGTAGAGTGTACTTGCCTGGCTCCAGGAAAGTACAGGTAGACAATAGAGCTAGGTATCCTCCTGTAGGAAAATAATGATGTGTACAAGTTGGTTAATAAACAGCTAATTCTAAATTGGTTTATCGAAGATTCTATTCGCAAATTATTCCTTAGTTTCTATGGTTTCTTATAGAGTATCAAATAATACTCACTATATCCTAGATTAGCAAGAACTTAAAATAAAGCTAAATACATGATATGGTTATTTACAAGGCTTAGTATTTAGACAAACCCAAAAGTTAAGGATTTAAACCTATCATTCTATATTAAAACCCTCATGAATACTTCTAGGCAATGAGTGAACCAAAAGTCTTAAATTCAGAAATGAAAGTAAATTCTTAGAAATATGAGAATTCCTAGTTTAGAACCACAGTTTAATGGTTTTAAACTTGACAGGAACCCTGCCTACAAATCAATCCCTTGCTAACAGTCCAAATCTCCCATTATTGCTTCAGGGAAACACACATACTGAATTCTTGTCATGGCTTAAAGTAATACATGGGAATCACCATTAACTATTAATTAGAAAAAAAACCTACTTCTAGTGTTCTGTCTCAAGGCAAAACTTACTCCTTAAAGCTAACCTGGTAATCCACTGCTGGTTCTTGGATAACCCATGGTCGACAAAACAATCCTAACCTGGAAACTTCATGAGTCATTCCCCAACATTACTGAGAATGAACAGAACTCTCACATCCCAGATTTCAGAGTCTCTCAGGTTTCCTGAGACACACCTTCTTGGAAGTCTCAGATTACCTGAACAATCTGGACTGAAAAGTCCCTGAGTAACATTGAAACTTCAATGTTTCAGATCACTGAGACATCTGGACTGAAATGTCCAGAGCAACATTGAAACCTCAATGTCTCAGATTACTGAGATACTCTAATCCAGGTTCCTGCACTCTCAACTCCCCAGGTTTCCTATTCCTGTCTACATCCTTATGATAAACCCTGGTCAGTCCTCACTCGAATTGGTATATATACCAAGTTAAACCCAAGACTGAAAAATTCCTGGATGATCCAAGATTGATGTGCAGTCACAAATGCACACACATCCTAGTCATCTCCCTAGGCTTCTACTCATAGAACCTACTCCCTTTCTCTGTTTCAATCCTTACCCGACCTTGTCCTGATTACTGAACCCCCTCTTGCAAGGTTAAAAATCAACTTCCTAATTGAATGGTCTTAGTATTCTAAACAAAAAATAATCTAACATCCAGCTAAGGTCCTAACCATGTTTGGTCATTGCATCCCAGCAGGGTCATGGTTCTGTATTTGCATGAGTTGAACCCAACAGACAGTAATGGTATTGAAACAAAACTTTTAAGAAGAAAACGTTTAAAAATTAACCCACTCCAGATCACCCTCGAATACTGGCAATTCCAGTTACCAAATCAGCCTATTTCCTAAACCATAATTCCCATTATTCAGTCTACACACTTCAGGCTTAACCTGTCCAGTTTTAAGAGTCCCATGTGGATTCACACATCAAATTTATGTGAAATCACACAACAGTGCTTATGAAAATCATATGAATCTTCTCATAACAGTATATGGAACATATAGATTACTCTCATGATAGAATATATGGAATCATATTTCAAACCACAGTATATATAACTCTACAGGATGACTGAAATTACAAGGAACAAATTAATCTATACTGCATTGATACAGAACACAGTGCTTGCCTAGTTGGTTCCATTCTTATACACTTGTTCAGTCCTTCAATGCTTAGGTACTCCTTCATTCTAATTCAACAGTAGATGATAGGATACTGCACAGTGCACCCACATTACCCAGTTTTAATAGAACATAAATTCTCAATCCTAACAAAGATATTTAGGTAAGGTTCAATCAAATAAGCTCTCCTAATTAGCCTAACTAAATCCTGATACAGTCCTTCCCCACTGTTCAAAATAAATTAATTTGGCTAACATGGTAAATGAAGTAAATAGAGATTACCTGAAGAATAGAACCTGAGTTGCACTTGGCCACAACTGATGAACAGCTACTCGACTAGGTCCAACCTAATCTCCTTTGAGGCAAAACATCAAACAGTAGCAAGATAAAACAGGAATGATCAATTCTCAATCATCACATCAGGCAAGACACAAGGATTTTTGGAAATTAGGATCGGATACTTACTTTTGTATCTAACTCAATATTCCTTCAACCAAAACGACTTGTCCCTCTATTCAATCCAGAATTTCTAAGAATAAACATAAACATTCAAGGAAACACAAAGACAATGAGCATAGATTCTCTAATTCCAAATTTGAGAAAATAGAGCAAAGTTATCCTAATCTAAACAAGTAAGGAGTTGATTTGAGAACAGAGTATTCTCTCCCGATTGTTGAATCAAAGAATTTCGTATAGATCTAGCTCGATCACAACCGTTGTGTTTCAAGGAGAAAATTGATATCAAATGCCTTGATTCAAAAGAACGACAAGAGGATCGACTGCTTACCCATTGGTTGATCCAGGAACGATGGGTTGGATGAGGAGGAGGTGGAAATGCTGATCACTGCTGCGGAAAGGATCGATCCATCATGCTTCCAACAGAGTTCAGATGCCCTTCCTGATCGAAGGAACGTTCGTCAGGGAGAAATTTCAAACTAGCGCCATGGCTGATTTCAAATCGAGGTGGTGAAGAAGAATCGAAGTTGCAGGAACAATGGTGTGGTGGTGGAGAGAAAGGAGAAGGGAGATGAGATGTTAAATTGGCTGGATAGCGTGAGGCTCAGGCTTTCACCTTGGCGGGAAAATTTCCTCGCTCTCTCTCTGGCAGTTTGTTGGAGAGGAGGAGAAACTGTCAGAGCACATGGTGCTCTCCATGGCCGTTACATTTGGAAATTTGAAGGGAGATTGGTTTAGACTGAAGAAATGAAGAGTAACCTCCTTCAAAAATAAATGGTTTAGGCTGTGGGCTTCTTGTGTTGGCCCAACAGCAATTGGGTTAAAAAAAAATAACTAAATTCCTTTGCCTATACTAAACTTATAAAAATTTCAATTATAAAGAAAGAATATAAAATATATATTCAATATTGAGAAAGGTGGAGTTACAAAATGTCGCTAAATGAGACAAGAATTCGCTCTCAACCAATACCCATAAGAATAGCCTTGAAACTAATGAAATGCAAAAGATTTCATGTTCATTAGTTATTTGGAATTTAATGCATACTTAAGGGTGTACGTGTTCGGATATCCCATAGACAGTTGGGATGTTAGGCAAATATTTTAAAAAAAGGGATGGATCATCGAAATGCAGCCAAACGGATTACATAATAATTTATAGATAACAAAAGATACTATGCTCTTTATAGCAGAACTGATAATTTGGAGATCATAAGGTATTCCGAACTCTGATTTTGTTGGATGCCAAGATAGTAGAAAATCCAACGCTTCACTCTCCCTCCAGATCTCTTTTACTTGTACTTAGAAACTTCTTGTGATTACACACTTTGTAATAAAATTTCTTCATAATGGACAACTAATAACAATTTTTTGTTAAAGAGGAAGGTTAATCTCTTTTCTTCGAAAACAAATGACAACCCTCCTTCACCACCGACGAGATGGTAGTGACGCAGTCCGCGATTGTTAAGATGTGAACTATTTAAGCTAGATTAGTTGGTCGTGGAGTTTGTCCAACTAGCTTTCGAGGAGATGTTCTTCGAGGGCTAGGAAAACTCCGCTCCGATGATCAAGCGAAAGATGGTACGCATGGTGTGGCTACCTAACTCACGATCATTCTCCTACCTCAATCTTGCCGATAACAAGGGGAAGGGAGTGATGACAAGTGATTGTGAGGCCACGTTGTTGGCTAGCTCCAACGAAAGTCTCGAAGTCCTTTGCACAAACAATCTTGCCGATAACATTTTTTTTTATGAGAGTTTAAAAGAACTCGCATTTTAAAGTAATTCCAATATGAAAAGAATTATGTAAAACAATCTAGGTGGGTGAAAAATCCTTTGCACAAACAACTACTTTTATTATAACTAGTACATAGTATTTATTATTCACATGTTATAATTAGAAATATTAAAAGATATTTGGAGTTGATGATGTTGATGAGTTGGTTTAATTATGTTGCTTTTAATTATATATATAGGTTATGGGTTCAATCTTTCAAATTTCGAATAACTTAAAAGGCGTAGAAGTAGCATGAACCCTTCAATTTTCCTAATACATTAATTCTTCTATAATGTATCTTTTAAATGGTTGTTAGACCATCTCCAATGGGGGTTTCTATCTTCCCTATTTCTATGCAAGAAATCCATTTTAGAAAAAACTTCTCCCAATAATGATTTCTATCACAATTTCTATCCTAGGTGGCAATGATGTAGGATGAAAACTTTCTAGGAGGATTTCTACATGTAGAAACTCTCATAGAAATTCTCTTCTCTCTCATGACAATTATTATTGGGCCCCACACCATTAAATTGATCATTTCACTATGTGACACATATGATAGAAATGGAGAACCATTGGAGAGCATTTTTATATGTCTACAATTTCTATGTAGAAACTATTCCAACTAGGATAGAAATCTTCTTAAAGTACAATGCCAAGCAGGATAAGAACTCAATTTTAGAAATCACCATTGGAGATGGTCTTAGTGGGTAAACCACCCATAAATTTTCGTAATACAAACAAGGACTTTATTACACGTTAGTTGGCAAACCACCCATAATTTATGTTTAATAGTTACCCACTATTTTGAATTAACGGGCAAGCATCCAATAATTGTAGTGGAGTTGTTCTATATAACAGTCCGGCCGCTACTTGTGACTTCCAAACCAAAACGTAGCACTCCCAATGTCTCCGCAAGCTGTAGGGAGTTCCGACGAGGAAGCCTTCCTCTACGCCGAGAAACTGTCCTCGTTAGCCGTCCTCCCGATGTCCGTAAAAGTAGCCGCCGAGCTCGACGTCTTCGAGATCATCGCGAAGGCCGGTCCCGGCGCATACCTCTCCGCGAGGGACATCTCGGAGCGGCTGCCATTCCGGCACGGCCCGGAGACGCCCGCCAGCCTCGACCGGCTGTTGCGGATGCTGGCCTGCCACGACGTGCTCACCTGCCGTGTCGAGACCGGCAAGTCGGACGGCAAGGTCGAGAGGAAGTACGGCGCTGCACCTGTTGTGAAGTTCCTCGCCAAGGACCAGAATGGTGACTCTATGGTTCCGTTCTTCAATATGACGACGAGCAAGGCCTTCGTGGACCCACTGTACGTACGTCAACAAATTAAAAGTTAGGGTTATTTATCTCACTACTAGCAAATGCTAATGTGACGGAAAGAGAGAGAGGCAACCAACTTTACAGGTTTAGCTAGTCAACAGCTTTTGAAAAATATATTCTCTTCACACATCTCTTATGTTAGCTAGTCAGCAGCTAACATGTCATGTTTTAACCCCAAAAATTAATTATCCAAAAAAATATAATTGTTAATGTTAATGCTATATTTTAATGTTAATATTAATATTAATGCTAATTAATTTTAATTTTAATTTTAATATTCATGTTAATTTGAAGTTAATATTACTTTTAGTATTAATTTTAATATTAATGTTAATGTTAATTTTAGTTTAATGTTAATATTAATTTTAGTATTAATTTTAATATTAATATTAATACTAATTTTAATTTAATGTTAATATTAATTTCTATATTAAAGTTAATATTAATGTTAATTCTAATATTAATGTTAATTTTAATGTTAACCAGCTAAACTTGGTTACCTTTCTCCGCCACATCAGCATTGGCTAGTAGTGAGCTAGTATTAAGCTAGCCATACAACAATTTTGTTTTGTATGAGAGTCTCATATATATATATATATATATATATATATATATATATATATATATATATATATATATATATATATATATATATATATAATGATTTGAGTCTCGAAATTGACCAACGTTACAATTTGGATTTCGAAATTACTATTCATTAGCTTACGTATACAGTGATTTCGAGACCCAAATCATAATATACATATATATATTTGAGATCCTAAAACTAAATATCCCTTAATATTAACATCAACACATGACCAATGAATAATTACAAATACAATGTATATCGTGTATATATATATCTCTATTTTTTGGTTTAGATACCACTTGAAAGATGCAATCCTTCATGGGGGAATCCCTTTCGAGAGAGCCCATGGGATGAGCCTATTTGAGTTTACTGGAAAGAACCCTAGTTTTAACAAGACTTTCAGCGACTCAATGAGGAACCATTCCACCCTTTCCTTGGAAGGGATACTTGAGGCATACAAAGGTTTCAATGATGTTAAGGTGCTCGTAGACGTCGGAGGCGGAACCGGAGGATCTCTCGACATGATCCTGAAGAAGCATCCTCACATCAAGGGTATCTGTTTTGATCTACCGCATGTCGTCTCTACCGCACCAGAAATATCAGGTATATATCGATCGTTCTCTTTTAGAGGGTGTTTATTTTTTCCAGTTATAATTGACCGTCACATATAAGTGTCACTTACTCCATTTCACTTATAAATTCACTTATAAACTATATTCATTTTTTTCCCACTTGTAAGTGATTTTTTTTTTCACTTATAAGTGATTTTGTTGTTCTTTTTTTTGGACATTTATAAGTGTTATTTTACCATTTTGCCATAATAGATGATAATCCAAAAATATACTGGTACGTAGAAGTATTGTACTACAGCTACGAAAATATTTAGTTCAACACAAATAGACATACAATGTGTTCCATAATTCGAAATTCGATCATCTTAACACAAAATTATAGTTTCAGAGCACTAAATTAATATTAATTTGAAAATATTTCATTCAGTGCATCAACACCTTAGTTTCATCATTTACTTCATATCGAAGCAGGAGGTTATGCATAGTCATGCATGCTATAAATATTCTTCTCTCTGTCGAAAAATCATAAGGACACATCTTACTAATATATAGAACCTAGACTTAGCACGCCAAAATATCCGCTCAATAACATTCATTAGTGGGAAGTGAACATGATTGATTGAACTCTCTCTCTCTCTCTCTCTCTCTCTCTCTCTCTCTCTTGCTCTACCTCCATGTCCAAAGTCTCACAACCAATATCTTCTACCCCGGTATGTAGGCATGAAACCCTTTGTGCATGCGTACCTTACATCGCATAAGTAATACTTATATGTAGTAAAATCAACATGTAAGAGTTTTTGGTATAATTTAAAATTCTATACTTGATCATTTATTTACGTTAAAACAAAAAGGATGGGAGTAATACGTATACTAACTTGGAGAAGGTAGTGGAAATTTGAATTTCAGATTTCGTATGGTCTCCCTCAAAACTCTTGAGTCGTGCGCTATATCTTCCCATCCAGCAACAACAAATGTGAATTTCGTATTGAAGTCACATATGATCAATACATTTTGTTAACATTTTTTTACCCCCTGTTCTCTAAAAAGAATTTGCTTGTCTGATGAGATCGCAGCAGGAATAAGGGTGTCATTGATTTCACATACTTCCCCTTTTGAACGGTCCTTCTCTTAAAGCTCGGTTGTTTCCTATTTGTTCAACTAGTGCATCCCAATTTTGGGTGAAACTCTCATCTCTTTGGCAAACATCGACATTCTACGTAACAAGAAATAGTCGATCCAGAATGTTGGAATCTCTGTTTTAGGAATCGATTCGATGAGTTATGACTTATTATCATCAAGAAAATTATCATCTTGTCATCCACATCAATATGTTTGCTATTAATTAAATATTCTCTCTCTCTCGAAAATGGTCGTATAAAGCAATAAATGCATCTTTGTTCATCATAATTAATTGGTACAAGACTGTCGAAGACCATCCAAGAGTTCTTGCATATACATCTTCCTAGTACGAGAAGAGGTACATAACTTTTGCTTAACAATTCCAGGTCTTCTATGTCTAAGAATGATCAAAATTACAATGACAGTTATCATCCAGGTCTTCTATGTCTAAGAATGATCAAAATTACATATCGTTAATTCTTCAAGGTCTTTATCCATATTCAAACAATTTTTGCAACATACCCTGCTATATATACATCAACTTTCCAACATAGGTACCAAAATTCTAACATAAACATCATATTCAAACATAAACATCATATTCAAATATAAACACTGCTCTATCTCTGCCTCATTTATAGCTAGCATTCACACCTAGAATGTCATTTGCATCATCTGTAAACACTGCTTCAACAATCCCTTGTAGCCAAAGTGGCATCAGAAATAGTTGGTAAGTCTTAAACAAAATCAAGTTTGGTTTCCTAAATTAAGTGACATCTTTGTTCTCTTATATATATACACAAAAGAAATGTAATTTTACTCAGTTGTTCCATAAAATATCTATATAAAATCAACCTAATTCAGATAGTATAAAATGAAACTTGCCTTATCATGTTCCTTCCATTGGTTGCCATCGTAATCAAAATATCCATGCTTTGCATTATAATGCTAGCCAGTTTCGGTTTTTGATATAGTGACAAGCAGTATATTTTTTTCTTCTTTAAAGCATCCCAATAGTTTTTCAGGAACTTTTGAGTAATAGCAATTTCCAGATAATTTGTTGACCAAGCAGTCAATGACTGATCTTCCTTGATAGGCTATTTCTTCTTAGCATTTATGTACGAAATCTCTTGCTAAATTAGAAGTTTGCAATCAAACTCTTCTTATCCTTCTATAATTGGCTCTTTTGCTCCATTAACTAATTTCCAACGAAACTGCATATACAAAAAATCAATCACATTTGTGTTGGAATCGATGATTCACGAAAAGCTCATTTCGTATGGGAGATACGACAAATTTAGTTTCTAGGTTTACGGTAGAAATTATTATATGAAAATAATTTCTACAAAATATTTACTATATCATATAGAATCCAAATGCCAAATTTTAGTATGCTATAGGTTTTTGTGTCAACTTTCGGAAAAACAAAATGGATCATGATTCAGAGTTCTATATCTCCCATAATTAATAAGAATTTTTCTTAAATTATCTATAATTAATAAAAAAAATTTGAGTTCAAATTTTGCTAATTATAGATTTAGAAATGTTACCTTGAGACAATTTCAAGAAAAGAATAGAAGCGATTCGGACATCGGAGCTAGGAGATATGGTCCCGCGAAGTTGCAATAGATGTTGAAAAATTAGATTATTTTTGGACGAATTTTGGGACTATTTGGACGGAAAAAGAGAGGAGATTATGGGTTGTTAGAAAAAATGGAAAGAAAGAGGGTGATTAAGATTATATATAGAAAAAAACAGTTTCTATTAGAATTTGGACAAGTGAAGAAATTAAGTTTGTACATGAACATAATAGACTTTTCGGATGCAATAAGTACTTAAGTAATCAAGTAAGTAAAACAAAATCACTAATGAATTTGGACGTACTTATAAGTAAAAATAACTTATATAAGTGCGAAAAACAAACACACTTATTGGGACCAAATTCACTTATAAATGATGTCCCACACAGAACAAGTGATATTCACTTATAAGTGAAAAAAGAACATCTCCTTTTACTCAATATTGTTTGTAAAGTTGTAGAAGTTTGGCTAAAATTAATTGTATCATACTGACATTAAGAGAAATTTGCGCAATGCAGGAATAGAGCATATGAGTGGAGACATGTTTGAGCGTGTTCCAAGTGGAGATACTATTTTACTCAAGGTGAGTGATGTTGAAATATTTAAGGCTCCTGCAATCCTTCCGCATCGCAATGCCCCCACTTTAATTCCACCAACAAAAGAATTGAAGTGCTTTTCCGTTTCTCAAACTAGCAACCTCTTGGGAGGATATGTCTCACTCTAACCACTTGAGCTAGAATTCCTTTGAAATATATATAAAAACCGCTAACTGTATTGATAATAAAAAAAAACTTTTACATCTTGGTCACCTATACTAGGTGGCTTTGTTCCGCATCACTTGTCCATCGCTCTCGATATTATGAATGAGTCCTACACTTGTAGTGGTTATCCCCTCTCTTTTTTATTACGTTCTTTCCAAACATGCTATACCGTCGCCGACATCGTGAGTCGTGCCTCTGAAAACCATCGCGCTCCTCTTTTCCTGCTAGCTTGTATTAGCCTCACCACCTTGATTAGTGCGCACACACACACACACACATGCACACACACACACACACACACACACACACATATATATATATATATATATATATATATATATATATTTATATATATATATATATATATATATATATATATATATATATATATATATTCTGCTTGAAGCATTATTTATTAATTTGCCTAAATAGTGCTCCTCTTAAAGTGAAAAAAAGGAGTGAAAGAAAGGAGTGGGACTAGCTATATAACTAGAAACTAAAAAGAAGTGTAAATAATAATAATTTTGCAGTGGATTCTTCACGATTGGGCTGATGAACTATGCGTGAAGCTATTGAAGAATTGTTGGGAGGCTCTTGAGGAGTGTGGAAAAGTAGTCGTTGTGGAACGTTGTCTTCCAGTTCAACCTGAGAATACAATAGAAGCGCAGTGTGTCACCGTATCAGACTTCCATATGTTCCTTTTCTTGCCAGGGGGAGAGAGGACACTGGAGGAGTTCCGGTCGCTCGCGACGGAAGCCGGCTTCTCGAAAATAATACTTGCCTGCAGTTATGATAATTATCAGGTCATTGAGTTCCACAAGTAAGGATGTTCAAGACATGATCAATTGTTCTAGTTTGAAAGTTACTCTTGTTTGGTTTGATATGATCAGTTTGTGTTGCTTTCAACAGCTTTCCTTTGTAACAAGTTTTAATTCCATGAAATAAAAACACTACAAAGTCATGTTATGTGGGAAGAATTCTTTTCACTTTGTTGGATATTTTAAGTTGTGAATATATATGGGGGCGGAAAAATCACTTTGACACAAGCAACAAGCAGGGCCGGCCCTGGAGTAAGTCAGACAATACTTCGTACTTGGGCAACCTTCCTTGCTGGGGGCAACCCCTCAGCTCAGTGTGATCCTAAAAGAGGTCGGGGCTACGGGTATCTTCTAGGATCGGCCCACATTATAAGGATTAAGATGCAACCAAAACTAGGTCTGGACATGGTAATCCAATCTCGTGGGCCGACCTTGGTTACAGGAAAGTGTTCTTCATTTCATAGCATTTTTTTTGCTTCACATACAATGCTGAATGCTCCGTTCATCAGTTTACGTGAGTAATCTGGTGTTCTCGAAGTAGTTGTTCCAAAATATTTCTAACATTTAAATAACTCTACATACATATTATCTATGATATACCTGATAAGACATGAATAATTTGTACTTTGTAGTTTCTGGAACTTCCATAAACTGCTTCATGTACTTCACATCCTCCATAAATTTAGTGATAGCACAATTTGCTACCTCATCTGAATGACTGTGTAGGTTTTTTTTCCATATCTGCGTCAAGATTAAGCTTCATATGTTGAGCTTTTATAAGCTCTATTTCAACTATTTTAGACTCCCTCTAATCAAGATATATATATCACGCAACTTAACTAATGCAAATCAAGTGGCACATGTGTCACGACCCGCTCCCGAATAATCGGACACGAGTCGGACACGCCCAGCCTTCATTGTTAGACACAATGAAGTAAGCTGTACCAAGCTAGGGAAACTAACCAGATAAACATGAAAGTATGGAATCACATCAACTATATAATGTGTCCCAACCAGAGTAAGATACAATATCTGAATTATTACATTCCAACTAATGAAAAGAGTCTACTAGTCTCAATACATAGAATAATAGGAAAAGCTAAATGAAACTCTAGGCTTCTGCAGCCTCTAAGTCACAAGCAGCTCCAGCTGGCTCAGCAGGGAAATCAGTATCCTGTCCATAATAGGTGTCACACAAAGCCTCCATCTCACCTGTAACATATCCTATTTAGGAGCGAAGCAAGTACAATTCTAGGTAATGAACAAGACATCATGATATGAAAGTACAAGGAAACATGGAAAGTACAGGATGAAAAGGTGAATAAGTACATGAAGAACAGGGTAAAGTACATAAAAGAAACATGAATATAAGAACATGAAAGAACATGATATGTAAGCACCTGAAAGAACATGATATCACAGGAAATAAGTACAAGGTAATCTCCTGAACATGTGTGTACTGCATTTGAAATATAACTAAATATGTGACCGGCTAGGGTAAGCACATGAAAGCACATGAATGGTGACTTAGGACCCGCGTGCACGATGCGGGGTCTAAGCTAAAACACACCTGAGTTGTTACTTGGGATTGGTCACATAGATAGTATATTTCCCCACCCCAGATACAAGTAATAAGAACAAGAGTACATGAGCACCAGAAAGTACATGACGTGTTGCAATTGTGTCACTCAAGGAAGTACAGGGAAGATAATGTAAAGTAAAATACCGTAGAGTGTACTTGCCTGGCGCCAGGAAAATACAAGTAGAAAATAGAGCTAGGTATCCTCCTGTAGGAAAATAATGATGTGTACAAGTTGGTTAATAAACAGCTAATTCTAAATTGGTTTATCGAAGATTCTATTCACAAATTATTCCTTAGTTTCTATGGTTTCTTATAGAGTATCAAATAATACTCACTATATCCTAGATTAGCAAGAACTTAAAATAAAGCTAAATACATGATATGGTTATTTACAAGGCTTAGTATTTAGACAAACCCAAAAGTTAAGGATTTAAACCTATCATTCTATATTAAAACCCTCATGAATACTTCTAGGCAATGAGTGAACCAAAAGTCTTAAATTCAGAAATGAAAGTAAATTCTTAGAAATATGAGAATTCCTAGTTTAGAACCACAGTTTAATGGTTTTAAACTTGACAGGAACCCTGCCTACAAATCAATCCCTTGCTAACAGTCCAAATCTCCCATTATTGCTTCAGGGAAACACACATACTGAATTCTTGTCGTGGCTTAAAGTAATACATGGGAATCACCATTAACTATTAATTAGAAAAAAACCTACTTCTAGTGTTCTGTCTCAAGGCAAAACTTACTCCCTAAAGCTAACCTGGTAATCCACTGCTGGTTCTTGGATAACCCATGGTCGACCAAACAATCCTAACCTGGAAACTTCATGAGGCATTCCCCAACATTACTGAGAATGAACAGAACTCTCACATCCCAGATTTCAGATTCTCTCAGGTTTTCTGAGACACACCTTCTTGGAAGTCTCAGATTACCTGAACAATCTGGACTGAAAAGTCCCTGAGTAACATTGAAACTTCAATGTTTCAGATCACTGAGACATCTGGACTGAAATGTCCAGAGTAACATTGAAACCTCAATGTCTCAGATTACTGAGACACTCTAATCCAGGTTCCTGCACTCTCAACTCCCCAGGTTTCCTATTCCTATCTACATCCTTATGATACACCCTGGTCAGTCCTCACTCGAATTGGTATATATACCAAGTTAAACCCAAGACTGAAAAATTCCTGGATGATCCAAGATTGATGTGCAGTCACAAATGCACACACATCCTAGTCATCTCCCTAGGCTTCTACTCACAGAACCTACTCCCTTTCTCTGTTTCAATCCTTACCCGACCTTGTCCTGATTACTGAACCCCCTCTTGCAAGGTTAAAAATCAACTTCCTAATTGAATGGTCTTAGTATTCTAAACAAAAAATAATCTAACATCCAGCTAAGGTCCTAACCATGTTTGGTCATTGCATCCCAGCAGGGTCATGGTTCTGTATTTGCATGAGTTGAACCCAACAGACAGTAATGGTATTGAAACAAAACTTTTAAGAAGAAAACGTTTAAAAATTAACCCACTCCAGATCACCCTCGAATACTGGCAATTCCAGTTACCAAATCAGCCTATTTCCTAAACCATAATTCCCATTATTCAGTCTACACACTTCAGGCTTAACCTGTCCAGTTTTAAGAGTCCCATGTGGATTCACACATCAAATTTATGTGAAATCACACAACAGTGCTTATGGAAATCATATGAATCTTCTCATAACAGTATATGGAACATATAGATTACTCTCATGACAGAATATATGGAATCATATTTCAAACCACAGTATATATAACTCTACAGGATGACTGAAATTACAAGGAACAAATTAATCTATACTGCATTGATACAGAACACAGTGCTTGCCTAGTTGGTTCCATTCTTATACACTTGTTCAGTCCTTCAATGCTTAGGTACTCCTTCATTCTAATTCAACAGTAGATGATAGGATACTGCACAGTGCACCCACATTACCCAGTTTTAATAGAACATAAATTCTCAATCCTAACAAAGATATTTAGGTAAGGTTCAATCAAATAAGCTCTCCTAATTAGCCTAACTAAATCCTGATACAGTCCTTCCCCACTGTTCAAAATAAATTAATTTGGCTAACATGGTAAATGAAGTAAATAGAGATTACCTGAAGAATAGAACCTGAGTTGCAGTTGGCCACAACTGATGAACAGCTACTCGACTAGGTCCAACCTAATCTCCTTTGAGGCAAAACATCAAACAGTAGCAAGATAAAACAGGAATGATCAATTCTCAATCATCACATCAGGCAAGACACAAGGATTTTTGGAAATTAGGATCGGATACTTACTTTTGTATCTAACTCAATATTCCTTCAACCAAAACGACTTGTCCCTCTATTCAATCCAGAAATTCTAAGAATAAACATAAACATTCAAGGAAACACAAAGACAATGAGCATAGATTCTCTAATTCCAAATTTGAGAAAATAGAGCAAAGTTATCCTAATCTAAACAAGTAAGGAGTTGATTTGAGAACAGAGTATTCTCTCCCGATTGTTGAATCAAAGAATTTCGTATAGATCTAGCTCGATCACAACCGTTGTGTTTCAAGGAGAAAATTGATATCAAATGCCTCGATTCAAAAGAACGACAAGAGGATCGACTGCTTACCCATTGGTTGATCCAGGAACGATGGGTTGGATGAGGAGGAGGTGGAAATGCTGATCACTGCTGCGGAAAGGATCGATCCATCATGCTTCCAACAGAGTTCAGATGCCCTTCCTGATCGAAGGAACGTTCGTCAGGGAGAAATTTCAAACTAGCGCCATGGCTGATTTCAAATCGAGGTGGTGAAGAAGAATCGAAGTTGCAGGAACAATGGTGTGGTGGTGGAGAGAAAGGAGAAGGGAGATGAGATGTTAAATAGGCTGGATAGCGTGAGGCTCAGGCTTTCACCTTGGCGGGAAAATTTCCTCGCTCTCTCTCTCTGGCAGTTTGTTGGAGAGGAGGAGAAACTGTCAGAGCACATGGTGCTCTCCATGGCCGTTACATTTGGAAATTTGAAGGGAGATTGGTTTAGACTGAAGAAATGAAGAGTAACCTCCTTCAAAAATAAATGGTTTAGGCTGTGGGCTTCTTGTGTTGGCCCAACAGCAATTGGGTTAAAAAAAATAACTAAATTCCTTTGCCTATACTAAACTTATAAAAATTTCAATTATAAAGAAAGAATATAAAATATATATTCAATATTGAGAAAGGTGGAGTTACAAAATGTCGCTAAATGAGACAAGAATTCGCTCTCAACCAATACCCATAAGAATAGCCTTGAAACTAATGAAATGCAAAAGATTTCATGTTCATTAGTTATTTGGAATTTAATGCATACTTAAGGGTGTACGTGTTCGGATATCCCATAGACAGTTGGGATGTTAGGCAAATATTTTAAAAAAAGGGATGGATCATCGAAATGCAGCCAAACGGATTACATAATAATTTATAGATAACAAAAGATACTATGCTCTTTATAGCAGAACTGATAATTTGGAGATCATAAGGTATTCCGAACTCTGATTTTGTTGGATGCCAAGATAGTAGAAAATCCAACGCTTCACTCTCCCTCCAGATCTCTTTTACTTGTACTTAGAAACTTCTTGTGATTACACACTTTGTAATAAAATTTCTTCATAATGGACAACTAATAACAATTTTTTGTTAAAGAGGAAGGTTAATCTCTTTTCTTCGAAAACAAATGACAACCCTCCTTCACCACCGACGAGATGGTAGTGACGCAGTCCGCGATTGTTAAGATGTGAACTATTTAAGCTAGATTAGTTGGTCGTGGAGTTTGTCCAACTAGCTTTCGAGGAGATGTTCTTCGAGGGCTAGGAAAACTCCGCTCCGATGATCAAGCGAAAGATGGTACGCATGGTGTGGCTACCTAACTCACGATCATTCTCCTACCTCAATCTTGCCGATAACAAGGGGAAGGGAGTGATGACAAGTGATTGTGAGGCCACGTTGTTGGCTAGCTCCAACGAAAGTCTCGAAGTCCTTTGCACAAACAATCTTGCCGATAACATTTTTTTTTATGAGAGTTTAAAAGAACTCGCATTTTAAAGTAATTCCAATATGAAAAGAATTATGTAAAACAATCTAGGTGGGTGAAAAATCCTTTGCACAAACAACTACTTTTATTATAACTAGTACATAGTATTTATTATTCACATGTTATAATTAGAAATATTAAAAGATATTTGGAGTTGATGATGTTGATGAGTTGGTTTAATTATGTTGCTTTTAATTATATATATAGGTTATGGGTTCAATCTTTCAAATTTCGAATAACTTAAAAGGCGTAGAAGTAGCATGAACCCTTCAATTTTCCTAATACATTAATTCTTCTATAATGTATCTTTTAAATGGTTGTTAGACCATCTCCAATGGGGGTTTCTATCTTCCCTATTTCTATGCAAGAAATCCATTTTAGAAAAAACTTCTCCCAATAATGATTTCTATCACAATTTCTATCCTAGGTGGCAATGATGTAGGATGAAAACTTTCTAGGAGGATTTCTACATGTAGAAACTCTCATAGAAATTCTCTTCTCTCTCATGACAATTATTATTGGGCCCCACACCATTAAATTGATCATTTCACTATGTGACACATATGATAGAAATGGAGAACCATTGGAGAGCATTTTTATATGTCTACAATTTCTATGTAGAAACTATTCCAACTAGGATAGAAATCTTCTTAAAGTACAATGCCAAGCAGGATAAGAACTCAATTTTAGAAATCACCATTGGAGATGGTCTTAGTGGGTAAACCACCCATAAATTTTCGTAATACAAACAAGGACTTTATTACACGTTAGTTGGCAAACCACCCATAATTTATGTTTAATAGTTACCCACTATTTTGAATTAACGGGCAAGCATCCAATAATTGTAGTGGAGTTGTTCTATATAACAGTCCGGCCGCTACTTGTGACTTCCAAACCAAAACGTAGCACTCCCAATGTCTCCGCAAGCTGTAGGGAGTTCCGACGAGGAAGCCTTCCTCTACGCCGAGAAACTGTCCTCGTTAGCCGTCCTCCCGATGTCCGTAAAAGTAGCCGCCGAGCTCGACGTCTTCGAGATCATCGCGAAGGCCGGTCCCGGCGCATACCTCTCCGCGAGGGACATCTCGGAGCGGCTGCCATTCCGGCACGGCCCGGAGACGCCCGCCAGCCTCGACCGGCTGTTGCGGATGCTGGCCTGCCACGACGTGCTCACCTGCCGTGTCGAGACCGGCAAGTCGGACGGCAAGGTCGAGAGGAAGTACGGCGCTGCACCTGTTGTGAAGTTCCTCGCCAAGGACCAGAATGGTGACTCTATGGTTCCGTTCTTCAATATGACGACGAGCAAGGCCTTCGTGGACCCACTGTACGTACGTCAACAAATTAAAAGTTAGGGTTATTTATCTCACTACTAGCAAATGCTAATGTGACGGAAAGAGAGAGAGGCAACCAACTTTACAGGTTTAGCTAGTCAACAGCTTTTGAAAAATATATTCTCTTCACACATCTCTTATGTTAGCTAGTCAGCAGCTAACATGTCATGTTTTAACCCCAAAAATTAATTATCCAAAAAAATATAATTGTTAATGTTAATGCTATATTTTAATGTTAATATTAATATTAATGCTAATTAATTTTAATTTTAATTTTAATATTCATGTTAATTTGAAGTTAATATTACTTTTAGTATTAATTTTAATATTAATGTTAATGTTAATTTTAGTTTAATGTTAATATTAATTTTAGTATTAATTTTAATATTAATATTAATACTAATTTTAATTTAATGTTAATATTAATTTCTATATTAAAGTTAATATTAATGTTAATTCTAATATTAATGTTAATTTTAATGTTAACCAGCTAAACTTGGTTACCTTTCTCCGCCACATCAGCATTGGCTAGTAGTGAGCTAGTATTAAGCTAGCCATACAACAATTTTGTTTTGTATGAGGGTCTCATATATATATATATATATATATATATATATATATATATATATATATATATATATATATATATATATATATAATGATTTGAGTCTCGAAATTGACCAACGTTACAATTTGGATTTCGAAATTACTATTCATTAGCTTACGTATACAGTGATTTCGAGACCCAAATCATAATATACATATATATATTTGAGATCCTAAAACTAAATATCCCTTAATATTAACATCAACACATGACCAATGAATAATTACAAATACAATGTATCTCGTGTGTATATATATCTCTATTTTTTGGTTTAGATACCACTTGAAAGATGCAATCCTTCATGGGGGAATCCCTTTCGAGAGAGCCCATGGGATGAGCCTATTTGAGTTTACTGGAAAGAACCCTAGTTTTAACAAGACTTTCAGCGAATCAATGAGGAACCATTCCACCCTTTCCTTGGAAGGGATACTTGAGGCATACAAAGGTTTCAATGATGTGAAGGTGCTCGTAGACGTTGGAGGCGGAACCGGAGGATCTCTCGACATGATCCTGAAGAAGCATCCTCACATCAAGGGTATCTGTTTTGATCTACCGCATGTCGTCTCTACCGCACCAGAAATATCAGGTACATATCGATCGTTCTCTTTTAGAGGGTGTTTATTTTTTCCAGTTATAATTGACCGTCACATATAAGTGTCACTTACTCCATTTCACTTATAAAGTATATTCATTTTTTTTTCCACTTGTAAGTGATTTTTTTTTCACTTATAAGTGATTTTGTTGTTCTTTTTTTTGGACATTTATAAGTGTTATTTTACCATTTTGCCATAATAGATGATAATCCAAAATATACTGGTAGAAGTATTGTACTACAGCTACGAAAATATTTAGTTCAACACAAATAGACATACAATGTGTTCCATAATTCGAAATTCGATCATCTTAACACAAAATTATAGTTTCAGAGCACTAAATTAATATTAATTTGAAAATATTTCATTCAGTGCATCAACACCTTGGTTTCATCATTTACTTCATATCGAAGCAGGAAGTTATGCATAGTCATGCATGCTATAAATATTCTTCTCTCTGTGGAAAAATCATAAGGACGCATCTTACTAATATATAGAACCTATGTTGGATTATTCAATAATATGGGCCACAAATGTAAAATTAATTGTGTTGGGGTATCTAAATAATTAAGCCAAATTAAAGTGGTCTATTTGAAAATTGGCTTAAGGGTATAATTGTCATGGAATTAATGTGTAGATACCGGAGATAATTCTAATTTGATGAGGGGCCAAATTAGAAATATCAACACATATATAAATATGTGTATTCATTAGGGTTATGGTTCCCAACTTGTACGTCCACCAAAAGAGAGGTTCTCTTTTTTCTCTTCTGCATCCCCATCAACAGAAAGAGAGGGACAAAGGATTCAAATATTTCTTTGTCATTAAGAGTCGTAGCAAGTTGGAAGATCGATCCCCATAAAAAGACGACCGCTTCAAGATCCATCAAGCCTATAGCAATGGATTCAGGTATGCTTCCGCAATTTAATTTATGTTTTTCATCTCATGAATCGACATGGTACACTAAAATTCCAGCAAGTGGTATCAGAGCCATCATGTTTGATTTATGAGGTCGAAGTTTTAGAATTCAATTTTTGATGTTGTTCAGAAACCCTATATCTTTCGATTATGATTTAATTTAGGGTTCCTATTGTTCAATCAAAGTTTCTATGATCCACCAATTTAGATCCCTCATATAATTTGTTGATTTAGTTTACAAGGATTTGGGTTGGATCCGATTTTTTTTGGGTGGGTTAGATTTAACTTTATTGATTTTCAGTTATCTATGCTTGCATTCCGTTAAGATTTAGCGGAAACAACATATTTTCCTATGAGATGAAATCCATGCAATAATTAAGATTCAGTTTTCTATGCTAAGGTTAGCCTTTTGTAGTCTGATGATTGCTATAAGAATAATTCTATAGAGGCACACTTTTATTGACATACTTTATTGACACACTTATGTGGCAGATGATTTGGCATTCCATGTCATCCGAATTAATTGAGAGCTTATTAATTATTTTTTTGGTATGTCCAATTTTGTATGTATGGAATGTTTTCAATCTTTGGCATATGTTGCAATATTGCATGGCCAATTAATAGCCACACTTATTATCTTCTTTATTTTCTTCTGCTCATCTCTATTTCCTTTTTCTACTCATCTCCATTTTCTTCTCTAACCCCACCATAAGAACAAAGAAAGAAAACCATAACCGTGACGAATCCAGAGTTTGACATTTTGAGGTTTGTTTCCTTCACTCATCTGTATTTCTTGATATGTTCTTGAAATCACCATAAAATCATTTTGTTGTGTTATTTTGGGGGTTTTTTTTTTTTGCTCTTTTTTCCTTTTTTTGTTGCATCTTTTGCACTTTTTGGTACTTCTAGCAGTCTTCAACTCAAAGAATTTTTTGGGTTGTGAACTAATTAATTTGACATGGACAATTTTGACAAGTGATTAATTAATTGGCCATGCAAAATTGCAACACATGAACTAATTAAATGGACATGGACAATTTTGGCAAGTGAATAATTAATTGGCCATGCAAAATTGTAACACATGCCAAAGATTGGAAACCTTCCATACATACAAAACTGGACATACAAAAAAAAAACAATTAATAAGCCCTCAATTAATTCGGGTGACATGGAATGCCAAAACACCTGCCACATAAGTGTGTCAACAAAGTATGTCAATAAAAGTGTCTTTTAGAATTACTCTTGCTATAATCAAATAAGTCTATACAAATACGATCTTCTATGGATTTTTTTAATGACCTCTGACCATTACTCAAGTGCGTTAAAACAATTGAAACGAAGGATTCAGGTTTTGTTCCACTTTATGGATCCCAGAGTAGGTCTCAAGTTATATTTGGTGGAGATATATTAGCATGTTGCAATATTATTTGCTACTCTAGTGTACCAAATCAATCTACTTTTGGCTCTGGAAACGACGTACTGTACCAGTAGCCAATCATCACCTCTTCTACTTTTGAAAGAAGAGAGAGCATTAGGTACTTCTTTTTTTTTATATGTGCATATGCACTCATGTGTTATTGTTTATTTGCTATGATGGAGCACTTAGGAGAATATATGAAAACAACATTTAACTTTTGTTTAATTCATTTGGGGTCGACCTTTTAGGACAAATATTTATGTGCATATTTTTACAAATATCTGTTTAATTAAGTTTAAAAAAATGCAAGTACATAAGGATTTATGCTTATTTAATTTAAATAAGCAGAAGGATTTGGACATGATTCAATTTTGTAAAATTTAGTCAACATTCAAATTTTTGGTACCTTTTGTGACTCGTAGTAGTTGTCTAACATTCTAATTAGACCCATTGAAACAAGATGTCACCAAAATGACCTCTCTTGCGTAGATAATCTATGAGGGATGTTTGATGTTTATGTGTGTACATTCATGCGGGTATTAGCTGGCCCAGAGGAAGGTTAATACTTGGTCGAATTGTGCACATACTTGTGGTGATAATATGTGACAATTATACGGTTTACATGTGAATAATAACCCGATCCAAAGATAGGCTTATTATTTGACATGACTTATTGTCAACGTTTGATCACTACACCAAGAGTACCACTTGCAGTTAATATCACTGTCTAAAGACTTGATATTAATGATGCACTAGGTATCTTGAGATGGGGTTCACCATTATTTGAATTTGTTTGACTATCTTTTATTCTTTGGTTATTAATTAGAGCATATTTGTTTATTTATTTTTGTTCTCTTTTCAGTTAATGTGGCTATAATATCTGCCAATGCGAATTCAATTTCCATGCTTAATGGGATAAATTTTAAGGGCAAAAAGAAAAGAAATACCGAAGCTGCTGAGGTCCTAGCTCAAAAGAAACAACAATATAAAACTAAGGGTTGTTTCTTTTGTGACAAGTCAGGACACATAAAAAAAGTACATTTCTCAATTTGGTCTGTTCTGAGGTTAATTTAGCTTCAGTACCTAGAAATACATGGTGGTTAGATTTTGGTGCTACTACCCACATTAGTGTTTCTAGACAAGGTTGTCTGAGCTACCGAAATCCAATTGATGGTGAAAGATACATCTTTGTGGGTGACGACAAGTCGGTAGAAGTGGAAGCAATAGGACATTTTAGGTGATTATTGGGAACCGATTATTATTTGGATTTGATAGACACTTTTATTGTACCGTCTTTTAGACGGAATTTAGTTTCAGTTTTCTTACTGGACAAATCTGGTTACCATTGTTCATTTGGAAACATCGACATTCTACGTAACAAGAAATAGTCGATCCAGAATGTTGGAATCTTAGGAATCGATTCGATGAGTTATGACTTATTATCATCAAAAAAAATTGTCATCTTGTCATCCACATCAATATGTTTGCTATTATTTAAATATTCTCTCTTTCGAAAATGGTTGTATAAAGCAATAAATGCATCTTTGTTCATCATAATTAACTGGTACAACACTATTGAAGATCCATCCAAGAGTTCTTGCATATACATCTTCCTAGTAAGAGAAGAGGTACATAACTTTTGCTTAACAATTCTAGGTCTTCTATGTCTAAGAATGATCAAGATTACAATGATAGTTATCATCGTTAATTCTTCAAGGTCTTTATCGATATTCAAACAATTTTTGTAAAATACCCTGGAATATATACATCAACTTTCCAACATAGGTACCAAAATTCTAACATAAACATCACATTCAAACATAAACATCATATTCAAATATAAATACTGCTCTATCTCTGCCTCATTTATAGCTAGCATTCATACCTAGAATGTCATTAGCATCATCTGTAAACACTGCTTCAACACTCTCTTGTAGCCAAAGTGGTATAAAAACTAGTTGGTAAGTCATAAACAAAATCAAATGTGGTTTGCTAAATTGAGTGACATCTTTGTTCTCTTATATATATATACACAAAAGAAATGTAATTTTACTCAATTGTTTCATAAAATATCTATATAAAATCAACCTAATTTAGATAGTATAAAATGAAACTTTCCTTATTATGTTTTTCTTCTTCAAAGCATCCCATTAGTTTTTCAGGAACTTTTGAGTAATAGCAATTTCCAGATAATTTGTTGACCAAGCACGCCTATGTGAGTCAATGACTGATGTTCCTTGATAGGCTATTTCTTCTAAGCATTTATCTACGAAATCTCTTGCTAAATTAGAAGTTTGCAATCAAACTCTTCTTATCCTTCTATAATTGGCTCTTTTGCTCCATTAACTAATTTCTAACGAAACTGCATATACAAAAAATCAATCACATTTGTGTTGGAATCGATGATTCACGAAAAGCTCATTTCGTATGGGAGATACGACAAATTTAGTTTCTAGGTTTACGGTAGAAATTATTATATGAAAATAATTTCTACGAAATATTTACTATATCATATAGAATCCAAATGCCAAATTTTAGTATGCTATAGGTTTTTGTGTCGACTTTCGGAAAAGAAAAATGGATCATGATTCAGAGTTCTAGATCTCCCAGAATTAATAAGAATTTTTCTTAAATTATCTATAATTAATAAAAAATTTGAGTTCAAATTTTGCTAATTATAGATTTAGAAAGGTTACCTTGAGAAATTTCAAGAAAAGAATAGAAGCGATTCGGACATCGGAGCTAGGAGATATGGTCCTGCGAAGTTGCGATAGATGTTAAAAAATTAGATTATTTTTGGACGAAAAAAGAGAGGAGATTCTGGGTTGTTAGGAAAAAGGGAAATAAAGAGGGTGATTAAGATTATATATAGGAAAAACAGTTTCTATTAGAATTTGGACAAGTGAAGAAATTAAGTTTGTACATGAACATAATAGACTTTTCGGATGCAATAAGTACTTAAGTAATCCAGTAAGTAAAACAAAATCACTAATGAATTTGGACGTACTTATAAGTAAAAATAACTTATATAAGTGCGAAAAACAAACACACTTAATTGGGACCAAATTCACTTATAAATGATGTCCCACACAGAACAAGTAATATTCACTTATAAGTGAAAAGAACATCTCCTTATACTCAATATTGTTTGTAAAGTTATAGAAGTTTGGCTAAAATTAATTGTATCATACTGACATTACGAGAAATTTGCGCAATGCAGGAATAGAGCATATGAGTGGAGACATGTTTGAGCGTGTTCCAAGTGGAGATACTGTTTTACTCAAGGTGAGTGATGTTGAAATATTTAAGGTTCCTGCAATCCTTCCGCATCGCAATGCCCCCACTTTAATTCCACCAACAAAAGAATTGAAGTGCTTTTCCATTGCTCAAACTAGCAACCTCTTGGGAGAATATGTCTCACTCTAACCACTTGAGCTAGAATTCCTTTGAAATATATATAAAAACCGCTAACTGTATTGATTATAAAAAACTTTTACATCTTGGTCACCTATACTAGGTAGTTTTGTTCCGCATCACTTGTCCATCGCTCTCGATATTATGAATGAGTCCTACACTTGTAATGGTTATCCTCGCTTTTTTTTATTACGTTCTTTCCAAACATGCCATACCATCGCCGACATCGTGAGTCGTGCCTCTGAAAACCATCGCGCTCCTCTTTTCTTGCTAGCTTGTATTAGCCTCACCACCTTGATTAGTGCACACACACACACACACACACACACACATATATATATATTCTGCTTGAAGCATTATTAATTTGCCTAAATAGAGCTCCTCTTAAAGTGGAAAAAAGGAGTGAAAGAAAGGAGTGGGACTAGCTATATAACTAGAAACTAAAAAGAAGTGTAAATAATAATAATTTTGCAGTGGATTCTCCACGATTGGGCTGATGAACTATGCGTGAAGCTATTGAAGAATTGTTGGGAGGCACTTGAGGAGTGTGGAAAAGTAGTCGTTGTGGAACGTTGTCTTCCAGTTCAACCTGAGAATACAATAGAAGCGCAGTGTGTCACCGTATCAGACTTCCATATGTTTCTTTTCTTGCCGGGGGGAGAGAGGACACTGGAGGAGTTCCAGTCGCTCGCGATGGAAGCTGGCTTCTCGAAAATAGTACTTGCCTGCAGTTATGATAATTATCAGGTCATTGAGTTCCACAAGTAAGGATGTTCAAGACATGATCAATTGTTCTAGTTTGAAAGTTACTCTTATTTGATTTGATATGATCAGTTTGTGTTGCTTTCAACAGCTTTCCTTTGTATCAAGTTTTAATTCCATGAAATAAAAACACTACAAAGTCATGTTATGTGGGAAGAATTCTCTTTACTTCGTTGGATACTTTAAGTTATGAATATATATGGGGGTGGACAAATCACTTTGACACAAGCTACAAGCAGGGCCGGCCCTGGAGTAAGTCAGACAAGACTTCGGATTTAGGCATCCTTCCTTGCTGGGGGCAACCCCTCAGCTCAGCGTGATCCCATAAGAGGTTGGGGCTACGGGTATCTTTTAGGATCGGCTCACATTATAAGGATTAAGACGCAACCAAAACTAGGTCTGGACATGGCAATCCAATCTCGTGGGCCGGGCCCTGGTTACAGGAAAATGTTCTTCATTTCATAGCATTTTTTGTTTCACATACAATGCTGAATGCTCCGTTCATCAGTTTACGTGAGTAATCTAGTGTTCTCGAAGTAGTTGTTCCTAAATATTTCTAACATTTAAATAACTCTACATACATATTATCTATGATATACCTGATAAGACATGAATAATTTATACTTTGTCGTTTCTGGAACTTCCATAAACTGCTTCATGTACTTCACATCCTCCATAAATTTAGTGATAGCATAATTTGCTACCTCATCTAGAATGACTATGTAGGTTTTTTTTTTCCATATCTGCATCAAGATTAAGCTTCATCAGTTGAGCTTTTATAAGCTCTATTTCAACTATTTTAGACTCCCTCTAATCAAGATATATATATCACGCAACTTAACTAATGCAAATCAAGTGGCACATGTCGCTAAATGAGACAAGAATTCACTCTCAACCAATACCCACATGAATAGCCTTGAAACTAATGAAATGCAAAAGATTTCATGTTTATTAGTTATTTGGAATTTAATGTATACTTAAGGGTGTACGCGTTCAGATATCCCATAGACAGTTGGGATGTTAGGCGAATATTTAAAAAAAGGAGATGGATCATCGAAATGCAGCCAAACGGATTACTTAATAATTTGTAGATAACAAAAGATACTATGCTCTTTATAGCAGACCTGATAATTTGGAGATCATAAGGTATTTCGAACTCCGATGTTGCAGGATGCCAAGATAGTAGAAAATCTACATCAGGTTATGTTTAACTGTTGGCTAGTGGAGATATTACTTGGATGAGAATTAAATAGACATTCATACCTTCTTCCACCATGACAACAAGGCTTATAACATGTTGTGAAGCATCTAATCAGGGAATATAATTATTAAAAAATATTCAAAAGTCTTCGTATACATGAGAGTGTTGAAATATCACTCAAATTATGTGTAACTAAAGAAACAAGTATTAAAAAGAGAAAGCAAAAGTAGAACACACAGAACTTATGTGGTTCGGCAATGCCTACATCCACGGGAGAAGAGTAAAGCTTTTCATTAGTTTTGTCACTCTTGCAATACAATGAGAGAAAGCCTATTTTTATAGGCAAGTTTGACTCCTAAACTATTGTTTAGTTGTAACCAAGTAGGTAACAACAAGATATAGGTTACAACAAATTAGTTGTAACAAGGTGGAGGTTGTAACAAAGTACTAGAAACAAGATACACTATATCCTCTTCTCCATCACTCCCCCTCAAGTTGGTGCAAAAATGTCAATTGATTCCAACTTGGTCAAAATATCTTGAAGCCGACCTGTTGTCAAACCCTTGGTAAAGATGTCGGCTAACTGATCTTTGCTTCTTATGTAGGGTGTGCATATAGTATTCTCTTCCACCTTCTCACGAACAAAGTGACAATCAACCTCTATATGTTTGGTCCTCTCATGGAACACAAGACTAGATGCAATGTGAATGGCCGATTGGTTATCACAATACATCTTCATGGGTAAAGAGGGTTTAAATCCCAAATCACATAATAGTGCATGAAGCCAAACCAATTCACTTGATGTGGAGGCCATCGACCGATACTCAGCTTCTGTACTGGAGCGTGCAACTACCGATTGTTTTTTACTTTTCCATGTTACAAGATTTCCACCAACGAAGGTACAAAATCCGGTGGTAGAGCGTCTATCCGTCTGACTACCAGCCCAGTCTGCATCTGTATATTCTTCAACATCGATATGTCCATTTTTTCTCATCGAAATGCCACGACCTGGAGACCCTTTTAAGTACTGGAGACCTCTATTTGCTGCCTGCGGATGTTTGTCACATGGTTTATGCATAAAACGACTAATCAAACTTACATCATAAGAGATATCAGATCTAGTAATAGTAAGATAGATTAGTCTTCCTAGTAGACATTAGAACTGCTCAATATCCTGTAAAGGTGTACCTTCAGAACTTAGTTTAATAGAGGTATCTACAGGAGTTGGAACTGCTTTAGCCCTAAGTTTTCTAGTTTCCTTTAGCAAATCCAAGCAGTATTTACGTTGGTTAAGAAATAAACCTTTACGTGAGTAGGCAATCTCTATACCTAGAAAATATTTTAGACTTCCCAAGTCCTTTACAGCAAATCGTTGCTCCAAATTAGATTTGAGTTCCTTGATCTCTTCCTCATTGTTCCTTGTTATGATAAGATTATCAACATATACAAGTACAACTGTTACTCGACTCTCATTCTTTTTAGCAAATAATGATGAAGCATTGACACTTCTTTTGAAACCATTTATTACAAGAGCTGAACTGAGCTTGGCATACCATGCCCTTGGTGATTGTTTTAGGCCATACAAGGCCTTTTGTAGTTTACATGCCATCCCTGGTTGGGCTTCACATGGGTGTCCTGGAGGCAACTTCATGTAAACTTCTTCTACTAAATTGCCATGTAAGAATGCATTTTTAACATCTATTTGATATAAATTCCATTCATAATTTATAGCAACTGATAATAAAACTCGAATAGTGCTTATTTTTGCAACAAGTGCAAAGGTCTCCTTATAGTCTATTCCATAAGTTTGTGTAAATCCCTTAGCCACCAACCTAGCTTTATGCCTTTCTACTGATCCGTCACTGTCGTATTTAATTTTATATACACATTTGCAACCAACAGATTTTTTCCATAAGACAATTTTACTATTTTCCATGTTTTGTTATCGGCAAGAGCTTGAAGTTCTTCTTCCATTGCTTTCTGCCACACTTAAAGAGCATTGGCTTCATAAAAATTGGTTGGTTCAGTAACAATTTTGCTAAGAAAGGTACGATAAGAAGGAGAAATGGAGCCATAAGATAAATAATCTTGTATAAAATTAGAGGAAGTATGATAGGAGTAAAAGTCTCGTAGTCTTGTTGAAGTTTATCGCTCTCTAGTAGATTTGTGAAGAGTAGGCTCGATATCGGAAGGTGGTCGAGTATCAGAGGTATCAACAAACACGTCATCAACAATCGATAACGGTGTGAGTGTTTTTCCCCCGCAGTGCAACACTACTTGCGAAATCGTCAATAACCGGTAACGGTATCACTACAACAAATATAACCTACAATAGTGTAATGCCCATATCTCGTACAACATATTTGGAATACGTGTACGTATTTTGACCCGTATTGCATGTCTCCCTGTTTGATTTATTTTGGCATTTCATTGATTGTTTTATCTTGGTTCGGTTCGGCCCGACTTGACTTGGTTCGGCTTGGTTTTGCATGGATCGGTTTTGCTTGATTTTATGTGAACCAAACCACTCCCACTTACCACCACCTCCATTTATTAACCCCCACTCCTCTCTCTCTCCTCATTAATTCTTTTCCATTACTTCTTCTTCTTCACCATTACTTCTCCACCAACCTGAGAGAGAGAGAGAGAGCTTAGGCAAGTGCATCTTACTTCATGGAGGTAGTTCATTTTTATTGTTCTATTATCTTCCTCATGTGTTTCTAACCCACTTTAATATTTAGCATTTTTTATTTCTGTGGTTAATTTTTTGTAGATCTGGTTTTGTGGTATTTTCGGTTTCCATGAATTTTGATCTACCAAACTTGTATATTTTGCTAGTTGATGGTTCCATGTTGTAAAGAATTCTATTTTACCCAAATTTGACCTACGGGAGTTTGGATTTGGGATTTCTATTGTTATTTGGTGGAGCATGGAGGCTATGGTGTTTTTCGTGGACATGTTCTCTGTGGGAGCCATTAATTGCACTCTGAGTCGCATGAGCATATTTGTCATGAGCCGCATGGCCTTAGGCATTAGCATTTAATAATTGCATGCTTTAGCAGTTGCTCGCATGAACCACAATGTCAGCCGCATATAGCCAACACAATGTTAGCCGCATAGGCCTTTAAATAATTGCCAGACCATTAATATTTGCTTGACCATTTAAAATAATTGCTAGGCCATTACTTAGCCGCATATGGCATCACTACTAAGGTGAGCCGCATAGGCCAATGGCCAATCTGTTAGCTGGCCGCATGGCCTTTACAAATGTGTGCTTGCATGCAATTAGCAATTAATGACAAGTTTGCATGCATTTAGCATTAATAACAAGCTTGCATGCATTTAGCATTTATATTATGGCCATTCCAAGTTGGTCGCATAAGAGAATTCATGGCCGGCCGTATGGCCTTTCAATTATTTTGCATGAACGGCTGCATGCATTAGCTAATTCATTGGCCACATGTATTAAAGCATGGCCGCATGGAGCATTCCATGTAGCTAAAGTATTTAATGCATTACCATGCATTAACTAATGCATTTAATGCATAAGCATACCCATGGCCGCATGAAGCATTCCAGGTATTAGCTAAAGCATTTAATGCATTACCATGCATTAACTAATGCATTTAATGCATTAGCATATCACATGGCCGCATGGCCTTTATTTAAGTGCAAGGATTTACATGGAGTTGCTTTATATAGTTAGCCGCATATGAGGTATAAGTTGGCCGCATGGGGATTTATAAGCTAGCCGCATATGAATTATTTTGCTTTGGCCACTATTTAATGCATTGGCCGCATATACTGTTGCTTTGGCCCCCCTTGGCCTCATGCAATTAATTGCATGTATTGTTTAGCTCCAGCCGCATAGGCTCATGCATGAATCAACTACTCTGGCCGCATGGCTATTTAATATATTTTGGCCGCATGGGCCATTAGAAATAACTGGCCGAATGCATTTGCTTGCCGCATATGCTCAATAATTTATTTTTGCTTTACTGCATATAATTATTAAATTCTTGTACAGTGGCAACATTTATTGGCTGACCACATGGCATACTTGCATTAATTACGGGTCCCACTATCTTTTGTCTTATTTGTCTTTATAATTATATTATTATTAAATAATGTGTAATTCTAAATTGCTTCCCTAAATACGAATTGTTAGTGTAATGATTGATAGTGACTTGTTGGCCTAAAATTTTCCTGAGCCGTATGAGTCCCCTACGGCCCTTGCTCCTGCTAATGTTTAATTACCACATGAATGCTTGTGCCATATTAATTGTCCCTGACACGATGGTGACCCGTTGTGGTGCACTTTTGACAAATGACATGACATGACACTAATCCGCCGTGGTGCACTCCTGAAAAATAAACTTGACATGATAGTTCTTGATAATGGCCCACCGTGGCGCACTCCTGACAGTAAACTTGATATGATAATTCTTGACAGTGATCCGTAGTGGTGCACTCTTGACAATTAACTTGATATATATATATATATATATATATATATATATATATATATATATATATATATATATATATATATATATATCCCGGAGGCTGTTGCGACGGCTAGCTTAACATGACAAGATTGAACGACCTGGACACCATGGATGATTGTGTTTGTACAAATGAACCCGACTTGTCTTGCATCATGTCTAGGACGGGGACCCCTGAGTACCACAGTCCTACCCACCGAAATCGACTAAGACTAACAAGTAGAATAATCCAGTAGTCATGAAGAGATTTCCCAGCTATAGACAATCCCGTTATCTGGGTGCCCTATTTGGGATCTGTAGCCTGCCGTCGAGTAGGGCATATTTCCAGCACACTGTCATGTGTTGCACCCTTATTGTACTAATATTCGACTTGGATAACGTGGATGGTCTGCAGGGCTTGTGGCTGTGGAAGAATCTCGCTGCATTTTGCTAGTAACTAGGCCTGTGATAACCCTAGTTAGTTAAAGTATCAAGCCGTACTTATTGCTTGGCCGTGAATGTTGGAAGAAGTTCAATCAGTCTAGTCTTGTCTTAATTCTGTAAAAGATTGTTACATGTCCTGATTACTTATTTTATCTTGCCGATAAATGGTGGAAGAAACCAAGTTCTGTTCAAACGAAGGGTTACAACCCCGGTCCTTGTTTGGTTTACGGGTTGTAACCTGGTTATCTGAATAGTCACATGGTTATCTCATCGTATATCATCCTGTCATGCTTTTCCTTAATTACTGTCTTTTATTTAATTATATGCTTATGCTAATTGCTGATTTTAGTTCCTAAGTGAAGCCTCCTTTGTAGCACTTGTTCTTTCTGGGATCTGACCCAGCTGGTTTTGTATTACCAGATTTCGGAGCAGCACCAGAGGATCTACCGACTTTTTAGTCAGATGGTGACCACTAGACTGAATCCTGGCAATGAGTGGGTTTATTTTGGCTCTCCCACTCTTATGTTAAATTATTCTTTTGAGGCGTTTAGCCGTCGAGCAAGTGTTAGCTCGTATACAATTTACTTACTGTCTGCCTACGGGCTGTAACATGGTTGGCAAACTAGGGTTGATCATGTATGACTAAACTCTTGCTAGTCCCCACATTTGTACGACTAGCTTCATGATCAGCTGAATATGTAATATTTGGGACACCTTACTATTGTATATTTGGTGATCTTACATATTGTAACATTTATTTGCTTGCTTGTGATTAAGATACTAGGCTTGTTCTTGACCATAAGAGACTGATGGATTGAAGTTAAACCCTCATATATCTAGACAGCCATGACCGTATGGTGAGATAGATTCTATTTTATTATACGTAGCTGGCTATGTCTGCCCCCGCTCTCCAGTATTCTGGTTCTGGAGCGTGACATGGTTTAAGTGGTGGCCCATACAGGTCTTGTAAATCAAGATATGTGAGGGTTTACCGAATAGATGTCTCAATCAGCACTCGTCCTCGATCTCTGCCCGACTCTTCTAATCCCTGAGATTCTTGACCTGATCACATGCTTATATCGTTGATCTGTCTTGGTCCTTCCTTATTGTTCTCTATGTCGTCTTCTTCAGCGGCATTGTTCCTGGACCTGTCGATCAGCAAGGCAAAGTGCCTCCTGTGGACCAGCAGTAACAAGAAGATCAGGTCCAGCACTCGGGAGCAGCCTCCCGGGTCATGCCTCCCAGAGATCCATAACCCCCGGTGCAGCCAGCCCAGCCCACAGGGTAGGATGATGGAGCCTTGGTGGGACTTATTAGGGAGTTGCTTGCATCGCAGGATCGTCGATGAGATACATTGCACCAGGCTATACAAGATGCTCTGAACAGAGAAGGTCATCATGGGAACAGTACATCGAACAGTTTCAAGTACCTGAACCACCATTCTTCGATGGCAGCGAAGACGCTATCGCTGCTGATGCGCGGCTTCAGGACACAGAGGTGATATTGGAGGCAGCAAAGACCCAGAAGATTAGAAGGTGGCTGTGGTGCGTCTGCAGTTATTGGATCTAGCCCACAACTGGTGGACGGTACTGGCCGTTGGACTAGTGGCACCTATTGCCTGGACAGTATTTCGTGAGAGGTTCCGAACCAAGTACTTCGATGCGGTGGCTCGGTACGATCTACATACCAAGTTTACCAATTTGAAGTAGATGGACAGGACGGTCGATGGGTGTGCGGTCGAGTTCTCCAGGCTTAGTCGGTTTGCTCCCATCTTGGTGGCGAGCGAGTTCGATAGAGCCCAACGATTTCAGCAGGGACTCCACCTAGAGATTTTACTGGCAGTAGAGCAGTTTGAGCATCATACTTTTGATACGGTATTGAGGGCAGCTAGGAGGCACGAATATACCTCCTAGAGGATTGTGGACGAGACCGGAGGTCGAAAGCGATCTCACGGCCAGATGAATCAGTCATCAGCACCAGCCCCGACAGCTAGAGCTTTGACCATTGGAGCTCTGAGAAGGGCAGCTTCAGTTACGTCGGTTCAGCATTCAACCCCGACGTATCCTTAGTAACAGAAGCAAAAGCATTCTTCCGCAGTGGGCTGCACTCATTATGGAAAGTCAGGATACGTTGTTTTGGAGTGTCGCAGAGCACATAGAATGTGTTTGGCTTATGGAGCACCGGACCATAATATAGGGTCCTGTCCGAATAGGGCTAGTTCATTATCGACCCAGACTAGTCCATCGGTAAGGGGACCAGCACCAGTACAACAGCAGTACCAGCCTCCGAGGCCATTACCGCCTCAGGCACAAGCCTTCCGGCACCAGAAACCCCAGCAGTATGCCCTGGTCCAAGCTCAGATTCAGAATCGACAGAGAGGTTCCTAGTAGAATGTCTTCTCTCTTCCCCATGCCTTCAAATTTTTTGCTTGCATGAGTGATTGTTTGATTGATTGATTGCTTAGTATAGCTTGTCCTTGCATCTCTAGCCACTTGATTAAATTTCGAGGACGGAATTCTTTTAAGGTGGGTAGAGTTGTAATTCCCATATCTCGTATTACGTATTTAGAATACATGTACGTATTTTGACCCGTATTGCATGTCTCCCTGCTTGATTTATTTTGGCATTTCATTGATTGTTTTATCTTGGCTCGGTTCAGCCCGACTTGACTTGGTTCGGCTTGGTTTTGCATGGTTCGATTTTGCTTGATTTTATGTGAACCAAACCACTCCCACCTACCCCCACCTTCATTTATTAATCTCCACTCCTCTCTGTCTCCTCATTAACTCTTTTCTATTACTTCTTCTTCTTCACCATTACTTCTCCACCAACCTGAGAGAGAGAGAGAGAGAGAGAGCTTAGGCAAGTGCATCTTGCTTCATAGAGAAAGTCCATTTTTATTGTTCTATTGTCTTCCTCATATGTTTCTAACCCACTTTAATACTTAGCATTTTTCATTTCTGTGGTTAATTTCTTGTAGATCTGGTTTTATGGTATTTTTGGTTTTCATGAATTTTGATCTATCAAACTTGTATATTTTGCCAGTTGATGGTTCCATGTTGTAGAGAATTCCATTTTACCCAAACCTGACCTACGGAAGTTTGGATTTGGGGTTCCTATTGTTGTTTGGTGGAGCATGGAGGCCATGGTATTTTTCGTGGATATGTTCTCTGTGGGAGCCATTAATTGTACTCTGAGTCGCATTAGCATATTTATCCTGAGCCACATGGCCTCAGGTATTAGCATTTAATAATTTCATGCTTTAGCAGTTGCTCGCATGGAGCACAATGTCAGCCGCATATGGCCAACACAATGTTAGCCGCATAGGCCATTAATATTTGCTTGACCATTTAAAATAATTGCTAGGCCATTACTTAGCCGTATATGGCATCACTACTCAGGTGAGCCGCATAGGCCAATGGCCAATCTGTTAGCTGGTCGCATGGTCTTTACAAATGTATGCTTGCATGCATTTACCAATTAATAACAAGTTTGCATGCATTTAGCATTAATAACAAGCTTGCATGCATTTAGCATTTATATTATGGCCATTCCAAGTTGGCCACATAAGAGATTTTATGGTCGGCCGCATGGCCTTTCAATTATTTTGCATGAACGGCTGCATGCATTAGCTAATTCATTGGCCACATGTATTAATGCATGGCCTCATGGAGCATTCCATGTATTAGCTAAAGCATTTAATGCATTAACTAATGCATTTATTGCATTAGCATACCACATGGCCGCATGAAGCATTCCAGGTATTAGCTAAAGCATTTAATGCATTACCATGCTTTAACTAATGCATTTAATGCATTAGCATATCACATGGCAGCATGGCCTTTATTTAAGTGCATGGATTTACATGGAGTTGCTTTATGTAGTTACCCGCATATGAGGTATAAGTTGGCCGCATGGGGATTTATAAGCTAGCCGTATATGAATTATTTTGCTTTGGCCACTATTTAATGCATTGGTCGTATATAATGTTGCTTTGGCCCCCCTTGGCCGCATGCAATTAATTGCATGCATTGTTTAGCTCCTGTCGCATAAGCTCATGCATGAATTAGCTACTCTGGCCGCATGGATATTTAATATATTTTGGCCGCATGGGCCATTAGAAATAGCTGGCCGCATGCATTTGCTTGCCGTATAGGCTCAATACTTTATTTTTGCTTTAGTGCATACAATTATTAAATTCTTGTACAGTGGCAACATTTATTGGCTGGCCACATGGCATACTTGCATTAATTGCGGGTCCCACTATCTTTTATCTTATATGTCTTTGCAATTATATTATTATTAAATAATGTGTAATTCTAAATTGCTTCCCTAAACGCGAATTGTTAGTGTAATGATTGATAGTGACTTGCTGGCCAAAAATTTTCCTGAGCCGCATGAGTCCCCCACGGCCCTTGCTCCTGCTAATATTTAATTACCACATGAATGCTTGTGCCATATTAATTGTTCTCTAACATGATGGTGACCCGTTGTGGTGCACTTTTGACAAATGATATGACATGACAGTGATCCGCCGTGGTGCACTCCTGACAAATAAACTTGACATGATAATTCTTGATAGTGGCCCGCGTGGTGCACTCCTGACAGTAAACTTGATATGATAATTCTTGACAGTGATCCGTAGTGGGGCAGTCTTGACAATTAACTTGACATGATATATTTATATCCCGAAGGCTGTTGCGACGGCTAGCTTAACATGACAAGATTGAATGACCTGGACACCGTGGACGATTATGCTTGTACAAATGAACCCGTCTTGTCTTGCATCATGTCTAGGACGGGGACCCCTGAGTACCGCGGTCGGGGGTACCCACTGAAATTGACTAAGGCTAACAACTAAAATAATCCAGTAGTAATGAAGAGATTTTTCAGCTACAGGCAATCCCGTTATCTGGGCGCCCCACTTGGGATCTGTAGCATGCCGTCGAGTAGGACACATTTTCAGCACACTGTCATGTGTTGCACCCTTATTGTACTAATATTCGACTTGGATAACCTGGATGGTCTGTATGGCTTGTGGCTGTGGAAGAATCTCGCTGCATCTTGCTAGTAACTAGGCCTGTGATAACCCTAGTTAGTTAAAGTATCAAGCCGTACTTATTGCTTGTGTCAAGACCCGATCCCAAATAATTGGGTCAAACCGGATCATTCCCAGCCTGCACCGTTGTTGAGACGACGACAGTAAGCTGTTTTATTGCAGGTAATCAGAACAACATCTAAACATTTGTCACAACATTTATATACGGAAACTTTAAAACTTTTATTAATCAACAAAATGGAATACATCTATAATTGAAAGTGATGAAAGGAAATACTGAATTCAAGTCTAAAAAAATTTCAATAAAAGAAACTCGAATTAAAACGACAACTAGTTAGAATGGCTGTCTCGTCAGCCTCAGGATCTGCGTCCTCAAGGGGTCTCCGGTAACACAGCAGAATAAGGTACTGGGTCATAATAGCTATTGTGCTAAAGCTCAGCAATCATCAGTGACGCCTAAAATATTTGGTCTCCAGTCAGGAGGGAGCAAAGTACAATTCATGATAATCCAACAATTGAAATAATAATAGAATTATGCACTTTTAATCAATTTGAAATAAACAGTTCTCCAGCAGTTAAAATATTGTGAAGTGAATAGGCAATGAACATGACCGGATTAGGTTGTACAGTGAATGATATGGCTTATCCACGTGTGTATGAGAGGTAAGCTAATACAGTTATAATGCTACTTTGGATGTGGTCATACTTATTACACTACTCCCCCAGTACCCAACAGTCAATCAGTCAATGCTCTCAGAGAGAGTTCCGTGTTGCATCGTGGTTTAAACTTGCAATAAAATGATTATTAAATAATTGTAAACTAACACAAAACGTACTTGCCTTTGTTTCTGATTGGAAACGGTGTTGGTTCCGGAAAGATGCTAGGTTCATCTCCGAGATCCTATAGTTGGAGAACTTGACTTAGAACCAATATTGAGACCACTCTAGGTGTGCTAGTTGCAATTTCTAGTAGCAGGTCCTAGTCAAATTTTAAGTTGTTTATTTAATCTACTGCTAACGGTTTACGACGCGTACTACGTTGGTTCTCATTTAGTTGGATAGCCAGTTTCTGGTTTACTTGGAAAAATCGTCGTTACCGGTTAATTTGGCAAAAACTTATATTTTGTAATATTATATATAAAACTACTATTTTTCTTTCAAATGAGAAAAACGTGGATTTGTTAACTATCAATATTTTATTCAAGTGATTTTATCGTCAGAAATCCTTATTAATTTATACAAAATATTTATTAGTCATATTGTAACTAAGTGCCTAATTACGAAGAATAAAACCAACCAGAAAATAAAGGAAAAGTCATAATCTACACAATACAGGGGCACAGCTAACAAGAATGGAAATCTGGGCTTATGCCCTTACAAACTTTACATAAATTAAATAAATTTAGAGTTTGCTGGTGAGTTCTGAACGCTGGAAAGCGGTCCGTTCAGAAGGCCGAGGCCCTGCACTCAAAATACTATAAACCAGTAGCAATTTCCAAATTATATTTTAATTGTAAAATATGAAAATAAAGTAAGTCTCAGATTTGGTCCAATATTCATATTTTGAAAATACTTAATGCCTCAACGTCCAGGTAAAACCGGTTTCGTTTGCATTTCGCTAGGGCCCACGGACCGGTATGGTCGTCGTCTAAAAATCTATTTTAATAAATAATTTCCGAAAATCGATTTGAAATTCTTTATAAAGTTTTATAAAATTTGGGCAGCATTTCCTCTATATTTGGGACAACCCAAAACTGGGAAAATGCCAAAACTCCCATAATAAAAGTCCCAAACCAGGAAACACCCAGAAATTAACTTTCAAACCATTTTACACAAAAACTAACTTCACAGAATAATTTTCGAAGCTTAACGGAACTCGAAATATAATCGGAAATCCCGAAATGAAATCGAAAACCACAGCACCCGAAAATCCAGAAAACACATTTTGGAAAAATTCGAAATAATCACAAAACATCATAGAAACGTCTCCGGAAAAACCGAAGTCACTACGTTGCTCTAAAACCGAATTCCCGGAAGGGAATCGGGGACCAACTTCATCATCGACTACCGAAAATGGAACGGGATAAAGGAATTATACCTTGGGTTGCTCGGCTAAAGCTCTCAAATGATAAAAATAGGAAAAGAATGAATTCCGCGGACTTTGGAAAACCCCAAAATACGCGAACAACATAGATTGGCCTCGGGAACAGCGGATCTGGTCCCACGAGGGTTGCGGACAGCGGATCGGGGCACAGAAACAACGGACGGAGCTCGAGGTGGCCGAGAGACGGATCAGAAAATTCGCGGGTCACCGGAAGCGGGGCGGGGCTCTCGGAGACACGGCCACGTGGGAGCGGTGGCTAGGGTCGGGGCCGGGGAGAGCTGCGGGTGCGCGGCGGAGGGCCGTGCGGGCTGGCGCAGGTCGGGATCTGGCCGGAGGGGCGCCTGCTCGCGGGGTCGGGGCGGGGCGCAGTCGAAAGCGGGCCGAGCGGGGTCGCACCGGGATGGGCGCCGACGGGGCTCGGGTGCCTGCGTCGGGCGCGGGCCAGGGCGGCTAGGGTTCGACGAGGCTCGGGCCGGCCGGAGTTGGCCGGAGGCGCCGGACGAATCTCGGGCGGAGGTGGTCGCCGGAAGCCTCGGACGGGCACGGAAGCTCTGGAGAGGGGTTTCTTGAGGAGGGGGAATGGAGAAAAAGGAGATGGGAGAAATGAGAATGGGGAGAGAGATGGGAGCAGGGGTGGTTTATGAAAGAAGTTGTGTGAGAGAAAAAATGGGGAGTAGTGTGGAGAGGAGGGATTGTAGGTGAACGTAGGGAGAGAGGTAGTGCTGGGTCAGGATCAGATTAGGAATAGGGATTTTAAGTTTTATTTATTCTTTTTTTTTCTCTTCCTTTATTCCAACTAATATTTATAAATAATATATTGGTATATAAATCCAAGTAAATAAAAAAGTTCAGATGATGGATCGAAAAACGGGATTCGGGCTCGGGGTCGGATCCCTGGTACGGGATCGGGACATGGCACAATCAAAATCCAATAATAAATTTTTAAAAATAATATATTTTCCTAATCGATTATTTATAATAATAATAACAATAACAATAACAATAACAATAATAATAATAATAATAATAATAATAATAATAATAATAATAATAATAATAATAATAATAATAATAATAATAATAATAATAATAATAAAAGTCCAACTGGGAATCCAGGCCTATGCTGGCAAAACAAACTCGAACAAATATCCCAAAAATATAATAATTCCCATTTATCCAAAAATTTCAGAAAATCAGGTTGCGGGTTTTACAACCTTCCCTCCTTAGAAATTTTTGTCCTCGAAATTTAAGGGTACTGTTTGGGGATGAACAAAATCTCTACATGTAGACCAAAGCTTCCTTTACTGTCTCTTAGTAATGTTGACAACCTCTAGGTAGTCCAATTTGATCAATTCATGCACTTCCTTCGAATCAACAGTCTTCCCTTCTTAGAAACACAGTCATAGCCCATAATTAAAATTTTGCTTCTATTTCTGAATTGTCAGCCACCGGAATGATTGTGCAAATTTACTCTTTGCATCCGTACCTATAATCTTCGGGTAGGATCTAAACTTCTTCATCTTTCTAGTCGATTCGATATCTACTAAGCGATGCAATTCCATGTTGCTTGCAACGTATGCTCCATCAATTACTTATACGTCGTAATTACTAGCTCTTACCATCATCACCCTTGATCCTCTACGGCTCCTCCCATCCTGCCATAACTTATTTTTCCTAAATCATAAAAATCAAAATCCTCACCTTCTTTTATTCACCAAATCCAGTACTAATATGCTCCACTAATGATTCATTCCTAAACGAACCACAATTTATAATTCTCTCTAGACTAACTTGCTTTTGTGCCCTGCCATGCTACCCTTTGGTACCCTTAGCTATCTAATCTCTTTAGAATAAAATCGATCCCCTAAGTGTGCTTTTATCAGATTAATGCAATAAGGTTACTAGGTGACTATCTAGGTTTCTCCACATATAACTATCAACCAACTTTATATAGCTGCAAAATATATAACTACCCACAAAAATATGCAACACCCTAAAAATGGAACCTTGAAAGGAATTGAGCCAATAGAGATTGATTGATATGGTCCTAACAAGTTCTAGGAATCAAGTAGAATTTTATAGGAAATCTTTTCTTTCTGATTGTGACAAGAGATTTCTGGGAATGGAGACAACCGCTAGAAATGTAAATCCTCTAATCAGGTAAAAGTCAGAATGATTTGATGGTGCAAAAGACAACCATGGTTTGAATATAGTCTAAATAATATTCGGAAACCAAATATGTTTGAAGTCACTTTGTCTCAAATTCATGCCTCGCCAGAGTGTACCTGACTGCAGTGAATTTTTTTGACCCAATAACTTGAATAATTTTAGGTCACCGAGTAATCTTTCAACTTTATCCATTTCATGGCTAAGCAACAAGAAGATCAACATGGTGCATTTAGGACAGTCACAATAATATCCGAAAACCTATGAACACCCGAAATTACTTCAACTTTAGAATCTTTTGCCTCGCCGGTGCACAATTGGCTGCAGTAAACTCGCAGTTTCCATAATTCAGACAATTGACTATAACGCAATGTGCGAAGTCATATTAGGTCACGGAATATTTTCCCAAACTTTGTCCTTAAGAATTTCAAAGAAGTTTCCAAAAATTCAAACGAGTTCTAAGGTTCTAGTCATGATAGGAAAAGATATTGATGTATGTTCTTCTGGTTTCAAGAAAATTTATCAGGATAAACATGTGTTCCAGTAGCTCTTGAGATTTAAGAGATTTGATTTTGAAGAAATTGATCAAACTTGAGTATGACTAATTGAGTTGGACACAGGATAAGGTAGAAGAATCAGAGCTTTGAGTTGAGTTGAAAAAGCCAATGAGCATATTCCCGACAAATCACTTAAAGGATACAGACGTTTACCGAAATTATTTGAAGAAATAATTTCTTATCCAAGAAAAGTTTTGAGACTGTGATGGGTAAGTAGGGTTGACACAAAAGAAGTATGTCTTTATGGATTCAAGGAAGTCAGGTTAAAATGATTTAGTAAAGCCAACAAGGGGATGGTTCAACAATTTGAAAGTTTTTCAATGATTTAAAGAAGTTTTAATAATAGGATGGAATCAATTCTCTGACCGTTCGTACTTCACGATACTCAAGCATTGATTTTAAAAGCTGTCTAGGCCTTGAATTGATCAAGAAGTTGCATAGAGAGAGTAGGGTTTCAGGTTGAGTGGAGGGGATCAAAATAAAATAATTGGAATAACCTAGGAGATAACAATCAGCATTGTAAGTATTTTTGAAAATATCTTTTAGGGAAAACATGAACTAACTAAGCTGAACCAATTCTTTTGGTAATAATTAACCTTGAGGCTTTATAGTTCCAAAAGAATTTGGTTCAGGATTAGTTCCGAGAAAGTCAATTAAAATGAGGTTAAGGCGAATGGTTGGATACGCTAGTCGTAGAAGTACTCGGATAGATAAGGGTTTATTAGATTTAGAAACTCTAGATAGCGAACGAATCTGGATTCCAAATAAAGATAGAGAAATAAGATTTGATCGACTAGTGGAGAAGTTTGAAAAAATAGGTTTGCTGACGAAGGAGATTGAAGAGTTCTAATATTGGTCCATAAATAGCGAAAAAACATAAATCCTAAGGGATGCTAAAAATCTGTTAAAGATATGGGAAGGAGATAATTCCCGAAAATCATGGGACGCTAAATGATACAAAAATCTAGGAAATAAAATATGTAGTAACATATACCATCATACAGTCGGCCTAAACTGGTTAAGGTCAAAATTCACTCCTTATGTCATTATCACTCCCAATTGTTATAAGTACCAACTAATATCTGGGTACCCCAAAATGATATTCTTCCAATTCTTAATCACCAATATATCCTTGATAAATACTGCCTTACATACCTTCTCATTAAGATTACAATTTTCAGAAATTGTATCGTAGGGGAAAGACTTTAGGAAAGATATCTACCAAAAAGGTGTAACCAAGAATTTTATTCATATTGGAGAATTACAGCAAGACTCTCATGATTATTCTAAGGACATCCTGTTACAACTGCTTATAACAATAGATAATGCTACTCAGCAGTTCTAGGTACTAGTCTTCTTGGCTCTGGCTCTTGTACGAGCGGTCTCCAACTGCTTCATCTTCTTCTATGATCCTAAAGTCTGCATCATGCCTTTCTGCAGTGGATGTAGGAGGCAAGGTCTGCTCGATAGGAAGAGAGTCCCTAGGTTGCGGCGTAGCAGGTGTTGCTGGAATAGGTGCTCTGGTACGATGGAAAGATAAGAGGCAATCCTTTACCCGATGTTCAGCGGATCCACATGCCAAACATTGTCCCAATCTCTTGCGGCAACTATTGGCTAGATGACCAGGCCTTTTGCAGTATGCACAAGCCAACAGCTTCTTACGACATGACTGCCGGAAAGTAGAGTACTTGATGGGACCCAAATATCTTCTAGATTCAGGGGTATCCCTCCTAGGGTGAGGTTCCGCACCAACTCGGTTTAAGATAGCCAAGGCTACGTCATTAACATCCTTCATAATATCTCTCGTGATATCAATCTGTTTCTGCTGGGCCTCGACTTGGGCCTTCTGGGACTCCAGGATTCCTTGAAATAGGGCAACCATTTGGGAGATGTCTGCTGGTACCGGTGGGGCGACAGCAGTAACTATCATAACAGGAGATAGTGAAATTATCGTGGAGAAATAGGTTCGGCTGTAGTATGAGCTGTGCTGGGGACTTGTGCAGCAAAGGGGGATTGATGAACTGCAAAGGAGAAGGGTTGGAATGGGCCTGAGAAAAAGGAGTGTGATCAGGAGATAACACCTTGTCATCAGCAGGACTAGAACGGGTTGTCTTTCCTCTAGTCATAGTCTGAAAGATTTAGGAGGCAAACATAAGCAAGGTAGCCTACCAATTTATAACAACCAAAAATATTTATTTATATAATTCGGACCCATGTTGTGTCGGACCCATGTTGTGACAAATCAATGTTCTAGTGTTCTAATTGTTTCTAGGTATGTTTTCCTAAGTCGTTGTTTCATGACCTGCATGGGCCACCACTAAAAACATGTCACGACCCGATCCCAAATAATTGGGTCGAACCGGATCATGTCCAGCCTGCACCGTTGTTGAGACGGTGGTAGTAAGCTGTTTTATTGCAGGTAATCACAACAACATCTAAATATTTGTCACAATATTTATATACGAAAACTTTAAAACTTTTATTAATCAACAAAATGGAATACATTTGTAATTGAAAGTGCTGAAAGGAAATACTGAATTCAAGTCTACAAAAATTTCAATAAAAGAAACTCGAATTAAAATGACAACTAGTTAGAATGGCTGTCTCGTCAGCCTCAGGATCTGCGTCCTCAAGGGTTCTCCGGTAACACAGCAGAATAAGGTACTGGGTCATAATAGCTATTGTGCTATAGCTCAGCAATCATCAGTGACACCTAAAATATTTGGTCTCCAGTCAGGAGAGCAAAGTACAATTCATGATAATCTAACAATTGAAATAATAATAGAGTTATGCACTTTTAATCAATTTGAAATAAACAGTTCTCCAGTAGTTAAAATATTGTGATGTGAATAGGCAATGAACATGACCGGATTAGGTTGTACAGTGAATGATATGGCTTATCCCCGTGTGTATGAGGGGTAAGCTAATACAGTTATAATGCTACTTTGGATGTGGTCATGCTCATTACACTACTCCCCCAGTACCCAACAGTCAATCAGTCAATGCTCTCAGAGAGAGTTCCGTATTGCATCGTGGTTTAAACTTGCAATTAAATAATTATAAACTAACACAAAATGTACTTACCTTTGTTTATGACTGGAAACGGTGTTGGTTCCGGGAAGATGCTAGGTTCGTCTCCGAGATCCTACAGTTGGAGAACTTGACTTAGAACCAATATTGAGACCACTCTAGGTGTGCTATTACAATTTCTAGTAGCAGGTCTTAGTCAAATTTTAAGTTGTTTATTTAATCGACTGCTAACGGTTTATGACGCGTACTACGTTGGTTCTCATTTAGTTGGATAGCCAGTTTCTGGTTTACTTGAAAAAATCGTCGTTACCGGTTAATTTGGCAAAAACTTATATTTTGTAATATTATATATAAAACTACTATTTTTATTTCAAATGAGAAAAATGTAGATTTTGTTAACTATCAATATTTTATTCAAGTTATTTTATCGTAAAAAATGCTTATTAATTTATACAAAATATTTATTAGTCATATTGTAACTAAGTGCCTAATTACGAAGAATAAAACCAACCAGAAAACAAAAGGAAAGTCCTAATCTACACAATACAGGGACACAGCTAACAAGAATGGAAATCTGGGCTTATGCCCTTACAAACTTTACATAAATTAAATAAATTTAGAGTTTACTGGTGAGTTCTGAACGCCGGGAAGCGGTCCGTTCAGAAGGCCGAGGCCCTGCACTCAAAATACTATAAACCAGTAGCAATTTCCAAATTATATTTTAATTGTAAAATATGAAAATAAAGTAAGTCTCGGACTTGGTCCAATATTCATATTTTGAAAATAGCTAATGCCTCAACGTCCGGGTAAAATCGGTTTCGTTTGCATTTCGCTAGGGCCCACGGACCGGTATGGTCGTCCCCCAAAAATCCATTTTAATAAATAATTTTCGAAAACCGATTTGAAATTCTTTAAAAAGTTTTATAAAATTTGGGCAGCATTTCCTCTATATTCGGGACAACCCAAAACTGGGAAAATGCGCCAAAACTCCCGTAACAAAAGTCCCAAACCAGGGAACACCCAGAAATTAACTTCCAAAGCATTTTACACAAAAACTAACTTCACAGAATAATTTCCGAAGCTTAATAGGAACCCAAAATATAATCGGAAATCCCGAAATGAAATCGAAAACCACAGCACCCGAAAATCCAGAAAACATATTTCGGAAAAATCCGAAATAATCACATAACATCACAGAAACGTCTCCGGAAAAACCGAAGTCACTACGTCGCTCCAAAACCGAATTCCCGGGAGAGAATCGGGGACCAATTTCATCATCGACTACCGAAAATGGAACGGGATAAAGGAATTATACCTTGGGTTGCTCGGCTAGAGCTCTCAGATGATAAAAATAGGAAAAAAAATAAATTCCGCGGACTTGGAAAAACCCTAAAATATACGAACAGCACAGAGTGGCCTCGGGAATAGCGGATCTGGTCCCACGAGGGCTGCGGACAGCGGATCGGGGCACAGAAACAACGGACGGAGCTCAGGGTGGCCGAGAGACGGATCGAAAAACCTGTGGGTCACCGAAAGCGGGGCGGGGCTCTCGGAGACACGGCCACGTGGGAGCGGTGGCTCGGGTCGGGGCCGGGGTGAGCTGCGGGTGCACCACGGAGGGCCGCGCGAGATGGCACGGTGCGGACGCGGGCTGGCGTGGGTCGAGATCTAGCCGGAGGGGCGCCTGCTCGCGGGGTCGGGGCGGGGCGGGGCGCAGTCGAAAGTGGGCCGAGCGGGGTTGCGCCGGGATGGACGTCGGTGGGGCTCGGGTGCCGACGTCGGGCGCGGGCCAGGGCGGCTAGGGTTCGACGAGGCTCGGGCCGGCCTGAGTTGGCCGGAGGCACCGGATGGATCTCGGGCGGATGTGGTCGCCAGGAGCCCGGACGGGCACGGAAGCTCTGGAGAGGGATTTCTTAAGGAGGGGGAATGGGGAAAAAGGAGATGGAAGAAATGAGAATGGGAAGAGAGATGAGATCTGGGGTGGTTTATGAAAGGAGTTGTGTAGGAGGAAAAATGGGGAGTAGTGTGGAGAGGAGGGATTGTAGGTGAACGTGGGGAGAGAGGTAGTGCTGGGTCGGGATTAGATTAGGAATAAAGATTTTAAGTTTTATTTATTCTTTTTTTTCCTCTTCTTTTATTCCAACTAATATTTATAAATAATGTATTGGTATATAAATTCTAAGTAAAAAAGTTCAAATGATGGATCGAAAAACGGGATTCGGGCTCGGGATCGGATCCCTGGCACAGGATCGGGACAGGGCACAATCAAAATCCAATAATAAATTTTTAAAAATAATATTTTCCTAATCTATTATTTATAATAATAATAATAAAAATAATAACAATAATAATAAAAATAATAATAATAATAATAATAATAATAATAATAATAATACTAAAACTCCAACTGGGAATCCAGGCCTATGCTGGCAAAACAAACTCGAACAAATATCCCAAAAATATAATAATTCCCATTTATCTAAAAATTTCAGGAAATCAGGTTGCGGGTTTTACAGCTTGGCCGTGAATGTTGGATGGAGTTCAATCTGTCTAGTCTTGTCTTGATCCTGTACAAGATTGTTGCATGTCCTGATTACTTATTTTATCTTGCCGATAAATGGTGGAAGAAACCAAGTTCTGTTCAGACAAAGGGTTACAACCCCGATCCTTATTTGATTTACGGGTTGTAACATAGTTATCTGAATAGTCCCATGGTTACTCATCGTATATCATCCTGTCATGCTTTTCCTTAATTACTGTCTTTTATTTAATTATATGCTTATGCTAATTGCTGGTTTTAGTTCCTAAGTGAAGCCTCCTTTGTGGCACTTGCTCTTTCTGGGATCTGACCCAGCTGGTTTTGTATGACCAGATTCCGGAGTAGCACCAGAGGATCTACCGACTTTCCAGCCAGATGGTGACCACTAGACAGAATCCTTGCAACGAGTGGGTTTATTTTGGCTCTCCCACTCTTATGTTAAATTATTCTTTTGAGACGTTTAGCCGTCAAGCAAGTGTTAGCTCGTGTACAATTTACTTACTGTCTGCCTACGGGCTGTAATATGGTTGGCAACCTAGGGTTGATCATGTATGACTAAACTCTTGCTAGTCCTCACATTTTGTACGACTAACTTCATGATCAGCTGAATATGTAATGTTTTGGACGCCTTACTATTGTATATTTGGTGATCTTACATCTTGTAACATTTATTTACTTGCTTGTGATTGAGACACTAGGCTTGTTCTTGACCATAAGAGACTGATGGATTGTAGTTAAACCCTCATATATCTAGACAGCCGTGACCGTATGGTGAGATGGATTCTATTTTATTATACGTAGCTGGCTATGTCTGCCCCCGCTCTCCAGTATTCTGGTTCTGGGACGTGACAAATAGCATGCGTCGAATGCTATAAAAAAACCTTTTATAGCGTATTTTGTCCACTATAATTGCCCATGCTATAATAAATAAACACTGTAACATTTTAGCGTTCTTGAATGTTGTAGATGGATTATAGCATTCACGAATGCTGTGGATGGTTTATAGTGTCCGTGAATGCTATAGATGGTCTATAGCTTTCTTGAATGCTGTTGATGAATAATAGCGTTCATTAATGTTGTAGATGACGCATAGCATTATTTAATGTCGTTGATTTATTATATCGTTTCTGAACGCTGTCAATTTTTTTAGCGTTTTGAGTGCTATAAATCTACCACACAATTTTATTTCTGAATAACCTATTCTGTATCACATACGATTGACATTTGCATCATAAAAATTCATACTGAATCACAATTTTGATTTCAACAATTTCAATCGCAACTTTCATTTCGATAAATCAAGATATAGAAAACATTTGCCAAAATAAATAAATTTATTCATTTTTCATTAAAACATTCAAGGTGTACAAAAAGTTGTACGCCTAAAGTGATCGAAGTAGTAGTCCAAAATAAATTTTTCATTCAAAGAGAATGCAAGAGGTTCAAAATGTTTGTAACCTAACGCTAGTCCAAAATTCAACTAAACCATTCCATTTCCATACAAAATATCTGTAGACCAAAATGTAGCTCGATCAACTCTTTCCTTCTAGCTTATATCCACAACCATCAAAAATTTACACACCAACCTACACAAAATTGAGAAGAAAACACATTAGCATTATTATATAAAAAATAAGTTCACACAAGATCATGTATCCATGTATTCCATAAACATTTATCTTTGTTGCATTTGTATTCCAGTATTCCTCCTACTTTTCTAACGATCTAGTATCAATTTATATATGTTAACTACATGCCAGAATACACACTAAGATGTAATACATCTGCAAAACCTTTGTAAAAAAAGTTGGACTATGAAGAGTATGTGTGTGTACAAGTGCCAGAATACACACTAAGATTCAATCTATACTCTCTTCTTTTATCATTCAATTTATACTTTCTCATTGTATATAGCACATGATATTTGAATCAGCCTAACTTTTGCTACATATCCTGTACATATATAACTAAAAGGCAGTGTGAAGTCAATTGACGGGTTTACAACATGACATACAATAATGCTACTTCAGATTTGGAAGTGTAGGATACACAAAAATGACTTTTGGTTAAATTATGTAGTTATTGACATTCTTCTTGTTTTTCTTGGCTTGGGAGTTGCTATAGAGCTTGGCACTAGAAGCCACATGCAAATCCATAATGGATATTTTCAAAAAGAAGATAATAGCAAAGTTACTTAGTGGTGAAAAAGGTACTTTTTAAATAAGCCAATATATAATCAAAATACTTAAGAATAATGTCAGGAACATACTAATGGGCATTAGCACAATATGAAATGAAAAAAGCTAAGTCGAAAGGAGGGAATGGAAACTTAAATGAGTAAATGAAAAAACAAGGGGGAAATGAAAAAGTTAAGTCGAAAGGAGGTAAACACTGTAGGAATTTGTAGCAATTTTCTCTCTTCTTTAATTTCTTTCTGATTTGATCTTATCCTGATTCTAACATTTCTCTTATCCTACTTCACCACAAACTACAATGAGATTTGCACAAATACATACCATGTATGTGTCCATTGGCATCATAGATACTTAATCAATCTAAATAGTTCCTTTTTTGTCGGTTGTCAATAGAAGCCTTGAATTCCTATTTGTTCCTGTAGATTCTAACTGAAGTTCAAATTTCGTCCAATTTGAGACATCCAAACTAGTAGCTCTGTAAGAATAAAGAAGTCTCTATTATTGATGATCTGGATAAAAGGAAAAAAATAGAAACAAGGACACATAAATTTCTACATGAGCTGATATTAAAGGGAAAATGCATTATATTAGAAAAACAAAGATTCTGCAATCCATCTGAGATTGTTAGTGAAACTGATAAGCTCAACGATTCAGATTAAATAAAATTCTACATGAGCTGATATTAAAGGAAAATTGACTTTATACTAGAAGCACCAAGATTCTACAAAAAGGATCTTTTTGTAGAATTGAAGAACCTCAAGGATCATGCCAATATATTTGACATTATTCACATGCTGATTGAATCAAAATATTCTCATCAAGGCTGAAGGTAATAACAATAATGTCAAAAAATGTTGTTGTTAGAGTATTCAAGATGAAGTAAATTAAATAAGAAAAACATATAATCTTGGACTTACAAACAAGCCCTTTCGAATATAATCAACAGTATCATCATCAAGCTAAAGAAGCTTTATGTTATCCCCATCTATAATAGCAATTCGGTCCACAAAATAGGGCCCAATCTCTGCACTAACTTCTTTGGGCATTTGGATATAGCATCCTTGTATTCTAGACCTATTATTCTGCAGTTGTAAAATCCATCAATCAATCATTCTGCAGTTGCAAAATTCATCAATCATTAAGTTATAAATAGATTTTCTCGAAGACTATTTATAGGCATTTAGATATTATTTTGATAATATACCTCCTGATACTAAAAAGTACTAAGGGCAATACAACATTTATGCAAATAAAAAATGTCAGTCAGTTTGCATTATATCATATATGGAAATGAAAGAGTAATAAGAGTAAGATAGCTATCGACCTGCAGAGGGGCACCAGTAAGACACCACCTACAATGCAAAGTTTATGCGAAGGCTGATTGCGACACTCGTGTTTTTGGAGATTTGATGGCGTGTACTTCATCAAGTACGATTTTGTACCAATCTATTTTGTGAAAGATGCCTTCATTCTCAAATTCCTGGATAGAAGCAGCTTTTATAATGTATTGTTGGAATTATTCAATAATTATGGGGCCACACTGTAAAATTAATTGTGTTTGGGCTATCTAAATAATTAAGCCAAATTAAAGTGGTCTATTTGGAAAATTGGCTTAAGGGTACAATTTTCATGGAATTAATGTGTAGATACCGGAGATAATTCTAATTTGATGAGGGGCCAAATTAGAAATATCACAACACACATATCTATATATATGTGTATTCATTAGGGTTATGGTCCTCAACTCATACGGCCGCAAAGAGAGGGTTTCTCTATTCTCTTCTGTATCCCCATCAACAAAGAGAGGAACAAAGATTTCATCTTTGTTATAAAGGGCCGTAGCTGGTTGGAAGATCGAACCCAATAAAGAGACATCGCTTCAACATCCATCAAGTCTAGCAATGGATTCAGGTACGCTTCCGCAATCAATTTATATTTATGTTCTTTATCTCATGAATCGAAATGGTACAATAAAATTTCTAACAAGTGGTATTTGAGCCTCCCTTGTTTGATTTATGAGGTCGAAGTTTCAGAATCGATTTTTTTTGTTGCTCAGGAACCCTAAATTGTTTATTTAATTTATTTTAGGGTTTCAATTGTTGGATCATTTATTTTGTTGTTTTGATCCAACAGTTTAGATCTCCTTTTGCATACTATTGATTTTTAATATAAATAAAATTATTGTTTTTTAATGATTGTTGAGGATTCAGAAATTTGAACTGTCTATACTATGCGAATACTTCCGATTTTGTTTTCGGTCAACTCTGTTTGCACTATGCGGATCTTCCGATTTTGTTTTTCAGTTCCCAAAAAAAACTTTGTTGAGAGTGGGATTCACCCACACCTTTTTGGACCATAACCTTAATCTGGCACATTGGACCTTGATTGGACCTTCCGCAAATTTTTTTTGAAGTAAATATTTTTTCTGTTTAAGTTTGGTTTGATAGACATAATCTCATTTGATAGAGATAGATAATAATCATGATTATGCCTTCATTTGGTTGGCCATTATCTAGTAATGTTTGAATTTTGGTTATACAATCAGAAGTAATTTTGTATCTTAAATGTAAACATTGACTACGTTTAAATGGTGAACTTCGGATTTTACTTTGTTAATTCATTATACGTGGATATTAATATTCCTTAGATTGGAAGTTGAGATACTGGAAATTGTAATGTGATTTTTTGTTGTCTTTATGCCACATGAGTTAGCAATCAGTAAGGACCATCAAGTGCCTATAAAATTTTGTAGTTTGATATATTAACCTATGGCAATTAAATATGTCGATAGGCTTTCCTGTAAAAAGATTTGACCGCATTCAAATGCCATCAACTTTGGATTTTTGAATCGTGAATTTATTAAATTAATTTGTTTGGTTTTGTTTATGCAAGTTTGTTTACGCATTGAATTAATAAGTTGAATATACTGTATATTTTAAATTATGATACATGCATGAAACGTTTTATCGTAAAGTTTATTTAGTTCTGTATTGTATGTTCTAAGTAAAATAATCGTAAGACTTGCATAAACAAACTATATGTTCAAATTTTAATATATTGTATCATGATATTATGGTTTATCATGATTTGGTTTTCAGACCCAAACTATATGATTATTTTATTTGAGCTACAATCTTTTAAATATGCATATATATAAAATTTTGGACATAATTCAGTTTTGTAAAATTTAGTCAACATTCATTTTTTTGGTGCCTTTTATGACTAGCAATAGTTGTCAATATTCTATATAGACTCATTGAAACAAGATGTCGCCAAAGTGACCTCTCTTGCGTAGATAGTCTACAAGGGATGTCGGATGTTTGTTGTGTATATTCATGCGGGTATTAGCCGGCCCAAAGAAAGTTTAATACTTGGCCGAATTGCACACATACTTGTGGTGATAAATGTGTGACAATTATACGGATTACATGTGAATAATAACCCAATCCAAAGATAGGCTTATTATTTGACATGACTTATTGTCAACGTTTGATTACTACAACAAGAGTATCACTTGCATTTAATATCACTGTCCAAAGACTTGATATTAATGATGTACAAGGTATCTTGAGATGGGGTTCACCATTACTTGAATTTGTTTGACTATATTTTACCCCTTGGTGATTAATTAGAGCAAATTTGTTTATTTATTTTTTGTTCTCTTTTTCGCTAGTGTCGACGGTGAGTTTAGGCTTAGGTTATTTATTTATTTATTTTGGGGATGCTGGGAGCTGTGGTCACGGCGGCGTTGGCCGGAGTTTGGGGACCGGGCTGGTGGTATGGGTGATGACGACGGGTTGGACTTTTGTGATGGTGGCGGTGGAGGATGATGACGATGGTGGTGGTGACGATGTGTCGGAGTTTGGAAGAAGAGGGGGTGGTCGCCGGGACTGGGAGTGGCCGGGTGGCGTGGTGGCTGTGGTTGGTGTTACGCCAGTGGTGGCAGGGTGTGATGGTGGTGGTACTCTGTGGTGTGGAACGGAGTCGGACAAGGAGGAGATGACCGAAGGGCCGAGGGCAAGGCTGGTGTCGACAGGGTTGGGATAGGTTTAGGGAATTAGGTAATTGATTTGTCAGGGGTTTTGCGTCCGGTATGTCGGACATGGAGGGTTTGATGTATTTGTACAAAAAGAATCTATTGGAGTTGGACACCGACACGATGCACTCTGCGGTGGAAATTTGTGGAGGAATATTTGGTGGATGATAAAAATTGGAGGAGTACCTGCCTATTTATATGATGTGGGAATTCCCAATTGGATAATGATTAGGATTATTTAAAACCCACGTAGATAATTCATAATTTTAATTTAAATCAAATCCAAATCTAAATGCAATCAAATTTAAATCAAATCCAAATCTAAATGCAATCTAATTTAAATCAAATTAAATCTAATGGATACATCTTCATCCTTATTTTAAAATATTTCAAATCAAGAGTTTAAATTGCCATAATAATTTCGAAATATGATTTCCAAAAATACTAACACTAATAATTTTGAAAATTACTTTATTATTTAAAAATGAACTAATAAATAATTATGAAATATTTATCTAGGACCAAATAATGTTTACATAAATATATGTTTCTAAAATAAAATTTTATAAGAATTTTATTTATTAATATAATTGTCTAAAAGACTTCTCATAAATAAAATCATAAATTTAAAAATTTTGGTAGCTAAAAATAATTACATATATATTATTTTGAATTGATACAAATAGAAAAATATTCTTAAAAGAAATATGTACGCTCGCACATATTCGCACTCGTCGAGCAATTTCGAAAAATCAAAATGTCGCGCGTGACGTACAATACGATTATGCGACGTACAATACAAATTTTTAAATCAGTACTAAATTTAATAAAAAAAAATAGTAGAAATTTTAGGGATTTTACATCCTACCCAACTTAAAAGAATTTCGTCCTCGAAATTAAGAATTAGGAGAGCTGAAAGGCACAAGGGGGTATCGGTGAGGAATAATCGTTCACAATGTCCAACACAGTCATGCATTAGGAAATCGCGACTTCAATAACGGCGAGAGTAATCATAGGATAGCTCAAGAAGAAAAATGTGTAAGGTTTAAAGATAAAACACGCGATAAGGCTAGTGTGTTATCTAGAGAAGAATCGATTAGAGATCTTAAAGATATGGTTTCTTAGGAGTTGGTTGCTGGCACGATTGAGAGAGCGATTTGAGTCACTCCTAACTTAAGTGATTAGAAGGTCAAGAGAGTAAATATAGGGCCGAGATAAGAACGAGCAGTTTAGGATGAGGATATAACAACCTTGAGTGATAACGGTCATAATTGGTAGGAAGGCTAGAGGAGTTTCTAGTACAATGCCTTCGTCTTTATAAAATAGGTGAAGGCGAACGCAATAAGGAGTTTTCAAGACGATATTATCGAATACGAGTACGTGATTCAAGGACGACCGAAAATTTCAAAAGAATTGTCAAGGCAGTCGTGGATGGGATTGTAAGGGCCAAGTTTAATTATGTCCCAATCCACGTAGAGTAATAGACAAAAGCGAACAAAAGTGCACTTGGTTGATCAGACCATTATGTACCGGTTCTGATTAGACAATATGCTAGTGAGCGCTCAATAGCATATGTCATGAACAAACTTGATAAAGAATAAGCTTGCAAAAACTAGACTACATTAGCATCATTAGTCAAAACGGTAAATACATAGGCACGAGAGATTAAGATTTAAAGAAGGTAGAATAATTCTAAGTCATACAGTCGTCCTATAGTTTTCTTGTCCAATTCCTTGGTTAGCTAGACGGGTTAGGTCCTCTAGATTCTAGGATCTAAATAAGCTTGCTACTATAGGTCACTAGGTCAAAGGGGTTGCTAGTTCATAAGGTATTCTACCCAACTTAATTTAAACTAATGGTGTTTGGGACAGCTAACTAATAGGGTCAATCTCTACCAAGCACGAAGGGAAGATAAGAATAGGGACGGAAGGAAGCAAGCAAGATGCAATTGATGGGTCAAACGGTAGATAAAAATCAAGGAAGGGGTCAAGTATGTGGATGAGATCCTAGACTTCTAATCCTATTCACAGGCTTGTTTGGTACGGTAAAGTAACCAAACAATTTATCTTGACCTGCATGGGCCACCACAAAAACATGTAACGCCCCAGTCCCAAAATACGTAGGACAAGGAACGTAAACATGCCAGCTGTATTCATACGAAATACGTAGGTCTCGTATGAGTACATAAGCTGTAAAATGCAGTAATCCAAGACAAACTAAATCTCATCCACAATGAAAAGAATAATAATATGAATATCAACTCGAATATTTATGATACAATCGTTGGGCGGAGACAAAGTCCACTACCAACTATCTCAATGAAAGAAAATGTACAATAAATCGAGCGATAAAAATAGCAAGACGAACCAAGCGCAATTGTCTTCAAAGAAATAGAGAAGACCACGGCCTTGGCTAGAAGACCTGCGGAAAAACATGAACACACACCTGGGGAAAAACCAGGTCCTCAGAGGGACATAACAAGATACATAAAAACAATACCACGATGAACTGTAAATGATACATGATAAAGAAAAGACCACCTGCTCTAACACAATGGAACCTAACCATCTAGGTGTAATGCAAGTCGGAAACTATACTGGAACGTATAAGTGGGTAGGAATAAAGCATAGCATCCACTAGAGGCTTTCGCATGAACTAGTATACGTCTCTGACCGATCTGACGACGAGGTCAGGGCCGTGCAATGGATATATCCCCTAGTTCATACTTTGCATCGCTAGCATACCTCCTGACTTATCTGACGATGAGGTCAGGGCCGTGCAATGGATATATCCTCTAGCGACACACCCATAACAGGGAAACCATAACCCATAACCGGGCAATCTAGAAGGCTGTGGGATAGCTCATACGTCCCAGTAGTTTTCCCCGCCCATGTATCACACAAGTCATATCCATGTCTTGGCGATCCATATCTCTATGCAAGTCGCTATCTAGACTCCACTAATCCATAAATGAACCGACACACGAACCGCCCGTATCGGTAGCAAGTCGAATACGTAGGTTCGTGTCGACTCTATGATCCTCACTCATGTGTCGTGTATGAGACGTGTCAACAAGTCTAAGAAGTTATGAAACATAACTTCAACACACCGGAAAGTCCGCTACCACATATGGTCCACACACACACGCACACACACAAACATCGATATACATATCGATGGCACCCAAGTCATACTTGGACATACTCTTACTAATGTAAAAATACTAGCAACATATAAATTATCATGAATCAAATATAAGTACAAGATGGCAAGGTATCTTGCCTGATAAAGCTCCTGGTGTACTGCAATGCTCAAGGTGGCACGACTGCGACTTTGGTGTAACAACTACACAAGGGGACCTCTGTTGGTGGTACAGACCGGTGCATCGGGTCCAGAACGGTCAATTTAGTTAGGGTGGACATAATGAAGGTACGGAGTTGGCTAGGGTATAGGGAGAATGGATTTGGTCACGGACAGAATGATAGTCGAAGGAACTTGGACAAAGAATATATATATGAATTTTGGAAATTATTTATAATTCCTAAAAACTAGCTTACATGAGTCAAAATATTTATAGAAAAAAATACTTAAAATACTTGAAGTCAAGAAAAATTGCTTCCAGCAAAAACTCAAGTTTGTCAAAATACAATTTTAGGTAAAAAACTATATTTTATAATTTAAAAAATACTTTAGATAAATATTGTAGATAAAATACCAAAAATTATTTCATAATTTACAAACAACATTTTATGGGTCAACATATTTCTAGGTAATATATTGGAAATCATTTTAGGCCAAAAAGACATAAACAAGATATCTCAAAATAATATTGACAATATATCTAGTAATATTGTAATATACTGAGAACAAAATAAAAATTTTGGTATTAGTGGAACCAATGAAAATCTGAATGCTAACTAATAACAAATTACCCTTGTAGATAATATTAATAACAATAATTGAAATCTGTATTTATTCTATATTTATATAGTTATACATACTATATACAAATCCTCCTATGTGTAAACATATATCCTTTTATTATACAATAAATTATATTAATAGTACTAACAAAACAAGGAGAAAGAAAATAACAAAAATTGTATTAATAATAATAATAATAATAATAATAATAATAATAATACTAAGATAACAGTAATAATGGAATAATAATAACAATGATGATGATTAAGATAATCATAATGATAATATTTATAATTAACATAAAAATAATAATAAAATAAAAAAATTAAAATAAAATAAAATAACAAAACTCAGTAGCTGTCTTCGTAATGAAGAAAGAGAAAAAAAAATCAAAAAGAGGGAGAGAGAACTGGGGACGGAGGAGAGAGAGAGGATGAGGGAAGAGGAAAGGAGAGGGGATCGGAGAGGGAAGCGGGAGGAAGCGGGGGTTTAGGAGGAAGCTCGGCGGTCCGGCGGGTTCGAAGGCGGCGGAGGGAGTAGAGCGAGAGGGAGTTGGAGGAAACGACAGAGAGGGGAAGATCGGAAGAGCTTGGCGGAGCGGATGGCGGAGGGAAGGAAGCGGGCGGCGGCGTTCGACGGAGAGGAGAGGAAGAAGGGGTGGAGCGGCGGAGGAGGACGGGCGAAGGAGAATGTTCGGAGAGGGAAACGGCCACGCGGGCTCGCCGGCGGACGCCCGGCGGACGGAAAGAGGGTTTCGGGGCTCTTCGGCAAGGCGGTCGACGGGGCACTCAGGCGCGGAGGAAAGGAGCGGTTCGGCTGTGCGGCCACGAAGGCGAGGACGCGGCGGAAGTCGACGGTGAGTTTAGGCTTAGGTTATTTATTTATTTATTTTGGGGATGCTGGAAGCTGTGGTCACGGCGGCGTTGGCCGGAGTTTGGGGACCGGGCTGGTGGTATGGGTGATGACGACGGGTTGGACTTTTGTGATGGTGGCGGTGGAGGATGATGACGATGGTGGTGGTGACGATGTGTCGGAGTTTGGAAGAAGAGGGGGTGGTCGCCGGGACTGGGAGTGGCCGGGTGGCGTGGTGGCTGTGGTTGGTGTTACGCCAGTGGTGGCAGGGTGTGATGGTGGTGGTACTCTGTGGAGTGGAACGGAGTCGGACAAGGAGGAGATGACCGAAGGGCCGAGGGCAAGGCTGGTGTCGACAGGGTTGGGATAGGTTTAGGGAATTAGGTAATTGATTTGTCAGGGGTTTTGCGTCCGGTATGTCGGACATGGAGGGTTTGATGTATTTGTACAAAAAGAATCTATTGGAGTTGGACACCGACACGATGCACTCTGCGGTAGAAATTTGTGGAGGAATATTTGGTGGATGATAAAAATTGGAGGAGTACCTGCCTATTTATAGGATGTGGGAATTCCCAATTGGATAATGATTAGGATTATTTAAAAACCACGTAGATAATTCATAATTTTAATTTAAATCAAATCCAAATCTAAATGCAATCAAATTTAAATCAAATCCAAATCTAAATGCAATCTAATTTAAATCAAATTAAATCTAATGGATGCATCTTCATCCTTATTTTAAAATATTTCAAATCAAGAGTTTAAATTGCCATAATAATTCCGAAATATGATTTCCAAAAATACTAACACTAATAATTTCGAAAATTACTTTATTATTTAAAAATGATCTAATAAATAATTATAAAATATTTATCTAGGACCAAATAATGTTTGCATAAATATATGTTTCTAAAATAAAATTTTATAAGAATTTTATTTATTAATATAACTGTCTAAAAGACTTCTCATAAATAAAATCATAAATTTAAAAATTTTGGTAGCTAAAAATAATTACATATATATTATTTTGAATTGATACAAATAGAAAAATATTCTTAAAAGAAATATGTACGCTCGCACATATTCGCACTCGTCGAGCAATTTCGAAAAATCAAAATGTCGCGCGTGACGTACAATACGATTATGCGACGTACAATACAAATTTTTAAATCAGTACTAAATTTAATAAAAAAAAATAGTAGAAATTTTAGGGGTTTTACATCCTACCCAACTTAAAAGAATTTCGTCCTCGAAATTAAGAATTAGGAGAGCTGAAAGGCACAAGGGGGTATCGGTGAGGAATAATCGTTCACAATGTCCAACACAGTCATGCATTAGGAAATCGCGACTTCAATAACGGCGAGAGTAATCATGGGATAGCTCAAGAAGAAAAATGTGTAAGGTTTAAAGATAAAACACGCGATAAGGCTAGTGTGTTATCTAGAGAAGAATCGATTAGAGATCTTAAAGATATGGTTTCTTAGGAGTTGGTTGCTGGCACGATTGAGAGAGCGATTTGAGTCACTCCTAACTTAAGTGATTAGAAGGTCAAGAGAGTAAATATAGGGCCGAGATAAGAACGAGCAGTTTAGGATGAGGATATAACAACCTTGAGTGATAACGGTCATAATTGGTAGGAAGGCTAGAGGAGTTTCTAGTACAATGCCTTCGTCTTTATAAAATAGGTGAAGGCGAACGCAATAAGGAGTTTTCAAGACGATATTATCGAATACGAGTACGTGATTCAAGGACGACCGAAAATTTCAAAAGAATTGTCAAGGCAGTCGTGGATGGGATTGTAAGGGCCAAGTTTAATTATGTTCCAATCCACGTAGAGTAATAGACAAAAGCGAACAAAAGTGCACTTGGTTGATCAGACCATTATACACCGGTTCTGATTAGACAATATGCTAGTGAGCGCTCAATAGCATATGTCATGAACAAACTTGATAAAGAATAAGCTTGCAAAAACTAGACTACATTAGCATCATTAGTCAAAACGGTAAATACATAGGCACGAGAGATTAAGATTTAAAGAAGGTAGAATAATTCTAAGTCATACAGCCGTCCTATAGTTTTCTTGTCCAATTCCTTGGTTAGCTAGACGGGTTAGGTCCTCTAGATTCTAGGATCTAAATAAGCTTGCTACTATAGGTCACTAGGTCAAAGGGGTTGCTAGTTCATAAGGTATTCTACCCAACTTAATTTAAACTAATGGTGTTTGGGACAGCTAACTAATAGGGTCAATCTCTACCAAGCACGAAGGGAAGATAAGAATAGGGACGGAAGGAAGCAAGCAAGATGCAATTGATGGGTCAAACGGTAGATAAAAATCAAGGAAGGGGTCAAGTATGTGGATGAGATCCTAGACTTCTAATCCTATTCGCAGGCTTGTTTGGTACGGTAAAGTAACCAAACAATTTATCTTGACCTGCATGGGACACCACAAAAATATGTAACGCCCCAGTCCCAAAATACGTAGGACAAGGAACGTAAACATGCCAGCTGTATTCATACGAAATACGTAGGTCTCGTATGAGTACATAAGCTGAAAAATGCAGTAATCCAAGACAAACTAAATCTCATCCACAATGAAAAGAATAATAATATGAATATCAACTCGAATATTTATGATACAATCGTTGGGCGGAGACAAAGTCCACTACCAACTATCTCAATGAAAGAAAATGTACAATAAATCGAGCGATAAAAATAGCAAGACGAACCAAGCGCAATTGTCTTCAAAGAAATAGAGAAGACCACGGCCTTGGCTAGAAGTCCTGCGGAAAAACATGAACACACACCTGGGGAAAAACCAGGTCCTCAGAGGGACGTAACAAGATACATAAAAACAATACCACGATGAACTGTAAATGATACATGATAAAGAAAAGACCACCTGCTCTAACACAATGGAACCTAACCATCTAGGTGTAATGCAAGTCGGAAACTATACTGGAACGTATAAGTGGGTAGGAATAAAGCATAGCATCCACTAGAGGCTTTCGCATGAACTAGTATACGTCTCTGACCGATCTGACGACGAGGTCAGGGCCGTGCAATGGATATATCCCCTAGTTCATACTTTGCATCGCTAGCATACCTCCTGACTTATCTGACGACGAGGTCAGGGCCGTGCAATGGATATATCCTCTAGCGACACATCCATAACAGGGAAACCATAACCCATAACCGGGCAATCTAGAAGGCTGTGGGATAGCTCATACGTCCCAGTAGTTTTCCCCGCCCATGTATCACACAAGTCATATCCATGTCTTGGCGATCCATATCTCTATGCAAGTCGCTATCTAGACTCCACTAATCCATAAATGAACCGACACACGAACCGCCCGTATCGGTAGCAAGTCGAATACGTAGGTTTGTGTCGACTCTATGATCCTCACTCATGTATCGTGTATGAGACGTGTCAACAAGTCTAAGAAGTTATGAAACATAACTTCAACACACCGGAAAGTCCGCTACCACATATGGTCCACACACACACGCACACACACAAACATCGATATACATATCGATGGCACCCAAGTCATACTTGGACATACTCTTACTAATGTAAAAACACTAGCAACATATAAATTATCATGAATCAAATATAAGTACAAGATGGCAAGGTATCTTGCCTGATAAAGCTCCTGGTGTACTGCAATGCTCAAGGTGGCACGACTGTGACTTTGGTGTAACAACTACACAAGGGGACCTCTGTTGGTGGTACAGACCGGTGCATCGGGTCCAGAACGGTCAATTTAGTTAGGGTGGACATAATGAAGGTACGGAGTTGGCTAGGGTATAGGGAGAATGGATTTGATCACGGACAGAATGATAGTCGAAGGAACTTGGACAAAGAATATATATATGAATTTTGGAAATTATTTATAATTCCTAAAAACTAGCTTACATGAGTCAAAATATTTATAGAAAAAAATACTTAAAATACTTGAAGTCAAGGAAAATTGCTTCCAGCAAAAACTCAAGTTTGTCAAAATACAATTTTAGGTAAAAAAAACTATATTTTATAATTTAAAAAATACTTTAGATAAATATTGTAGATAAAATACCAAAAATTATTTCATAATTTACAAACAACATTTTATGGGTCAACATATTTCTAGGTAATATATTGGAAATCATTTTAGGCCAAAAAGACATAAACAAGATATCTCAAAATAATATTGACAATATATCTAGTAATATTGTAATATACTGAGAACAAAATAAAAATTTTGGTATTAGTGGAACCAATGAAAATCTGAATGCTAACTAATAACAAATTACCCTTGTAGATAATATTAATAACAATAATTGAAATCTGTATTTATTCTATATTTATATAGTTATACATACTATATACAAATCCTCCTATGTGTAAACATATATCCTTTTATTATACAATAAATTATATTAATAGTACTAACAAAACAAGGAGAAAGAAAATAACAAAAATTGTATTAATAATAATAATAATAATAATAATAATAATAATAATAATAATAATAATAATACTAAGATAACAGTAATAATGGAATAATAATAATAATGATGATGATTAAGATAATCATAATGATAATATTTATAATTAACATAAAAATAATAATAAAATAAAAAAATTAAAATAAAATAAAATAACAAAACTCAGTAGCTATCTTCGTAATGAAGAAAGAGAAAAAAAATCAAAAAGAGGGAGAGAGAACTGGGGACGGAGGAGAGAGAGAGGATGAGGGAAGAGGAAAGGAGAGGGGATCGGAGAGGGAAGCGGGAGAAAGCGGGGGTTTAGGAGGAAGCTCGGTGGTCCGGCGGGTTCGAAGGCGGCGGAGGGAGTAGAGCGAGAGGGAGTGGGAGGAAACGACAGAGAGGGGGAGATCGGAAGAGCTTGGCGGAGCGGATGGCGGAGGGAAGGAAGCGGGCGGCGGCGTTCGACGGAGAGGAGAGGAAGAAGGGGGTGGAGCGACGGAGGAGGACGGGCGAAGGAGAATGTTCGGAGAGGGAAACGGCCACGCGGGCTCGCCGGCGGACGCCCGGCGGACGGAAAGAGGGTTTCGGGGCTCTTCGGCAAGGCGGTCGACGGGGCACTCAGGCGCGGAGGAAAGGAGCGGTTCGGCTGTGCGGCCACGAAGGCGAGGACGCGGCGGAAGTCGACGGTGAGTTTAGGCTTAGGTTATTTATTTATTTATTTTAGGGATGCTGGGAGCTGTGGTCACGGCGGCGTTGGCCGGAGTTTGGGGACCGGGCTGGTGGTATGGGTGATGACGACGGGTTGGACTTTTGTGATGGTGGCGGTGGAGGATGATGACGATGGTGGTGGTGACGATGTGTCGGAGTTTGGAAGAAGAGGGGGTGGTCGCCGGGACTGGGAGTGGCCGGGTGGCGTGGTGGCTGTGGTTGGTGTTACGCCAGTGGTGGCAGGGTGTGATGGTGGTGGTACTCTGTGGTGTGGAACGGAGTCGGACAAGGAGGAGATGACCGAAGGGCCGAGGGCAAGGCTGGTGTCGACAGGGTTGGGATAGGTTTAGGGAATTAGGTAATTGATTTGTCAGGGGTTTTGCATCCGGTATGTCGGACATGGAGGGTTTGATGTATTTGTATAAAAAGAATCTATTGGAGTTGGACACCGACACGATGCACTCTGCGGTGGAAATTTGTGGAGGAATATTTGGTGGATGATAAAAATTGGAGGAGTACCTGCCTATTTATAGGATGTGGGAATTCCCAATTGGATAATGATTAGGATTATTTAAAACCCACGTAGATAATTCATAATTTTAATTTAAATCAAATCCAAATCTAAATGCAATCAAATTTAAATCAAATCCAAATCTAAATGCAATCTAATTTAAATCAAATTAAATCTAATGGATACATCTTCATCCTTATTTTAAAATATTTCAAATCAAGAGTTTAAATTGCTATAATAATTTCGAAATATGATTTCCAAAAATACTAACACTAATAATTTCGAAAATTACTTTATTATTTAAAAATGAACTAATAAATAATTATGAAATATTTATCTAGGACCAAATAATGTTTACATAAATATATGTTTCTAAAATAAAATTTTATAAGAATTTTATTTATTAATATAACTGTCTAAAGACTTCTCATAAATAAAATCATAAATTTAAAAATTTTGGTAGCTAAAAATAATTACATATATATTATTTTGAATTGATACAAATAGAAAAATATTCTTAAAAGAAATATGTACGCTCGCACATATTCGCACTCGTCGAGCAATTTCGAAAAATCAAAATGTCACGCGTGACGTACAATACGATTATGCGACGTACAATACAAATTTTTAAATCAGTACTAAATTTAATAAAAAAATAGTAGAAATTTTAGGGGTTTTACAGTACAAGAAGAAGAGAGATTGAAGCAAGATAAAACTGAAAGTGCTAATTTGGCTACCACCCCTAAAGACAAGTATAAGGGCACTAAGCGAAAGAATACAGAAGCTACTAAGGGTCCAGTGCAAAAGAAACAACAAACTGAGGCTAATGGTTGTTTCTTTTGTGGCAAACCGGAACACGTAAAGAAGGAATGTACAAAGTACCACGCATGGCGTGTAAAGAAAGGTACATTTTTTAATTTGGTATGATGTTAATTTAACTTCAGCATCAAGAAACACATGGTGATTAGATTTTGGTGTAACTACTCACATCAGTGTTTCTATGCAGGGTTGCCAGATCTACCAAAAGCCAATTGATGGTGAAAGACACATCTATTTGGGAGACGGCAAGTCGGTAGAAGTGGATGCAGTAGGACAAATTTTGGATATTAGTTATTATTGGATTTGATAGACAATTTTATCTAAAGCTTTTATTTTACCATCTTTTAGACGAAATTTAGTTTCAGTTTTCTTGTTTAACAATCTTATTTATCATTGTTCATTTGGGAACAATAAAGTTTGATCTATCTTTAAATTTAAAATAATGTAGGTATTATTTTTTTAATGTTCGTGACATACTATTATCACTTGAAACTATTGCGTCCTATAAAGAAACCTTGTATATGGAACCACGTGGTACTAAACATAAAAATAAAATATATTTTTTTAGACAAGAAGTATAATATTTTTTTAAGGATGTTGAGTTTGGGGGAGAAATAAAGTCAATGACATTGTCTTTGAGGAGGAATCGATTGCGATTCCTACTATCACTTTTGACGATGTGCAAGATTCTGCACCTGTCATTGATCAAGAAGTGAATTCGGAGCCTCAATAGGACAATGTCGAATTACCTCTATAAGTTGATGTTGAGCTACCTCAACAAGACAACATAAAGGCACCCCCCATTCAAGATAATGTAATTGTTTCTGAGGAACAAACTCAACAATCTCAAGAGAAGAGGAAGGGATTATTTTTTTAAAGAGACTTTCTCTTCGGTTTCTTTGAAAGACTCTCTTAAACCAATTATAGTACTTGTTGTAAATTTTAATATTGAGTTACATAAAATGGATGTCAAAACGGTATTTCTCAATGGTAACATTAACGAAATAATTTATATGGTGCAACCAGAAAACTTTGTATCAGAAGACCCAAAGAATATGGTTCGCAAACTGACAGAATCTATTTATGGACTCAAGCAGGCTTCTCGTCAAAGACACTTTGAGTTTTAACAAGTGACTATCTCGTTTGGTTTTGATATGAATACTGTTGAAGATTGTGTGTATCACAAGTTCAGTAGGAGTAGAAATATAATCTTCTGGTTTTGTATATCGATTAAAGTATTTAATGCAAATTATGGTGACACATGTCGCTAAAGGAGAAAATTTCAGTCTCAATCAAGTGCCCAAAGGTTAGCCTTAAAATTAAGAAAATATAATAGATTTTTTCTTCATGATCAGTTATAGGGAGTTTAATGTATGCTCAAGTATGTACGCGTCAGGATATTGCGTACATATTAGGATGTTAGGCAGATATTTAAGCAAATATGGATGGATCATTAGATAGCAGTCAAACTACTTACGTAATTAATAGAGAACAAGAAATTATATGCTCTTTGTAGGAGATCGGATAATTCTAGAGATCATAAAGTATTCTGACTAAGATTTTGTTGGATACCAACACAGCAGGAGATCCACATCAGGTTATGCTGACTAATGGAGGTATATTTTGGATGAGTGTCAAACATACACTCATAATTTTTTCCACCATAAAAGCAAGGTTTACAACATGCTATGGGGTATCTATTCAGGGAATATGGTTGCGAAATTATCACAAGGCTGTGCCTACGGAACGGTGTTGAAAGACCACATGAAATTATGGTATGATAATAAATCAGCAGTATTGTATACCAATAACAACAGAAACTTGTATAAGTTAAAGGATATTAACATAAAGTTTCTAGTTATGAAGGAAAGAATTCAGAATGGTTATAGTGTCCATATAGCACATTAGAACAAACTCCATGTTAGCGGATCCGCTCACAAAAGCATTATCACCCAGGGTCTTTCATGAGCATACTGCTCATATGGGTGTTAATCAAGAATATGACAATACAGTGAGAGTTTGTATTTTATGTATTTGGGTGCTATTTGGTTTTGGACACATTTGTATATTAAAGTATTTTGGATATTTATCTGATCAGATATATGAAAATTTAGTTCATTCTGTTTTTATTCTGTTAAAGTATTGATCTCACTAAAGTTAAGGAGGACCCGTTGGAAATAGACATGTATTGATCATATTGCGTGTAATTTCCATGCTACACATCCATGATTGATCTATTTCGTTTAGCTATATTGGTATATGTGACCATTGATGGTTTAGTTACGCTATATGTGACGAAGACTGCTTTGATCCTATGTTGATATGGTTAATGGACGAGATTGTCCGGATATACCCTAAGGATTAAGATAACAATTTATGAGCTCACTAAGGTTAACACAATTATAAGGTTACATATGTGGCCCAGTGGAAGATTGTTGGAATTATTCAATAATTATGGGGCCACACCTGTAAAATTAATTGTGTTTGGGCTATCTAAATAATTAAGCCAAATTAAAGTGGTCTATTTGGAAAATTAGCTTAAGGGTATAAATGTCATGGAATTAATGTGTAGATACTGGAGATAATTTTAATTTGATGAGGGGCCAAATTAGAAATATCACAACGCACATATCTATATATATGTGTATTCATTAGGGTTATGGTCTCCAACTCATACGGCCACAAAGAGAGGGTTTCTCTATTCTCTTCTGTATCCCCTTCAACAAAGAGAGGAACAAATATTTCATCTTTGTTATTAAGGGCCGTAGCGGGTTGGAAGATCAAACCCAATAAAGAGACGATCGCCTCAACATCCATCAAGTCTAGCAATGGATTCAGGTACACTTCCGCAATCAATTTATATTTATGTTCTTCATCTCATGAATCGACAGGGTACAATAAAATTTCTAACATGTATCATTCAAGGTTGGAGGAAAGCAAACTCTTAGTATGTGTGTGTGAGCAAGAGAAAAATAACTGAAGCACTTACGATTTTAAATATTGCTCCTGGGACACCATATGTTGTTAAGACAACATTATATTTTGCAATTTCTTTCGGATCATTTGTTATGTCACCCCCATAATGTACAAAGACAGAAATTGAGTCTGGCTTTGAATGGGCTTCCAGTTCATCCTGCAATAATCATAAATAACATGTTAACTGTCTTGTTAAGTTTACAAATTGGAAGTTACTAATATTAAACCAATTTATTTACAAATATTATTTATGCATCTGACTATACATTTTATCTGCACTTGTTTAAAAAGTGAAGGACAATTTTAATCACTTGAGTATAACTGTAAGAGATTGAAATTGCAAGACCACCTACCTTCCATTGGCCAAACAAAGCCATTGGGCACACAATCAGTGTGCCTCCCTTTATACAAGATGAGGCTTCCATTTTGGTGGCTCTGTTTGGCTCCTCCAAAGAATCATTTCGGTCCTGCATCACTGTGTCTTGACAATCAGATTCTTCTCTTCTTGGCTTTTGAAGTATTAGTGCAATTGTCCTGACAGTCTTCCCAAGACCCATTGCATCTGCTAAAATCTACATAGGAATGCTATTCAGATAAAATAGTAGAAGGGATAACCATCTTAGGCCTTTGTCCAAATACCACAACATTGGACTTTCAAATTTGCACTAGACAATGAAATCTCAAGAGACAATTCATATTACTCCACAACTTTTATACTGATTCTTAGCAGGTTTTAATTCGATTTTACGGTTTGAACTATGATGTCATCCTAACTCCAAGGAAGTACTGGATAAAATGAGAACAACACATATATGTTAGCATCTCGGTCTTCAATATATGTCCACCATAGTTCATACAACTCATTCATTGCTCGCAAATTCGAAATTAACACAACCTAAGCTCAAAATAGCTTTAGTAATATTTAACTTCCCATATCATTGGAAAGTAATATTTTGGCAATAATCTAGCAAACTTGGAGGCAACCATTATAATAAACAGTGTATTCATCTAAAACCCCACCACATAAATACGTTCAGCTATAAAGCCACTGCCACAAATGTTTTACCGAAACTATGGTGATAATGATAGCCATAGTAAATTAACCTACCAAAGTGCAAGCAACATTATTCATATGATATGACAAATCTATCTTACTCCATAAAAATAAATTAGAAAATTACCAAGATGGATAATACTCCGCAAGAACCTGCATTTTGGTGACAACTCATTTCGGGAGTGGCCCTGAACCCGTCACCCAGCAATCCTGCAATCCTCACATGGTTAAGCATCGTCTCCTGTGCATACATACAACTTGCACAAGTTAAGGAATAATGGCAAGTGCAAATTAAATTATGCACAAATCAGCTTCACTAACAACTCGAGCTATTAAGAAAAATTCAAATTAGGACTTATTTTATACATGGATGAAATTAGGGGGAGGCTCTTTCCTATGAGAATCGATGAACTTCTTCGGGTCCAAAATCCCTAATTTCCACCAGATCGAAAATTGTATTAGGCCCTTCTGTGAGATTAGGGGGTATCGATGTCGTACTCCGCCAGCACCCTTTGCGTTACAATCTCTGACACCCTCCGTCGCTATCGTTTTGAGAGAGGGGGGAGAAGAGAGAACGAATGGGAAGAAGGAAGATCTAGGGATGAGGGGTGGCCGTTACCGACGCCGCCTACTATCGGGGGAGGGGCGGGAGGTGGAGGAGAGCTTGTGGGAGAGGTTGCCGACAGAGAGGAAGGAGAGGACAGATGAAATCGGGAAGAGAGAGGGGGATAGAAGTGAGGTTTTGAAAGCTAACACTTCCAAATGTCACATGAAAAGCATGTGACACAATTTTGCTTTTTTTTACATTTTTAACAATTTTCCTAACGGTCACAAATGTTGTAGAAAATATCATGTGTTACATATTTTAAACTTTATTTTTTGGGTTTATACTAACGTTTTTTTGTTTCCAACAGTTTATTGTTCTTAGGAAATTGTAACGATAAAAAACCGTTAGGATTTAAATAAATCAAGTGTCAGAAAAACCTTGATTTGGTGTAGTGTACATTGTTTCTTCTAGGATTCGAACATGAGATCTACTTTGACATACAAATATATGAATGTTATAGATTCTACAGCATTCAGGAAACGTTATAGATAAATATTTTTATAGCACTGCAGAAAGAACGCTATTGTTGATAACAATCTATAGCGGGGACACTTGAACGCTATAGGAAAACGACTATTGTAGGCCCTATTTGTTGTAGTGTATGTGCGTGTTCTCCCCCTGCGGTGCATCATTACTTGAGAAAAAAAGGTATGTTCTTAGAAAAATTCACATCACGTGAGATAAAAAGTTTTCCTGATGTCGGGTTGAGGCATTTATAACCTTTTTTGTAGAGAAGTATCCCAAAAAGATGCATTTTATTGATTGAGAGTCAAGCTTATCTCTTTGGATAGGTAAAACATGAACAAAACAAAGACACCAAAAAACTCTCAGATGAGAAATATTTACTTTATGCCTTTTTAGAACTTCGATTGGTGGTCTAAAATCAAGGATTCGATTCGGAAGTCGATTTATTAAGTAGCAGCTGTAAGAACACCATGTGACCAATATCATTTAGGAACATTCATTTGATGCATCAGTGCTTGTGTGACTTCTAAAAGGAGTCGGTTTTTTCGTTCTGCAACTCCATTTTGTTGTGGAGTGCCAACGCAACTTGTTTCATGAATGATGCCCTCCTTCTGAAGATGGTTACCAAGAAGAGTCATAGTGTACTCGGTACCATTATCAGAGCGGAGGATTTTAATGCGAGCCGAAAATTGAGTGAGAATCATGGATTAAAAATTTTGAAAAACTGAGACAACTTCATTTTTATGTTTGAGTAAATAAATCCAAGTGGCTCTTGAAAAATCATCAATAAATGTTACATAGTATTTAAAACCGTTATAAGATTCAGTTGGGGCAGGTCTCCAAACGTCAGAATGAATTAATTCAAATGGTGCAGCGATAACATTGGTCGAGGTGCCAAAAGGTAATCGAGTCTGCTTCAAAAATTGGCATACCTCACAAAGATTATTTTGAGCAACAAGATGAGGAAAAATACGGATAACGATCGAGCAGACGGATGTCCTAAATGCTTATGTCAGAGGGTCATTGTTTGAGAAACAAAAGCTTGAGGTGCGCTTTTCAAAAGATAAAGACCATGAGACAATACTCCTTTACCAATCGTCCTTCCCGTGACTCGATCTTGAAAAACAACATCATAAGGGAAAAAATGACATTACAATTCAGATCGTTAGTAACTTTAGCAACCGAAAGCAACTTTCAAGGAAATGACGGTATATATAGAGCATCAGTCATAGGGTGGTGATGAAAAAAAGATAGTTTTCCTGATCCAAGAACAGGAACAATAGTGCCATTAGCTATTGACACCGTTTCTTTGTCCCGGGAAATGAAATGTAAAAGGAAACTCATATCATTTGTCATATTATCCGTAGCACCACAATCAATAATCCAATCTGATGACTGAAACAATAAGGAAGTGAGAGCATATAGATTACCTGTCAGATGGGTAGATAGCTTGGAGCATGATTCAACATTACTAAATTTTTGAAGCAGTCTGGTCAGTTCTCCAACCAAACTTTTTTCTTCAGAACCAAGTGTAGTGCTATTAGCCACAGATGTAGTGGCATTGTTGCCACTCGTCGTTTCGGATCTTTTGTGGGTCTAAGATGGGGATGCAAATCCCAACATCGATCCCTTGTATGATAGAGTTTATGCCAATGTTCACATAGTCGTCGTGAGGAACCAACCACTTCGTTATTTGAGCGTCTTTCAACTTTACGATTGCCTACCACTAATGCACTTGATTCTGATTTGAGACTTTTAGTCTCACCACCCATTACCAATCGACGAGTTTCTTCCTTCTGAATGATAGAGCAAACTTCACTGAGAGATGGAACTTCAGCATTGAGAAGTATTTGTCCATGTATGGCCTCATATTCTGGTTTAAGACTTGCAAGGACCTGCAAAACATTGTCTTGCTCTGCACGTTGTTGAAGAACTTTCAGATCAGTAGTAGGAGGATGATAAATATAAAGTTCATCCCATATACCTTTTAATTTTTTGAGATGCTCGGTAAACGAGGTATCCTCTTGCTTACATCCAGCAACTTGTTGTTGAAGTTGAAAGATCTGCGCACCGTTCTCTTGCTGGCCATAGAGATCTTTGACAGAATCCCAAAGATCTTTAGCTGTTTCTGAAAAAGAAAAAATTTCAAAAATTTTACCTTCCATTGAATTAAGAATCCATGACATGACTTGATGATCATGAGTTTGCCATTCTTCGAACTTAGGATCATCCTTTTTTGGAGCCTTCGTCGTTCCAATGATGTGCCCCAATCTCGATCTTCCACTTAGGGCGAGATATGCTGCACGAGACCATGGAACATAATTGACGCCATTCAAAAGGACGGAGGTAAGCTTGATCTTGGACCCTCCATGCACATCGGATTCGGCCATCCGTATTCTACGAAGTGATAAGAGACAGGAGGAACATGATCCCAATTACGTATATATAACACAAATCTCCAGCCTGACCATCGACCTTGTTCATATACGAAAAATTGAGAAAACCTGCCCTGATACCATAAAGAAACAAGTATTAAAAAGAGAGCAAAAATAGAACACACAGAACTTACGTGGTTCGACAATGCCTACATCCACGGGAGAAGAGGAAAGCTTTTTATTAGTTTTGTCACTCTT
>JANAVB010025999.1:33182772-33315272 GCA_029216955.1 Iris pallida
CTTGGAGAAGAAGAAGACTTAGAAATTTTGAAGTGGAAGAAGAAAGAATGGGGAAGGGTGGCCGGCCCTACGGAAAAGGGGTTGGGGCTTCTTGTTAATTAAAAGTTTGCCCCTCCCTTGCTTACATGCTAAGTTATCCTCCTAATTTGGTTTTGGGAGTTAGTTTAGGCTAAATAAAAATCCTAATTAAGCCTAAACACTCAAGAGGGACTAGTCCAAACTCCTAGACCTAATTGTCAAGTATGGTGAGTCATGGCTAATTAAAGTGTTAAGCACAAGTCAAGTCGAAATTCCCCGGAGTCCCGAATTAAGTCGAAATGCGATGAAATTCGAACCCGACTCCTATAATCATTAAATATTAATATTCATGAAACTAAATTCCCAAAAATATTCTAAAATAAAAAATTACCATTTTACCCCTAGCTTGGAAAAGTGAGGGTGACAAATCTATCCACCTTAAAAAAATTTCGTCCTCGAAATTGAAGACAACAAGCACAGGAAAATCACAAACAGAAATAAAGGAAATAGATTTATACCTCAGGGCGCGAAAAGATAAGGGAAACGCTTACGCATGTCGTCCTCCCTCTCCCAGGTAGACTCACCTGGAGAGTGATGTCTCCATGCAACCCGAACAAAGGGTATGACCTGGTTCTGGAGCACCTTCTCCCTGCGATCCAGAATCTCCACCGGCTGTTCTGGATAGCTGAGAGTAGGTCCCACCTGTATCGCTGAATGGTCTAATACATGGCTAGGATCTGCCACGTACTGCCTCAGCTGAGATACATGAAACACGTTGTGTACTCCCTCAAGCCTAGGCGGCAAGTCCAGTCGGTAGGCTACTGCACCGATCCTCTCTATGATGGTGAAGGGTCCGATGTAGCGCGGACTGAGCTTTCTACCGCCGCCAAAGCGAATTGTGCCATGTGTCGGGGATATCCTCAAAAACACCATGTCACCAACCTGGACATAAGACAAAACTCAGCACATAACTAACAAATAATCACAAACAACACGACAGAAAACTGAAACTATCTTCAAACTCTAACGGTCTCCGGTGACTATCGGCCCAATGTCGCTGCTTATCTTGAGCCACCCGAAGTCTGTCTCTAATCAATCTGACCTTCTCGGCCGCATCCATAACCATCTCCGGCCCAAGAAGTGCCCTCTCACCGACATCGTCCCAAGACAAAGGAGTACGGCATCTCCGTCCATATAGAGCCTCAAATGGTGACATCTCTATACTGGCCTGGTAGCTGTTGTTGTAAGCAAACTCTACCAGGTGAAGATGGTCCTCCCAAGAACCCCCGAGATCAAGCACACATGTGTGAAGTATATCCTCCAAGATCTGAATAGTCCTCTCCGACTGCCCGTCTGTCTGAGGATGATAAGCGGTACTAAACTTGAACGAGGTGCCCAAGCTAGCCTGTAAACTCCTCCAGAAGTGGGAAGTGAATCGGCTATCCCGGTCTGAAACTATGCTCACCAGAACTTCGTGTAATCTCACGATCTGACGAACATACAGCTCTGCCAGCCTCTCCGTAGACAAACCCACTTTGAAAGGCAAAAAGTGGGCCGATTTGGTCAATCTACCAACGATGACCCAAACCACGTCTTTCCCTCCTGGCGATCGTGGAAGTCCAGATACAAAGTCCATGGTGATGTGCTCCCACTTCTACTCGAGAATGGGTAGCGGCTGTAGCAATCCACCTGGTCTCTGTCTCTCGGCCTTCACCTGCTGACACACAAGGCAACGAGATACAAACTGATCTACCTCGCGCTTCATGTCATACCACCACACGTGCTCTCTCAGGTCCCTATACATCTTGTTGGCTCCAGGATGCATAGAATACTGAGAGCGATGTGCCTCCTGAAGAACCTCCTCCCGAAGCTCTCCGCACGGAACGTACAGCCTAGTACCGTGCCGCAACGACCCATCTTCGGCTACAGAGAAATCGTCGAGCAAGCCCGTCCGCACCTGCTCCCTGATGCTCCTCAGGGCAACATCATCATACTGCGCTGACCTGACTCTATCCATCAGCTCAGACTAAATCTGCAAACCCCACATCTGCATCTCCACGCCCGGAATGATGACCTCGATACCCAAACTATCTAGGTCGGCTAAAATATGATGATATGTCGTCAAGAACATAGCTACTGGATACCTGTTCAAGGCATCTGCAACTACGTTGGCCTTCCTCGGATGGTACTATAGTGATATATCGAAGTCCTTCATCAGCTCTAACCACCGCCTCTGTCGCATGTTCAGCTCCTTCTGAGTGAACACGTACTTCAAGCTATTGTGATCTGTGAAGATCTCAACTCGCTCTCTGTACAGGTAATGCTTCCATAACTTTAAAGCAAAATAACCGCGGCCAACTCCAGATCATGAGTAGAATAGTTCTTCTCATGAGGACGTAATTGTCTGGATGCATAGGCAATCACCTTCCCGTGCTGCTAAAGAACACAACCCAAGCCCTTCCTTGAAGCATCGCTGTAGATCGAGAACCCACCTGACCCAGATGGCAAAGTCAAGATTGGAGCTGAAGTCAACCTCCTCTTCAGCTCATCGAATGCAGCCTGACACTCAACAGTCCAGACGAACTCCACGTCCTTCCTGGTGAGTCTAGTCATCGGTACTGCAATCCGCGAGAAGTCCTGGACGAACTTCCGGTAATAGCCAGCCAAACTCAGAAAGCTCCGAACCTCGGCAACTGAACTGGGCGTAGACCAAGACTCGACTGCTGAAATCTTCCTCTGGTCTACTGAGATCCCGTGCTCGGTCACAACATGACCTAAGAACTCGACCTGGTCCAAGAAAAACTCATACTTCAAAAGCTTTCCGTAGAATTGCTCCCTCCTCAGAGTCTCTAACAAAACTCTCAAGTGCTCCTCATGCTCCTCCTGCGTCTTCAAATAGATCAAGATATCGTTTATGAAGACCACCACGAACTTGTCAAGGTACTGATGGAATATATTGTTCATCAAGTTCATGAACACCACGGGAGCATTGGTCAACACAAATGGCATTACTGTAAACTCGTACTGGCCGTACCGAGTCCGAAATGCCGTCTTAGGAATGTCATCCTGCCTCACCTTCAGCTGGTGATACCCGGACCTCAAGTCTATCTTCAAAAATACCTTCGCCCCACTAAGCTGATCGAACAAGTCTTCGATCCTCGGCAAAGGGTATCTATTCTTGATAGTGAGGTTGTTGAGCGCCCGGTAATCAATGCACATGCGAGACGTACCGTCCTTCTTCGGTACAAACAGGACTGGCGCTCCCCAGGACGAAGAACTGGATCTAATAAACTCCTTGTCCTGCAGCTCATCGACTTGCTTCTTCAGCTCTATCAACTCGCTGTTGTTGACCCTATAGACATGCTGTGAAATGGGCTCGGCGCCCGGCACCAAGTCTATAGAGAACTCAATGTTCCTGTCTGGCGGCATCCCTGGTAACTCCTCGGGAAAGACATACGAGAACTCAGCTATCAACGGATATGGCAAATCTTGTCCCGCCAACAAAGCTCTACAAAATCCAGCCTTCGGCTCCACTGCTCCTCGAGTAAATTCGATCGCTGGCTCTCCCGACGGCCTAAAAAAAACTATGCCTCCTCTATAATCAATACTAGCATGGTGTATGCTCAAATAATCTATACCGAGTACCATATCGTACCTCGACAGGGGCATTACGAGCAGACACGCACTCAAGTTTCGGCCTCTCAGGGTGACTCTCCGTCCCTTGCAAATATTATTAACCAGGATAATGCCTCCTCCGGTCATAATCTTGCAAGTCATACCCATATATTCAGCAATAATTTTGTGTCTCGGAGCAAAAGAAACAGACACAAAACTATGAGTGGCCCCAGAATCAAATAAGGCGAAAGCAGGGAAAGAATCAAGAAGAACATGACCTGCTACAATATCTCCCACTGGCTCTACCTCCTCCTCTGCTGCCAAAGCGAACACCCTTCCCACGGGTGCTCCCTTCTGGTACTGAACAAAGCGCTGCTGCTGGGTCTGAAGTGGAGGACCTCTCTGCTGAACTGCTGGTCCTCTAGCCGGCTGCACTCTGTCCTGGCCTCCTCGGACTCCGCAAAAATGGCAATCCCTCAGCTGGTGATCGGGCGCCCCACAGTAGAGACAGACGCCCAACCTCTTTCTATAAGCCTTTCTGGTGTGCCCCGGCTTCCCGCAGAAGCCGCACGGAGTAGCCGGTCTCTGGCCCTATCCCTGGTGCTGCTGGACACGTGCAGGTGCCTGCTGAATCTGTAACAGAGGCTGCTGCTAAAATGGCCTCTGCTGATGCTGAAAGTGGGGGCGCTTGGTCGGTCCCATACTGGAACTTGCCCCCATAGTATCACCGCTCTTCTTCGGCATAAGGCCAAAGTCCTCCTCTGTAATCTGTGCATCCATCAATATTTGATCGAACATCGTGTCACGGCGACCCGAGGTGCGGGTGCACACTGCATGAATAAGTCCCCTACGGAACTTACGAGCCTTCTGTCCCTCGTCCTAGATCAGATCGTAAGCGAACCTGCTAAGGCGGAAGAACTCTGTTGCATACTCGTCCACCTACGAGTTCCCCTGCACTAGACTCACAAACTGGCCCTCCAATGCTGTAAGAGCCACGTCCGGGAAGAACTTCTCCTTGAAGAGCCTCCGAAAGTCCTTCCATGCCAGCCCTCTCACCGATGTACGAGGATCCATGCGATACCATGTCAGCGCGATGTCGAAGAATCGGCTGGCTGCGACCGAAACCCAAAGTGCTCTAGGAAGCTCTGCCAGCTCCATGCTCCGCTGCACATCCTCTAGCCAATCGTCTGCATAAAGGATGCCCTCCGTGCCCGTGAAGTCCCTGGAGCTCATCTTCCTAAAGTCTAATATTGTCCCTGGCCTGGACTGCTGCTGGTACGACTGCTGGCCAGTAGGGCCCTGCACCGTACCCGGTGCCACTCTTTCTACGACTGCCAGTGCAAGCTGATACGAGTTCTCTAAGGTTTGCCTCAGCATCTCAATCTGACGGTGTGACGCCTCCGTCTGGCGCTGCGACGCCTCTGTCTGGGCTCGCTGTATCTCTATCATCTGCTGAAGGAGAAGGAACATGTGGTGTGTATCCGTCGGTATCGGAGGTGGTGGCGGCAGTATCTCTGGAACGGCGACCGAAACCCTCTAGGGTGGAGGTGGTAGACCTCTATGTGCAACTGCCAGGATAATGGAATCACTGGGGGCAGTCTCGTGAACCTCATCATCAGCCTGGTCAGATCTCTCGGGCAAGCTACTCGATCCAGTGGCCTGCGGGTGCGTCTTCATCATCCTGGAGACGAATTGAAATAAAAAGATCAATATGGCACATGAGAAGATATTATCAAAGAAGGACAGTTAATTTAACACAAGGAGAGTAATCATGATAATCGAAAAATCGAAAAAAATTTATAGGTGTGATTGAGAAACTCCTATCCGTCATAGGTCCTACGTCCTAATTACAGGCTCGTAATTAGTACTCTAAGTCGAGCACCATTACGAGATCGCACTCATTACGACACAGACCTGCATGGGCCACCACAAAAATGTGTCACGACCCGCACCCTTATGAGGGGCATGAGCACGTGGGTACGTCCAGCCTACGCCGCAGTATCGGCGGTAGAATACTGTATATAATATCTGTAAATACTATGACTAATAATATAAAGTACCTGTACAGTTTATACTCTTCAAATGGAGGTGACATAGCAATACAGTCTCAATCACATGATAAAACTAAGGTAGATAGCTCAGAAGAAAAAACATATGATAGATAAAATAGTAAATAAGTCCAGTGTCCAATACAAGCCAAGATATATACAACATCACAGGGTCTCAAAATATAACATAGAAGCTACAGTCTGATAATACTAGCTGGATCGCAGTCCAGCCAACCCTAGCTAATCTATACTACTCTGGGAGAACGAAGTCTAGTGGCTCCACTATAAGGCCACGGTCCTGGACTACTCCATCTAACTCGAGCCCATAATAGGTCGAGCAGTCCGCCTCAAAATCATCTGTAATATATATCAACGGTATCCTGTCAGGAAAATGAGCAAGTACAAGCACTAACAGCAGTTCCATGTGAATTGACAAATTCTATAAGAGACAGTATAATGAACTACAAGACAAAGATATATGAAGACTTGGGAAATGTTCGAAAGCTGAGTTACAACCCTTAAACCAAACAAGAACCGGGGCTGTAACTCTTCTCCCGAGCAGAACATAGTCTCCAATCAAGGTACAATGTAAAGGCATGTAAAGCATGTGAGTAACTATATATCATGGCATGGTGAGGAAATACTGAATATAGAAACAGAGCAGGATATACGATAAGATAAAGTAAATATAAAATGTGACTTGAATTATTAGAGCGATATATGATCGGCTTGGGATAAGTGACAGGACAGGCTATCCGCTTGGCCCGACAATCCGCGGTGACCTCAACGGAGAGTCATATCGGCCAACCTGGATAACGAGCACAAGGTAAATGGGAATCTCGCTACACCCTACGTGAGGGAGAGTGGCACGAGCACAAGGATAGTGACAGGGTAGCTTGGATCACATAGCCTCTAATAATTCTCTATCTCCAAATAGTAAAATGGATCTGGACAAGACACGTCATGGCACGTGATTCCGTAAGGGGGTAGTAAATTCCCTTAGAAATCGGTGTCTATACAGGTACAGGGAATAAGACAGGAAGTGTACCAATATACCCAAAAATCTAGGAACAATATCTCATGCCGTGATCCAACATATACTAGTCCGTGAACTATCGTGACTGGAAATCAAGTAAGACACTACGACTAAATCGGATATAGCAGATATCAAGACAATGAAAACTATCAGTGAATGTACTCTCCTACTGTCCTGAGCTGTAGGGTATATCAATGCTCATAGTGGTAATCAGAAACCTAAAGATGGGATATTTTATGTTAATTTAGGTTTAACAAAGTTAAGAATGATTTATAATGAATGATATGAAATCTAGGTCAACCTAGGTCTCATTGAGTCACACTAAGTCCTGTCAAGTCAATCTAGGTCAAATCAAGTTATATCAAGTCAATCTAAGTCAGACTAAGACAACTCTATGTCATACCAGTCATCGCAAGTCAAAACAAGTCGAAGCAAATCAAACGGGGTCAAGAGTTGGCCTACAGTTGACTTTTAGTCAACTGGTCAACCCCGGTCAACTCTAGGTCAACCTTAGGTCAAACTTGTCAATGTTGACCAATAGTTGACTTTTGGTCAAGTGGTCAACTCTGGTTTGGATTTGGTCAAATTTAGACAAAGAGTTGACTCATGGTTGACTTTTGGGTAAAAAGTCAACTCTGGATCAACCGGGCCAAAATCAGTCCAAATATGACATTTATAGAGTGTACCTAACAAGTCACCTAAGTTTCAAGTCAATCCGAATACCCAAAACCCGTATTTTGAATTTACCCGATTAACCCTTAATACACTTACCCTTAAACCATTCTAACTTGACGCCAAGTGGCCTTCCCTTAGGAATTTCACCCCGGGCTTCCTAGGGTAGTAGGGTACTAGCCTATACAATCATTACCTACCAAGTTCTCTAGGGTAAGTGAACATCCAGTCCATCTTACGGTCCATATTGGTCGTTTATCCGTTATCTTGAATATCTCAAGACACTCTATGGTATCGTGCGATACCACTCTCCAAATCCCACACGAAGTCCCGATTTCCACCTAGGAGCCTACCCGTAAACTCTATTTTATATTGGCTAGGTCTCCTTCAAGTTTGGACGCATTCTGAATCACGGAACTCAAAATCCCCTCTTCACTAAATTCTAAATCAGTCCACTCACACACACTCTCAAACTCACTTTTTTCACTCCACTTAGGACTAGTTTTAGGGGCTAGATTAGTGGGTTTATGGGAGTATATATGGAGTATATATATGTATATATATATAGGTATATATATTAGGGGGTTTATGGGGCAAATGGGGGCTTATTTGGGGGTGCTACTGCTGCTTGCTGCTGTTGCTAATGTTGCTACTGCTGCTGCTATGTTGATGCAGCTGATGCTGCTGTGTTGGGGGGGGCAGCAGCCCCTTGGCCCCCCTAGCTGCTACATGCTGCTCTCCTTTTCCCCCTCTTCACTTCCTCTAATTCCCTTCCATTCTCTCACTCTTTCCTTCTCTAAATCTCTCTAAACTCTCTCTAAATTCTCTCTATCACTCTCATATATATATATATATATATATATATATATATATATATATATATATATATATATATATATATATATATATATATATATATATATATATATATATAATCACACACATACAAATCTCTCACTCATCCCCCTCTCTATATATGTAAATACACACACAAGTATATATATATTTATATATATATTTATATATATATATATATATATATATATATATATATATATATATATATATATATATATTATATATTTTATATATATATATATATATATATAAAATATAATATATATATATATATATATATATATATATTTTTATATATATATATATATATATATATATATATATATATATATATATATATATATATATATATATATACATATGTGTGTTTATATATATACATATAAAAAAAAATATATATATATATATACACATGTGTGTGTGTTTATATATATGTGTATAGGAACACACCCACATATATATATATATTTTTTTTTATATGTATATATATATATATATATATATATATATATATATATATATATATATATATATATATATATATATATATATTAATATATATATATATATATATATATATATATATAGACACACACACACACACACTACCATATATATAGACACACTCTCATACACACACATATATATAGAGACACTCACACACACACACACACACACACACACACACACACACACACACACACACACACACTATTACAATAAATTAGGAGTGCCTAAACCACTTAGACACAAATCTAAATTATTCTAGGAGTGTCCAAATTTGGGAGAAACTCAAGGACACAACCACAAATCCTAACTTCTCCTAGGACACTCCAAACGGACTCAAACTTGACACGAATAGTGACACAAACACGGGGATCAATCCTACGGGGTCCAACCTAGATTATATGTTGAAAAGAATAAGTTAGAGAATAGGTTGTACCTATCGGGAGATGGATTCCCGATTCGAAAGTCCTCCGACAGGCTCCGACATAATGAATTGTTTAGGACACACCCTTGCACTTCTTGCTCCCAAAAGCTTGGAGAAGCTTCACTTGGGGTAGAGAAAGAGTTGAATGGAAGAAAAATGGGAAGGAGAGATTATTTTGGAGATGATTTCCAAGGAAATCTATTCTTGCTTTTGAGAAGAATGCTTGGAGAAGAAGAAGACTTAGAAATTTTGAAGTGGAAGAAGAAAGAATGGGGGAAGGGTGGCCGGCCCTATGGGGAAGGGGTTGGGGCTTCTTGTTAATTACAAGTTTGCCCCTCCCTTGCTTACATGCTAAGTTATCCTCCTAATTTGGTTTTGGGAGTTAGTTTAGGCTAAATAAAAATACTAATTAAGCCTAAACACTCATGGGAGACTAGTCCAAACTCCTAGACCTAATTGTCAAGTATGGTGGGCCATGGCTAATTAAAGGGTTAAGCACAACTCAAGTCAAAATTCCCCGGAGTCCCGAATTAAGTCGGAATGCGATGAAATTCGAACCCGACTCCTATAATCATTAAATATTAATATTCATGAAATAAAATTATCAGAAATATTCTAAAATGGAAAATTACTATTTTACTCCTATCTTGAAAAAGTGAGGGTGACACCTGTGGATCCAGACTTGGATAGGTGACAGAACTTTAACTCTTGGGGTCCCAAAGAAAGGACCAATGGGAGGTTAGGTGCCTGAGTGTAGGCCAGAATCAGTAGGAGGTGGTGTCATGAAGGGGAGTGTTGTGCCTATACAAGTGTAGGGCAATACTACCTCTTGGAGCACCTTGTTTATCCTAGGATGGATGCATGTGCAGAGACTTCAACCTACACTGATACACAGCAGGCCTTACCTGTTACGTGGTTACCTATAACCTAGTGAACTAGTGGAGGATAGGGTGCAGGTAATGGCCATGAACCCTGTGTGTATGCCATGAGCCATAGAGTATGGACTGGGAGGGGGTACACTTAAGTACCAAGAAATAAAGAGATATGTCCTTGGGAGTACGGGTCTACCCCAGGTATAAGCCAATGGTTAGGCACCCCTAGACCCTAGGTTGCATGATGAAACCTCTGTACTGGACTAGAAACATAGGACTTGTGATTGTGTCAGAGAACCATGGAGAAAGAAAATAGGATGGCACCTAGCCTAAGGATAGAGGGTAGGGTAGGATGTATCCCTTCTTGACAATACAAACCAGAACATATAACAGTTATTGTAGAGGAATGGGTGGAACCTGAGTACACACAGGGCTATCTCCAACCAAACTTGTAGGGAGTAATCCTTAATTTCCTGTACAAAGATACCAATGCCACTTCATGCCCTTAAGAGACTATAGTTATTAACTCAACCTTCCCCTGTCTAAACTATAAACCATGCCCGGTTTCGAAATAGAAGAATGTAAGGGTAACCTTCTGTTTATAATGCATTCTAACCAGTCTTGGTCTTCAAGTGCAGAGCTTGTTGATATAGATGTCCCTTTTTGATTCATATACAACCCTATTTGAGTTTCAAATCCCTACCTAGGTATAGATATCCCAAAGTATAGTTGGTGTCATCAGTTCACTGTGCGTGTCCTACATCAATAGTAGGAAGAAGAGTAACAGTTGGAATACTCTGAGATATCTGTGGGCTCAGCACATTAAAATGACGAGGAAGATTGCAAATTGTCACGACCCGCACCCGGTTTTCGGACGCGAGCTCGTGAGCAAGCCAGCTACGTATCGAGCGGACTCCAGCCCGACTCGAGTACGTATAAGCTGTCAAGGTCATGGGTATCATATCTAGTCTAAACTATATCTCAATCCACATGAATCATATAATCAAGAAAGAACAAGTATGGGTCATGGTCTGCAGCCCATTAGCATAATGTTCGATTAGACTCTAATAATGATATGAGTCTATAAATAAGCAGAGTATATCATAGTACTGAAAATAAAGCACGAATGGATAACAAGAAATTTCACAAGCAAATACCTGTACTACACATCGCAATCCTCCACCATCCTGCTCTGCTAACTAACTCCATGTAGTCGCTAAACCTGAAGAGATCATCAGGTCCTCAGAGGACTAGCAAGATACATAAAACATGCCTATCTAATAGTTTAATCATGCAGTAATATATACAGGGTGTAAACATGAACTAGATAAGAGACTGACAAGTGGCTACTGACAGGTAACTATAAACTCGGATAAGGGATCAAGTATGCATAAATGAACTGCTGGTAGATCAATGGATAACCAACCCTTGCCCCGATTGTGGACTCGCAGGTCAGTTTCAAGACAAGTCACCCTCGCCCCGATTGTGGACTCGTAGGTGCAAAGGCAACCCTCGTCCTGTGTGTGGACTCGCAGGTTGTGGAAAAGACAAAAGAATAGCAGTTCACTCACTCATACTTACAGACACGACTCAGTCAAGACACGGGTGAAGACACGACACGACCCAATCACGATACACGAGAGAACCAGTCCAATATGAGCTACAAGGCTAACTATGTACATAGACTATATCTATACTAGCAAGCACGATATACAAATCACAAGTAAATAACCAACTGGTATAACTGTATACTAATAGAAATATGCATGTAAATAAACTGTAGAGGGAGGCAAGGTATACTTGCCTGCTGGCAGCGCGAAGAATCAATAAATACCGTCAGTTGGTACACCATAACGTCCAAGTCAACACAACTGTCTCCGAAAGCTGAAATAAATATCGCCAACAGTCTCAGAATAGTCAAATTAGCTAGAATTGCCTGTCCTTAAGTCCAATTCTGGACACAGGGGCAAAACGATAATTTTGGGCAAAAACGATATCCGCCATTGGACCCGCTTTGCACCGAAATGCGTGCCAGAGTCAAAGGTCTCTAAAGTCGTTAAACTACATGTCTACGGATTCAGTTTTCCGATACGAACCCAACCGTATGTCCAAAGTTGGATTCCGGCGGGCCATGCACAAAATCGCCCGTTGAGTCATATCGTGGGACAATTAAAAATATTATTATTTTATAATTTATAATTTCGAAAACTCTATTATGAATTATCTTAATTAGATTCATATATTCATGTATACTCTCAAAATAATGTGGACAACCACAAGTTCTTATATAAGGGTTGATATGGCAATACAGTTATTTATTTATTTATTTTATTCTAATATAAATATGCATGCCCATATACATATATATAACACTATCTTTATATATAACATATTTAATTAGCCATGCAATAAATATATATAACGTTCCTTAGTTTTATTATTTTACTTTAATGAAATAAAAGTCTCATGTATGTGCTGGGAATATGCATCAAAAGCAAAAATTCTCCAAGGCTATTAAGGAAATTTTCAACAAATAATGCAAGAATGGCTTCTTTTCTATACTACATTTATTAGCTTAGGTGCATAATTGCAAGTGATGCTTCCAGCTACTATTTGCAAGTGTGCATGGTTAATATATATATCCAACTATTGATTCCTCTTTCTCGGTTCTATTGCAACCATGCACGTGAACTTACATATGTTCTCCTAGCTAACAAAAGAGCAAGAAAATATTTTATAAAGTGGAAATATTTTATATAACTACTCATAATCTATTCGTCAACATATGTTTACTACTTTTCCTTTGGAAGAGCAGTTCTACTCGCTTAATATATACACATACAAGCAACCTATTATTCATCTAATCATCATGGCTACTCCTCAGAGATCAAGAGGAAGGGAGTATGGTATGCTTACCGTTGACCGGCCTTGCTTTGGGTGTACGCCCTCGGTGGCCTGGCCGCTGGTGACGAGCGTGGGCAGCCAATAAGGAACCGGCGAGGCTTGGACCCCTCGACGAGTCGAGAGACGCTGGTGGCGCGAGGGTCATCGACGTCGCAGTCGTGCTTCTTCCCGCCGATCACGACCCCGGGCTTGTACTTGAGCCTTGTCCCGATGGGTTGATCTCGACCTTGCATCCGTCGGTGACTCGGTCGAAAAGGCCGAGGAGGGAAGCCTCCGGATGGCTGAGCCCGACGGGACCTCCGTTCTCTCTTATGTTATCAATTATGATCGGCTCCGAGAGAGCCTCGATATTAGGAGTCACTACCGAAGTTGCGGCTTCCTCTCAGATGAATATAGTTCCTTCTCCATTGGAGCGACTAAAGTGGCTAGTTGATGATGCGTGAGGAGAGAGAGAGGAGGAGGAAAAGAAAACTGCATGGAACAGTAGATGAGGGAAGAAATGCGGCTAGGGTTCTCCACCTGCTTCTGTTGTAGGGACAACTAATTATATAGGGAATTGAATAACGGGTGTGGGCTTGCTCGCGGGTCGCCCACCCTGGGAAGAGGAGGGTGGCGGCGGTTTAGGGTTCAGGTGTTGGCGCCGCGTCGTCCTTTCTCTCGGTTCTCTCTCTATATATATAATTCATATATATATATACAGTATGCAAACTGAAGGGGACTTCGTGCGGGTTAGGGGCCGATAGGCTGTGGGCTGAGCTTAAACGGTTTCCATCTAACAGTTATATGAGTCTTAGCGACTTGAAAGGTGCCTTCTAGATCCTATGATACCACCAACACCGAATCCCTGTTTGTTCATAGTGCAACTCATCCTCCCAACACATCTCAGCTACTCGGTTAGGAACATGTTGACATCGTAATCTGTTGAATGCCAACATTCTTACAAGCATAGTCAAACTTATATCCACATAGAATCTTCCAATTTAATATAGTTGTATGTGGGGAACTAATTTTTATATAATGGGTTGCATCAGATACAACCTAAGACTTCTATATGCATTGAATACAAAAATCTAGGATGGCACTGACATTGATATATTATGCATGTTTTCTTTTAGTAAGTACAACTACAAGAACAATAAAGACCACAACAAAGCCTATATATTATATATATTTATTTATACATAGGTATTCATATATATAATTCATATATACATACACATTCATACATATATATAATATATATATTATATATATATAACATATGTATACGTATATTTAAATTATGAATATTTATTTACATGTCTATTTCATATATATGTCTTGGTATTTATACATATATGAATATCACAAAATTCCACCTAGACAATAAAATATTCTAACTATAATCAATATTAATAATATATAGGAGTAATAAATACATCATATTTAAATCAAATAAATAATATGAAAATATTTTGAAAAATTTTCGGGAAGGGGAGCTACACAAATCATTCACTTATGTGCTAGTCAACACCAGGTAAGGTAGCAGTAGCATATGTGTGTGTATATATATATATATATATATATATATATATATATATATATATATATATATATATATATATATATATATATATATATATATATATATATATCAGCATTAGGAGTACAGGAACCAAGGGGATAATATCTATGTGTTAACAGAGAATGGCAACCCTGTGCCAAGGAAGACTTTAGGTGGACTGGTTAGCCCACTTAATGATACACCCTTGCACATCAAGCAATAGGTAACCATTGTATCCTCGAGTAATTATAAGAATCACTCATGACCATCGACGACTGATACACGTTTTGGAATACAATAATGCTAAGTCTACTACCAAATTCTTACAACTCTTTTACAACCACTCACCCATGTGCTGACACGTAGGCCATGGCCCACATGTCAGCAATGAGTGAAGGTTGTAAGAAGGTTGTAAGCATTTGGTTGTAACTGTAGCATTACTCTTTGGAATATGGGTAATAAAGGTTAGGCAACAACAATGCTAGTATAGAGTATTTCCAGTTTTTGGGGCAACAGTATTGAAGCAATCTGATACACTAGTGTATCAAGGTCAGGGATCTATGTGGGTGCAGGACAAAGAGTTACAAGGGTACTGCTACTAGTATCCGAATACTTTTGGGTGTTAGCATGTCCCAGAAATGAGGCAAGTATTAAGGGTGTCATGTCCTTAGAATAAGAATCCAAGAGCTGAGCCTGTGTACTGCTACAATAGGCCAGGTGAGGCAGCAGTACATACTACTCTGCAGTGACCAGGAGAGTATATAAACCACACATCCTACCATTAAGTAGCACTGTACTTAGAATTGCAAGTCCTAACCTTTTTGGTCATCAAATGTATCCTGAGACAGCTATGTATGACTATAGACTGTGCTGGAATCCTAGATACTGCTACTACAAGAGGAAAGCATCCCAAGCCAAGGATCAGGTGAACTGGAGTGTCAGGATTGGTATATGAGAGCACCACAACCCAAATTGTAGGAGTGCATGTAAAACACCTGTCATGATTCAGGGTTGAGTTGAAAGGGTATGTGAGTAATGTGCTATGGGGCCAACTGGTAATTTTTGTTTTGTACCAACTAAAAAGTGGCATACTAGAGGAGGTCAGGGGAATTAAGTAATACACAAGGCTACTTATACCATGATACCTGGGTGAATACACTCTAGGAGCATTAGTCCAATCCAGTAGGAGGAGAAACCAAGTCCAAGACCCAGCATGTCTTAAGTAACAAAAGAGAATTACAAACCCATCTAATTTTGGAAACCCAATAGAGTGGTGATGCCCTAATAACTTAACAAATCAATAGATAGATTTACTTTACGCTTAAACTGTGTGTTGATTATATTAATCTATCAATAGGTCCCTTAGGCTTCGACTCGACATTTGACTCGTATCCCCAGCTCAGGACCACAGGCAAGTGCACTTTCTGATCTGCTTCCAATTCTGATAGTTTTGCTCAGTATATACTATACATATGTTCCTTTGCTTGATGACACGATGGACATACGAGTTAGTGTCATGAACCCCCATTTATTATACTCTTGTTTTAACTTATTTCGTGGTTCGTGACTTGTTTGGGTTCATGAGTATTGGTCGGGAGGGGAAAATATCTTAGTAGACGTGTGAACTACCCTTTCTACCCCCGTATCTTTCGTGGAGAATAGCAGACGCACACTTCACGTACAGGATGCCGGATTCACCCTCTAGCTGTTCACATGTCGAAATAGATATTTCAACACACTTAGATAGTCGTATTTTATTTATTCTTTACATTTCACCGATTGTCATGTCATTATGTTTTTACATTCCTTCTAATTGACATGCCATGCTCTGCAATTCATACTTTCATTCTAGATATACCATGTCATCAGCTCACATTTCTAGTTTCTTCTACATATGTTATATACATGTACTGTCAACTCTATTATGTTGCGAATAGCTTTTCAGTTTGTGTGCTTGTTCCATTCCTGACTGGAAAAATAATATTTTAGGTGATGAGTTAGAGGATTTCTGTACCACATATTATGAGCATACTGCAGATCCCGATTTTGGCGCATAGGACGAGCTGGAGGCTGCTTATGCGGAGTTGCCTGCTACATATGGCTTTTTGTAGATTTATTTAGTATTTCATGGATTGGTTGAGACTTCTAGATGTTATTTCTGTTTTGAGACTCATGATTTGATTTTTGGATGTTCTCTAGTACATTTCATTCTTGGAGAGTATGGCATTATAGTATGTTTTGCTCTACCTTAGAGTTTTGCCAGATTATTTATTATTCTTCTCTCCAAACTATGGTTATTCTATAAAATTCATCTTGTTTTGATCTCACTTGTTGTTGTGGTTTACATTATGCAAATGAATATAAACTGTGTGGTTGTATCTATAAATATGGGGATGACTAGACAGCGAACTACTGCCGACTCTGCGGCGTAGGCTGGACATACCCACGGCTCTTGCCCAAATACTGTGTGCGGGTCGTGACATTACATCCTTCCCAACTTGGAAGCAATTCATCCCTGAAATTAAGAATATTAGCACTAATCGAGATACTATACTTGAAGGTGATGAGAATTAAATGCAGCACGTAGACCCAGATCCTCAAACAAATGAGAGAAATGCTCCCGTATAGAGTCCTCGTACTCAAGCCGACTCGCCCGGTGGATGATGCTTCCACGCAACACCGGGGACTTGATGCAATCATGACTACGATTTAGATCAACTATGATCATTGGTGAAATACTAGCATACAGGAGCTCAAATGGATGGCACACAAGTGGCATGTGCGTAGTAGGCTCAAAATAGGTCAAAACGATATATTGTGTCAATTATGTTGGGCCGATATCGAGTCCCTAAATTAAATTGGAAGTTAGGTCAAGTTTTATGGAGATGGTCAAATGACCTAAATTGACCAGAAAGTTGTGCGATATAAAGAGAATGCAAGAAAACAAGTTTGAGTGAGACATGATATGTCAAAATGAAGATAAACTTGTCTAGATCAAAGCTCATGAAGGACGTCTTGAGAGATTGACATACCTGACGCTCCAAAAATATAAATCACGAAAAAGTACATCTAATGATCAAAACTAATTTATAATAAGTTTATTTATGGAAAATAATTCATTTAATTTTTTTTAAAGAACCCAGAAATCCAGGGGCTTACGCTAAATATTTTTAAAACAGATTGTGTGGAGTCATGTGGGGGAGCTAACCATGAACAAATTTGTTTGTAATAACTTAAAGTTTTAGGTTTTTGTGAATTATCTTTTCTACTATTAGAATTCTCCTAGTAGAAACAACAGGAAAGAAATGGTTATTGTTGCTAAACGGCCGTCCTCCGTCCGTGGAAGCATTGTTTGCGTATATACAGTGTTAGACTTTGGATTTTGAGAGCGTAGTGTTCATATTATATTTTTTCATCGACACTGATACAATAGTATTACAAACACAAAATTTAAAGAAATAAAACAATAAACAAAATATAATATCCAAAATAATATATGAGACATGTTCCTTTTGCTTCTTCTTCTTTCATCGATTGAATTAATGCTTCTTTCTTTAGCTTCGTTTTTCCTTTTCCAGCTCTGAACAATTGTTTCTTATATGAGACATGTTTGCTTCTCTAGTAGTGCTCTTTAAAAGAAATGTATATTTATATGCCTATAAATAGTAAACAAAGTATTTTTTTAGAATTACTTTAGAATTTAGCTATTGTTTGTGGTGTTTTGCTCATAGCCTGATAATGCAAGTTTGCAACCTAATAGATTAGATTATAGATGTACATACAATTGTACATCAGTGCAATTAAAAAAATAAACAAACAAAAGCCTAATGAAGAAATAAGATAATTAAAGTATTGAATTTCAATTTGGAATATATACATGAGTAATTATATATGCAATACACATGATAAAAATATGCAAATATGATAATCGGTGAGAAAAGAATCTCTATATATGATGTCCTTGGTCCTTTAAAGTCATATATATACATGGTTATGATGTGAGACATTCTTCTTAGTTGTCCGAATCAATTTCTAGGAACGATAGTATTAATATTAAAAAAAAACCAATAATATTTTTACTCGCGTGGAATGCGTGTGCACATTACTAGCAGTATTAACCTGCCAAAAAATAATCAGATTTTCAATTACCAAACGTGGATAGATGGGATTATTCAAATGCAGTTAAGCCCGCAAAAACATATCATTGTCAGTGATAATTAGCTTATTGATATACTCATCTTACTATCAAATTTTATAAAGGAATTGACATAGCATTATTAATTTGCATAAATAGAGCTACGCTTAAAGTGGGAAAAAAGTGACTAGGTAGAAACTAAAAAGAAGTGTAAATAATTTTTTGCAGTGGATTCTCCACGATTGGGCTGATGAACTATGCGTGAAGTTACTAAAGAATTGTTGGGAGGCTCTTGAAGAGTGTAGGAAAGTAGTCGTTGTGGAATGTTGTCTTCCTGTTCAACCTGAGAATACAATGGCAGCACAGTGTGTTTCCATATCAGACTTGTGTGTATGTTCCTTGCTTCGTCGGGGAGAGAGAGGACGCTGGAGGAGTTTGGGTCGCTCGCATCCGAAGCCGGCTTCTCGGAAGTCATAGTTGTCTGCACTTATGCTAACTACTGGGTCATTGAGTTCCGCAAGTAACTAAAGATGTTCTAGCTAGTTTGAAAGAAGTTGCTCTCGCTTGCTTGGTTTGAGTTTTTGTTGCTTTCAATAATCAGTTCCATCCCTATGTATTAGGTTCCATAAAATAAAAACAGTACTGCAAAGTTATGTACGGAGAAGAATTCTCATCATTCTGCTGGAAATTTTGCAAGAAAGGGTTCTTCTTCATTTCTAACTTTTTGTTGGCTTGGCATAAAATGCTCCATACTTGAGTTTATACAGAGTAGATCCGTTGTTCCCAAGATTTATGAAACCGTTGCATGCATGTATAGGAGAGAGGATATGGTTGGAACATCCATTTTGAAATGTGCTCCCACATTTGTGAAGACATTGAAATGGCCCTTGGCATGTCCTATTACACGCATCATCATGACATACAATTTACTAGAAAGGTTACATTCGAAGATTACATTATGCACGTACGCAATGAAAATGTGGAGTGAAGTGAAAGAGTGAATTCCCAAAATTTTACTCATTTGAAGTAAAATTTTAAAATATTTTCTTTGGTTACGAAAATTGTCTCCTAGAAAATGTCACTTTATATATTTTTCTCGTGTAGAAGGGGGATGAGTTGCAAGCGTGAAATTGTAGATTTGCCAAAATAAAAAGAAAATAAAAATATATTATAAGCCAACTTCCGTCTATTGAAATGTTGGATATATGTATACAAGGAGATCGACTTTGAGCTCTTTTATGGTGTTTGTTGGTAGAGCGATTTTGTGACAGTCGCGATTGCAGAAGTGTGTTGTCTTGTCTACGACAAAGATATAGCTCATTACGACGATAGAGATTTGCAAGGAGTTATTGTGGATGAAGTTCCTGCAGGAAATGAGACTTAAAACAGAGCATTATATTTTGTTTTGTAATAGCCAGTGTGCTATTACCTTGAAAAGAACCCAACATTTTATAGTCAGCCCAAGCATATTGTATCTTGGTATCATTGGATACGAGATGTGCTTGAAACGAAATGACATGATGCTTGAAAATGTTCATACAGAGGATAATGGAGCGAATATGCTCAAGAAGATTCTGCCAGAAAAATTTTAGTACTACGGGAGGATCATCGAAACGAGGTCCACCATCTTGTTGGATATGTGAAGATTTATAGATGTTGTATTGGGTTCCCAACTATGTGGAAAATATATTGGATTGAGACATGCATCATCCATGTGTCAATGAAGCTCGGGAAGTCGAAGACAACGAAAGTTGCTTAATTTGAGCGTGTATCAAAATACATTAGAAAAACACTATCAGAGTTAAAGGTATACTAAAGGTGTATATTCAAGGTATACAGCATCTGGTATTTTAAAGGTATACCGCTACCAGTATATACTAAAGATATATCGATTTGACAACAGTTTGTTGGAGAATAAGTTTTGACTCGAAGAGAGCATTTTTTTTGTTATACCGCTATTGGTATATCTAAGATATACCGGTGTCGGGGCTGAAAATCAATTTTGGGTGTTTTGTATACACTGTTAGATCGTAATCAATGGTCCAGATATTTTTTGGATTTGGGTGCTTTAAATAGGTATTTTCTAACACTAATTCATTATTATCTGTTGTCAAGAGATTAAAACGATGGCTTTCTCCAAGGATGCAACTTTCCAAGAGAGTAAGGGAGATTCTAAGTTTCGGGGGTTGTTTCGAAGAGAGATCATTTCGAAGAGTTCTACAATGGTTCTTTCTTATCATCTAATCTTCGATAATCTCTTCTTCGGTAATCTCTTTTGTACTCATTGTAATCTATTTTTATTTATTAAAGTGTTGCGTTGATCATACATGTCACTTCCTTTTTTGTTATACGTATTTTCTGTATACGTGCACGAAATTTTGACATTTGTTTGGTGACCTATGCTTTGACTTGTCTTGCTTAGCCTAGTCTTGGTTTAATCTTGACTTGGTTTGGTTCACCTTGGTTCATCATGGCATGTTAACTTGGCTTGGTTTGGTTTGGGGTTGGGTGGAGATGACTTGGTTTGATATTTATATCAAACTCTCTCTCTCTCTCTCTCTCTCTCTCTCTCTCTCTCTCTCTCTCTCTTCTCATTTATTTCTCATTACTTCTTCATCTTCTTCATTACTCCCCCCCACCTACAAGGAAACCCTAGGCAAGTGCAACTTGCTTCATGATGGATCTCAAGTTTTATTGTTCCATTTTCTTCCTTGCATGCTACTAAGCCTCTTTAGAACTTGACATTTTTTGTTTTGATTGATGAATTTTTGTAGATCTAAGTTTTAAGCTTTTTCTTATTTTTCTTGGTTTTGATTTATCAAAACATGGTATTTTCAAAAAATCAGTTGCTCCATATTGTAGGAAATCTCGTTCTACCCAATTTAGACCCTTGGAAGTCTCGATTCCGGCTTGTTTTGAGGGAGTTATAGTATTTTGAGTTCACAGGTTCAACTGAGCATTTCGGTGCTTATTGGAGAAGATGAACATGGGTGTGTGCCACTTGGGGTCAACCTATCTCTCTTACCATGCACGCCACTTGGCGCCGCATTATTTAGCCAGCGCTCCTTAGCGTCGCACTATTTCAGCCAGCACTCTTTAGGGTCGCGTCACTCCTTGGGCCAGCACCACCTAGCCCAACACCACTTGGTCTGGCGCCACTTCTTGGCCCAGGCAACTTGGCCTGGCGCCATTTCTTGGCCTAGCGTCATCGGGCCCAGCTCCACTTTTCGGCCCAGCGCCACCTGGCCCATCGCCACTTCTCAGTCCTGCGCCACTTCTTATGCGCGCCCCCTTGCGCCGCGCGCCATTCTCATCGTGTACGCCGTTTGTCGTGCGCATAACGACCAGTGTATCTCCATGCTTGTTTTCTTGTGATGTTTTGTTATATGCTTGTACCATGTACTTGACCTACCTTGTGACGACCCGACTCGACCACTAGTTAGCATTGAACTAGTGACTTGGACTTGAACATGATAGTGCTAGACTGTAATCTGAACCTGACATGAACACAACATGATAACATGAACCCGTCTTGAAATCTTGAGAGTGGCCTGTGGGGCGCACTCCTAACAAGTACTCTTGATATGATAAGTAAACCTGACATGACATGTATAATCTTGATAGCTGTTGCGACAGCTATTCCTATCTTGCTAGTGTAACTCTTGCCTTAACTATGTGGTTGATTGTGCCTATACAAGCTACCTGTCTCGTCTTACATTATGTTTAGGACATAGATTCCTGGTTACTGCAGTCAGGAATTCATAGTGAATCTGACTAGGTTAAACGACTAGATTGATCAAGTAGTTCATATAAAGAGATTTTTCAGTTACAGGCGATCTCGTTATCCCGGCCATAACTGTCGACTTGTAGCCTGCCGACGAGTATGGCACATTTCCAGCACATTGTCATGTGTTGCACTTCTTGAATCATAAGCACTAAAGTACACTAGTAATCTTGATAAATTTTTGTAACTTGATAACTCTTGTAACCCATGCCTTGATAACTTGGATAGTCTGCAGGGCTTGTGACTGCAGGAACATCTCAATTGCATCTTGTTAGTAACTATGCCTGTGATAACCCTAGTTAGCTTATGATAGCAAGCCGTAGGACTTGATTGGCCATGCCCGAATGTTTATCTCATGATTAGCATGGAAATTATATTCCAACTCTTCTTTCTCCTACTGCAAGCTAATGTTTTATCTTAACTCTGTCTTTCATGTTATTTAATTATGTTCTTTATCTGTTCTTCTTTTATTATATGTTGGTTTTAGGTGGATCTCCCTTGTAGCACTTGCTCTTTCTGGAGTCTGATCCAGCTAGTTTTGTATGACCAAATTTTGGAGTAGCACCCGAGGATCTACCTGTCTTCTAGCCAGATGGTGAACATCAAGCGTAACCCTGGCAACGAGTGGGTTTCTTACTTTTGCTCTCCCACACTATTGTAAATTATTCTTTTGAGACGTGTAGCCGCAGAACAAGTGTTAGCTCGTATTGAAACTTAATTTTTGTCTATCTAAGGGCTGTTACATGATTGGAAAATCCTGTGGTTGATCATGTATGACTTAAACTCTTGCTAGTCTTCGCATTTTGTATGACTAGCTTCATGATCATCTGAATATATAATATTTAGGATGCCTTACTTTGTATGTCTGAAGATCTAACATCTTGTATTATTTATTTGCTTGCTTGAGATTGAGACACTAGGTTTGTTCTTGACCATAAGAGACTGTTGCCTTGTAGATAAACGTTCATGCATCTAGACAACCATGACCGTACGTATTACGAGGTGGGTTGCACTTCAATGTACGTAGCTAGCTATGTCTGTCCTCCGTTCTCCAGTATTCTGGTTCTGGGGCATGACAATACGGATCAGAAAAAAGTTTCTAAGGAGTCATTCCCTTTATTCTATTAGTTTAGGCTTTTTCAGATTGAACTCCATTCGTCCCCGTGATTTTTCTCGTATGAATTTTTTGCGTAAAAATCTTGGTATTTGTGTTGTATTTTCTTTGGGGTTTTGGTTGTTTGGTTTGTGCAAATTTTCTTCGGTTCTCACTAGGTCCTATCGATTTGGGGGAACAATGTCCGCATTTCATTTTCAACACTAAGCTCTAACACATTTTTGACTTCTCTACAACTCGGAAGACAAGAATTAGACTTGGATGCCGACTTTCACCATAGCGCTACTTGCCGGAAGTCGCTCCATCTGCCTTGCCGAAAATTGACTTACTCTATAGGATGAATAGTAGAAGTAAATTCGTATGAGAAAGAAAGTTGCTCTCATTTATAACCAGGAGTGATTTTACATATAGCTCCAAAAATTTCATCACTCCATGTCCCTCCGTCATATGGTACTTCTTTCACTACCAAAATTTATCGATTTAGCGACGGCCCTATCCGTCACCAATCCGACGGTAATTACGATTAGCGACCGATAACCGACGGATTTTGGCCAAAAAAATCCGTCGGCAATCAGCTCGTAGCTAATAACGGTCCGTCGCTACGTAGTCGAAGCGACGGAATAGCGACCGCTTGTCGACTTCACAATACGAAACTTTAGCAACGCGTTTCCGACGGACTCTCGTCCATTTCAAATTTTAAGTACTTAACTGTGTAGACAATAGCGACGTAAAATTCCGTCAGTAACCCGTCGTAATAGCGTATCACAGCGTATCGTTCCGTCGCTAAGCCGTCGACGCCTTCGATAACAAATGACGGATTAGCGACGGTTTTCTCACAGAAAATCCGTCGATCAGCTTCTGGAAATTCATGTCATTTCCAGCAACATGGCGACGGATAAGGCGTCGCTATTCCGTCAATATTTATCGACGGAATACGGACGGATTAACCTTCGATCTTGTTCTAGAAATTCTTGGTATTTCCAGAATAAGGGCGACGGATAGGTAGTCGTTATTCCGTCGAACAATGTACCATACCGATGGATAATCCGTCGACACTCCGTCGCTACCTGGAAAAAATTTCAAATCTCCAGTTAGCGACGGAATAGCCGTCGAAAAGTAGTCGGAAACTGGTAGTAACCGTCGCAAAACGGTCACAAGTCCGTCGCTAACTGAGAATATTTTAAAAAAAAATTACAGCGCTTTCACTTTTCGTAAAAATTTGCATAAACCAAACCAATATATAATGCACACCAATTATCCAACAATCACATAGACCAAATATATTATGCACACCAATTATCCAAGAATCACATAGACCAAATATGCACATACGAATTTAATGCACACCAATTATCCAGGAATCATATAGACGAAACCAAATTAATATAAAATAGACATCAATTATCCGGAAAAGTAACCTAATATCCATCGTTATAATCCGATCATAGCACAAATATTCCAAATTTTTCATAAATATTCCAAAACACATAGGAAAGAGTTGGCCAGTTACAGTAACCTAATATCCATCGTTATAATCCGATCATAGCACAAATATTCTAAAATTTTCACAAATATTCCAAAACACATAGGTTGTAAAGGTGGCCAGTTACAGTAACCTAATATCCATCATTATAATCCGATCATAGCACAAATATTCCAAAATTTTCACAAATATTCCAAAACACATAGGAAAATCGACTTTGGCCTCAACAAAGACCACAAGTCAGACGATGAATCCTCACAGCCAGGGATAATAGTTGCGTTGAGGCATGTACCATTCTATCAGCCACTTTGCATACGAAGGCTCAATCTGGTTGAGATCTTCTGTAGGGACAGGAGGGTCGGTCCCGATGCTACTACTCTCTGACGGTGGCTCCTCCTTAGCTTCAAGCTTGGGAGCAATCTCTTCCCTGATGGTCACCGGTTCTTCCTTGACCTCGACCTTTGGTAACACCTTCTCCTTAACAGTCATCGGCTCTTGTTTGACAACGGAGACTTCCTCCGTGTCGATCTCCAAGGGTTTCTTGCCTCGACCACTTCCTCAACTAGCAGCACCACCTCGACGAGTCCTAGGAGCCATCTTTCTGACAACAAAAATTTTCATATAGGGTAAAGAAATTTACTCAAGTTATAAAAGTCGTGACGTTGGTTTTTTGCGTTCATCATCATTAGAGGGAGCAGCACTGGAAAAGTTGTGACGTTTGTAGCATGAGAGAGTAAAAATCTGTATCACAAGACTAACAGAATTACTATGTAATCATGTACTCACCAATAACCGGATGTAACTGGAGTCGTTGGGTCTATCGTGCAGTAATTTGTGGATCCGCTGGTATAGGCCAGATGTACTTAGTATCTAGTGTATCAGATTAGTATCGGTCTATCGGTTTGGTATAGGACGTATCATATTGGTATTGGCCTTAACAAATTGGTATCATCCTATATCCGATATGTACATGTATCGGCCGAATAGCTAGGATTCATATTGGCCTTATCGATTTGGTATCGGTCATATCCGATAGGTATCGGCCGTGTTGGATTAGTATAGACTATTTCGGATTAGTATCGTGGAAGGTTTAGTAACAACTGTACTTGGATTTCTCTCTTCTCGAGCTAGAATATCATTGCTAGAGAATCACCAGATCGTGATTGTCCAGTTACAGTAACATACATACTTCCTTTTCCATCAGGAAAAGCAAGATTGAAAAGGAAGTATGTATGTTCTGTAACTGGCCATCTACATTCTCGTGACTCTCTTGCAATGGTAATCTAGCTCTAGAAGAGAGAAATCCAAGTACAGTTGTTACTAAACCTTCCATGATACTAATCCGAAATGGTATATAATAATCCAACACGGCCGATACCTATCGGATATGACCGATACCAAATCGATAAGGCCGATATGAATCCTAGCTATACGGCCGATACATATCGGATAGGACGATACCAATTCGCTAAGACCAAAACCAACCGATACGGCCCATACCAAAACGATAGATCGATACTAATCCGATACGGTCAATACTTATAAGTACCTACGGTCCAGGAGGTTGATCCGCTATAGTACATCCATGTACGATCAACGAAGTAACGATCCATTTCAATTTGGATGTGAAAATCTGTATCGTAAGACAAACTAAACATAATCAGTTCTATTTCACATGCTTAATTGTCAAGTATGGGAACGAATGGCTCAGAACACAACCCAAAATTCATTCTAGCATACATTAGTGTGAATTATCTACGTTTTGTACATATAGTGTAGTATATGTAATCTTGTAATTTAAAGTTGGAAGAACATGCAAGTAGCCTTATAATTTCTGCCTCGCCAGTCGAATGGCTTAATTGCCAAGTATCGGAATGAATGGCTCAGAACACAACCCGAGATTCATTCTAGCATACATTAGTGAGTTCATCTTGATTCTGTTACGTCCTTCAGATACTAGATACGATAAGAACATATACTATACCATATGTACAGAACATAGATGATTCACACTAATGTATGCTAGAATGAATCTTGGCTTGTGTTCTAAGCCATCCGTTCTGATCAAGCATCTTCCTTCCCCTCTCCTCAACCAAGGCTCTGAACAAATCTGCTCCTCCCTCTACTTTCTTTCTTCTTATTTGACTCTCTCAGCCACATATGACATCCAGCTCAAGTGTAGAGTCGGGGGAGAAGAAGTGGGCAGAAAGAGGAGGGAGAAGCAGCACAGTCGGCGACATGACCCGGAGGAAGTACAGAGGTTTTCTTCAACAGACGTAGAAGAACTATAAGGATATATCTTTTCACAACATATCACCTTGTCAAAGACCCTTAATGTAACAATCATGTTACCGCGGTATCGGAAGACTAACATGTCATAATTTTCTAAGCCGTATGTTTTGACATAATCCTCAAAACTCTTTCCTGCTATGTAATAATGCAAGACTACTACATAGGAGGAAAGAGTTGGGAAGATTATGTCAAAACACACGGCTTAAAAACTTATGACATGTTAGTCTTCCGACACCGCGGTAACATGATATTCACATGAAGGGTCTTTGACAAGATGACATGTTGTGAAAAGATATATCCTTATAGTTCTCCTACGGCTGTTGAAGAAAACCTTTGTACTTTCTCCGGGTCATGCCGTCGGCTGTGCTGCTTCCCCCTCCTCTTCCTGTCCACTTCTTCTTCCCCGACTCTACACGTGAGCTGGATGTCATATGTGGCTGAGAGAGTCAAATAAGAAGAAGGGAATTAGAGGGAGGAGCAGATTTGTTCAGAGCCATGGTGGAGGAGAGGAGAAGAAAGATGCTTGATCAGAACGGATGGCTCAGAACACAAGCCAAGATTCATTCTAGCATACATTAGTGTGAATCATCTATGTTCTGTACATATGGTGTAGTATATGTTCTTATCGTATCTAGTATCTGAAGGACGTAACAGAATCAAGATGAACTCACTAATGTAATACTAAGACATCATCTACTACTATATAAAATATAGTGATAGGTTATCGTATCATCATTGCCGAGGGATGAGGGTCGGAGGACAGTCAACTTTATCTAAGGCTACTTGCATAGTTTCTGCCTCGCCAGTCGAATGGCTACAGGGACTATGTCCTGATCACTATGGCGTACCGTAGACTAATGCAAATGGAGCTCCTAATATCCGTCGCTAACCGGTCACTAGTCCGTCGGTAACTGAGAATTTTTTTGAAAAAAAATTGCAGCACTTTTCCTGTTCACAAAAATATGCATAAACCAAACCAATATATAATGCACACCAATTATCCAACAATCACATAGACCAAATATGCACATACGAATTTAATGCACACCAATTATCCAAGAATCATATAGACCAAACCAAATTAATATAAAATAGACATCAATTATCCTGAAGAGTAACCTAATATCCGTCGTTATAATTCGATTTATCATTTCCCTCCTTTATCTACGGATACATAGTTTCTGTCTCGTCAGTCGAATGGCTGCAGGGACTATGTCCTGATCACCATGTCGTACCGTAGATTAATGCAAATGGAGCTGGAGCCAAAATACAGAAACCAAAATACAGAATCAAATCCCTGGGACGGATGGCTCAGAACACAACCCAACCGGAGAGGATACTCTGGGAGATCCATCTGAGTAGGACGTATACTCTGAGAGATCACCTTTACAAGAATGATATCAATAGTGGGATTGAGTGCTGGAGAGGATATTATCAGAGTATACATCCTACTCAGATGGGTCTCTCACCGTTACTATTTTTTTCTGACAGCATGGTGGATGTACTCCGTCAACAGATTCTTGCTCCGAGCCAAAACTTTGCCCCGGAGCTCAAGTGGACATTCTTCGTGTAGAGCTCGAGTGAGAGGTTTCTGACAGCATGGTGGTCTCTTTTGTTAAAGTATCTGTGCTCGTCCCACAACCAATGTGGGATGAGTACGGATACTTTGACAAAGGAGACACCATGCTGTCAGGAACCTCTCACTCGAGCTCTACACGAAGGATGTCCACTTGAGCTCCGGGGCAAAGTTTTGGCTCGAAGCAAGAATCTGTTGACGGAGCACATATCTTGCTGTCAGAAAAAAATAGTAACGGTGAGAGACCCATCTGAGTAGGACGTATACTCTGATAATATCCCCTCCAGCACTCAATCCCACTACTGATATCATTCTTGTAAAGGTGATATCTCAGAGTATACATCCTACACAGATGGATCTCTCAGAGTATCCTCTAGTGATAGGTTGTCGTATCATCACTGTCGAGGGATGAGGGTCGGAGAACAGTCAACTTTATCTACGGATACATAGTTTCTGCCTCGCCAGTCGAATGGCTGCAGGGACTATGTCCTGATCACCATGTCGTAGTCCAATACAATCCAGAGATTGACACAGTTCTAGTTCACATATGTAGTCCAATACAAATAATCTAATACAAAAACAACTCAATACAAATAGTCCAATACAAATAAGTACTAATAGCTAATGAGAACCACGCTGCTCACGCAAACGCTCAGTGATACGATCACGCAACCACCTCGAAAAAGCGAGATTTTTGGCGTAAAGAGAGATGTCGTTCCTTGCAAGGACTGCTTGAAGAGAACTCCCGGTCTCACTAGCTACCGATGCTGGATGAATAGAACTTCCAGTCTCACTAGCAACCGGTGCCACTTCCTTCTTAACTGTAGGAGGAGCCACCTCAGCATTCACTGTTTTCCTCAAACGATGTGCCGCTCCTCGGGTCATGGGTGCCATCTGGTAAGATCGATAGTCACAAATAATATAATTGTAACATAGGCAAGCTAACTAAAGGAACCATCATGTAATTTGAGTACATTTTCGAAAGCCGATAAAGTATAAACAATTCAAATTTTTGCCATGTGTGAAAACGGATGGCTCAGAACACAACCCAAGATTCATTCAAGCATACATTAGTGTGAATCATCTATGTTCTGTACATATGGTGTAGTATATGTTCTTATCGTATCTAGTATCTGAAGAATGTAACAGAATCAAGATGAACTCACATAATGTAATACTAAGACATCATCTACTACTATATAAGATATAGTGATAGGTTGTCGTATCATCATTGTCGAGGGGATGAGGGTCGAAAGACAGTCAACTTTATCTACGGCTACATAGTTTCTGCCTCGCCAGTCGAATGGCTGCAGGGACTATGTCCTGATCACCATGTCGTACCGTAGACTAATGCAAATTGAGCTGGAACTGGAGCCAAAATAAAATACTACTTCACCATGTCGTACCATTAATTACTATCTCTCTCTTTCTCCTCCTCTCCCTCCAGCGCTCTCACTCTCTCCGGCGCTCTCACACTACTAATTCCTATGTGTTTTAAGTGTAAGAACGGATGGCTCAGAACACAACCCAAAATTTATTCTAGCATACATTAGTGTGAATCATCTATATTCTGTATACATATCGTGTAGTATATGTTCTTATCGTATCTAGTATCTGAAGGATATAACAGAATCAAGATGAACTCACTTAATGTAATACTAAGACATCATCTACTACTATATAAGATATAGTGATAGGTTGTCGTATCATCATTGCCGAGGGATGAGGGTCGGAAGACAGTCAACTTTATCTACGGCTACATAGTTTCTGCCTCGCCAGTCGAATGGCTGCAGGGACTATGTCCTGATCACCATGTCGTACCGTAGATTAATGCAAATTGAGCTGGAAATATCCGTCGCTAACCGATAACTAGTCCATCGCTAACTGAGATTGCCACATACACATATGTATATCACAGCTAAATGTATAGATATATACATCTATACAGAAGCACACAACTGATAGAACTCGTACTGTCCTTGAGACAGTGAACATATATATACACCATGAATCCAAACCCCATATTCATATTTACTAATCCAAACACCACCAAACTAATGGAACACCCAATATGGATAACACATTATTTAGCCAATATATAAACTCAGATGAATTTGAGAAGCAAAGCCACCCGCCGCCCCCGACCAAAGCCCGCCGCCCCAAGCCCGTCGCCCAGTCCAGTAGTTCGGTTGCATATATATATGAAGAGTACTTATGGCTGTGCGTCGGTTGCAAATAGCCCCGACGCCCCCGTCCTAAGCCAGCCGCCCAGCCCCCGATGCCGCCGCCCCAAGCCCACCGCCCAGCCCCCGACCCAAGCCAGCTGCCCAGCCACCGACGCCCCAAGCCCATCGCCCAGCCCCCGACCCAAGCCAGCCGCCCAGCCCCCGACGCCCCAAGCCCACCGCCCAGCCCCCAACCCCAACCCCGCCTCCCAGACCCCGACGCCCCCGCCCCAATCCCACCGCCCAGACCCCGCCCCAAGCCAGCTGCCCAGCCCCCGACGCCCCAACCCCAAGCCCGCCTCCCAGACCCCGACGCCGCCGCCCCAAGCCCACCGTCCAGCCCCCGACCCAAGCCAGCCGCCCAGCCACCGAAGCCCCAGCCCCAAGCCCGCCTCCCAGACCCCGACGCCCCCGCCCCAAGTCCACCGTCCAGCCCCCGACCCAAGCCAGCCGCCCAGCCCCCGACGCCCCCGGCCCAAGCCAGCCGCCCAGCCCCCGACGCCCCCAGCCCAAGCCAGCCGCCCAGCCCCCGCCGCCGCCGCCCCAATCCCACCACCCAGCCCCCGACCCAAGCCAGCCGCCCGACGCCACAACCCCAAGCCCGCCTCCCAGACCCCGAGAGAGAGAGAGAGAGAGAGAGAGAGGGGGGTTACCTTCGGGAGAGAGAGAGGAGAGGACGCCGACGCCGACGACGACACCGACGCCGATCAACGAAGCCGACACCGACGAGAGAGAGAGAGAGAGAGAGAGAGAGAGAGAGAGAGAGGAGAGAGAGAGAGGAGAGAGTGAATTTGGGGGGAATGTGAAAAGTTCCCCCCGTCGTTTCATTTAAAGTCTGGTACGTATATATAGCGACTGAATAGCGACGGAAGAAAATCCGTCGCCACGTAGTCGCCATGTTTGATACCTGCCGACTGAATATCCGTCGCTATGTAGTCGAAGATATGTCCCGCCAATTCTCTACACAATTTCCGCCAAATAATCGACTACGTAGCGACGACTGGGGATCCGTCGCTATAATTCTGACAGTCTAGCGACGGACGTGCGACCTTTCCTCCCCCTAAAATTAAAATAAAAAATGGCAAAGGCGTGTAGTCGGTACTCAGTCGCTGAGCGGCCACAAAGCCGTCGCTAACACCGACGGAAATTTACTGTCGCTAATTGAGTGTATTTTGGTAGTGTTTATTGATCGAAGCAAAAATAAGAGAGCGTTGGAGGAAGACATGAGGAAATAGGAGAGGACAACGTCGCAGAGAGACATGGAGAGAAAAATTTTGGAGGTACATAAAATATTTTCATGTAACCAGTGGTTAATTTCTTAAGAAGCAAGTTCCATAGACGTGTTTTTCTCGTCTGTTGATTTCTCAATAAGCAAGTTTTCTGGACAGATCGTCTACTTTTTCTAGACATAATTTTGTAAGTTACGATTGTTGGTTTCTCAAGAAAAAATTTTCATGGACAACATTTTTATCCCGATAAAAGTTCTCAGGAAACGTTTATGTTTCCTCTAAGAGAGGAAACACCATTAATCCGTAGCCTTTAGCAATTCGGACGTTGCAATTAAAATAAGTTAAAAAAAAATGGGTCAAATATTCGACAAATGAAAATTCTAAGTTTTCTTAAACATGTTGTCAAATTTGGTTAATTAACAGGTTTTCATCGAATTGAATTTTTCATAAGTATGTAAAGTATTATACGTTTTTGAACGATACGAAAAATTCATGTATAAATTATAATATAAGTTTTAATCGATGATTGCTAACAAGGATCCGTAGAGTCGCTTATACGCTTAATTATTAGACATTGTCAAACGGAAAAAAAATGATGGGAATATAGTCCCAGTAGTAAAGAAATTCTAGTGACGCTATATGTATTCAATCCTTCGATGTTCCTCCGCCACGTGACACTTAGTTATTGATCAAAGTATAAAAAAAAAATTAACTGAACAAAAGAAATATACCCACATATTTTTACAGGATAGAATTCCCAAAAATTGTGGGTTATATCGACTTTGAAAATGGCAAAACACAAATCTCTAAGCAAAATCCTGCCAAATTTCTCATTTTGTTAATAGTTAAGAGAGAACGATTACACCAAAATAGATGACAAGCGGACAACAAGTCATTTAGGAAGAAGCAGCAGCTTAATATTCTAAACAATATATATTATCTAAAGTCTCAATACTAATTACGAGTATCCACCACAGTGGAGACACTCCAAACACGTATTCCAAATTATCAGAAACTGTGTAAATATTACTTTTGGGGTGTACTTTATTTCATGTTTTGTAAGATTTTTCTCACAATTTTGTTCTTCCATGTTTGATAAAATTTGTTAATATTGGTGGGCCCAAAAATTATTGTAGTGGAGCTAGCACATGCTCTAAATCTGGAGTGTCTCTTAGCTTTCTAGTAATTTTTAAGTATGGACAAATGTCCACTGTAGTCTTCAAGTGCTACAAAATTTGGCTAAAGTTAAAATATAGCACTTGAAATCTCTCCCACTGTGGATGCTCGAAACATATCATGCTAAACATATCTTTCTGATAATTATTTTTAGAGTTAATTATTTAAATGACGTCTGAAGAATGTAGTGGTTGTCGTTTTGGTGATTTTTTTTTTTTTTTTGGTTAATTTGGTATATAAGCTTTATATTTTGGTCTAAAGAGTCCATGAACTTGATGAAAATCAATAAAGTGGACATGTGATGATCATGTGCCTTATTTTCTATAGTTTTTTTGGTCATATTTTTGTTTTTCGACTAAGAATATTTGTGTTCAAAGAAATTCAACATAAACAAATAGCTTTTGTCGACGTATCGGCTGGTCATACAAAAATAATCTTAAAAATAAAGCACATGTCCATTTTTAACGATTTTCATTCCAAAATACCAACGGAACCTTATTCCGACACTCTTTAACTATCTTTTTTAAACATATTTAATAAATAATCTCTTTACTAACGTGCTTAACTTCTTCATATCATTTTAACCATATTTTTATTCTAATCATATCTTTATTATGAAAATACTCATAGACTTGAACACAGAATTTAACTTTTGTCAAAACTGAATATACATTGGAGTCTTGGACGGTAAAAAAAATTTGACAGTCCTAAAAATAGTACTGACAAATTTTTGACATTTTTGTGCATATTTAGGACTACCAAAAAAATTTGACAGTCAAACCATTTCAATTTGAATCTCGGAAACTTCATTAATAGACTTCAAAACTTCATAAGACAATCCCCAACAATATATTATCAGAAGCCCCAGTTCTGTGAATAAGTAGCAATTTTGGTGCAATATAGCAAAGACTCTACACAATCCAAGTCATATATTAGTCTGGTTAGGCAGGTCAGCATGAAGTACACCCAAGTAGTACAAATTAACTTTGCTAGAAAGCAACCCAGTCCATGCACACCCTCAATTTCATACTTCAAAACTGGTGACATATTTAGAGCCTAGTTAAAGTCATTTGATTTGAATCCTCTTACTATTCAACATGAACAAAGGCCTCGTTTGGTTCGCAAAAAGAAAGAAGTCAATTCTTTGTTCTTTCATTTCCTTTAGAAAATTACAATTCTCATTTAATTTTCATTTCCGCTATTTGGAAAGGCCCAAAAATTGGGAGGAAAAATGAATCATCGGAAGTGGAAAAGTGAATCTGAGTGAAAAAACTATTTTCTCCCATTTTTTTTTCCTTGGGAATCAATTTTCTTTTCTCCTCGTTTCCTGAAATGACTTCTCTTTCCCGAGGTCCCGATTCCGCGAACCAAACGTGGCCAGAGTGCTGGAAAAGCAGAATATCAAAACTACTATAACAGAACAATGTCTACTATTTCTTTAGTTTCTAATAGAATGAACAAATTATACAGGAACTTTCTTGCTTTATACAGGCCTTCTCTCATAAAAATAAAGGCAACTATATCCTTTCCTTTCCTTCCCGTATTGTTATCCTTCCAGTTTGAGTATGCATGCATCGAGCCTGCTATTCCCCAACAACAGAAGCACTGCCACAGTCGCTTTCTGCCTGCGAGGTAACCGAAGCAGTATCGTCTATTGTCAGGCTCGAGACGCAGTCGGAAGCAATGCTACTGACATCTTCTCCATCATCCGAGGGTGCTATCTGAGAGGCAGAATCATCAGCAGAGAGCTCGGAGGATTCCGAGTCTTCTGAAGGCTGCTGTAGGTACCAGTACATGATGCTTGCTGTTAGGGTGAGGATCATCTTCGGATTCACCTGTCGACACAAACAAGCAGATTCTAAAACTGAAGATCGCAGATACTGCTAATTCTTGCCACTGAATCAATGAATCATAACAAAACAAAACAAAAAATCTTCTTTGGACAGGAATTCCCTATCCACAAATGCTGATGCAAAGAGTGCTAGATGGGATCTAGATCATGAACACCCGGATAGAAGGAAAGCAATCCTAAGCTGCTAACTCGTACTATTAAAGTAACAAATGAACATGCAAGATAAAGATGATTTAGAAACGAAGATACTAGCATGAGAGAGAATAGAGAATAACAAGGAAAGCTTGTATGAGAGAGAGGATACAATGAAAATTGATTTCAAAAAAATTCGGAAGAAAGCAAAAGGGTTGGTGTAACAGCAAGCACGGTACTTTACCTCCATTATGTCTTCAGGCAACAAGAAGATGGAACATCCAAGCTTCCTTGCCACACTGATTATGTAAGTAGCATTTAATCTTTTCTCCTCAGCTGCATGTAATTGAAGTAGAGATTGATTAGTTACATTAGTAAAAAAGACGTCAAACTCTAGAGCTAATAAATCTCCTCTCTCTACTGAACCATTATGAATGGAGACCAAAGTTGACATGGTAACTCCTAAGTGCTGCGTAGATCTTAAAACTTGGAAGCTGACAGCTAGGCAACGTACCAGATTCACCCTTGGAAACAAGATTCCAGTTGACAACCCTTGGCTCCACGGAACTTAGAAGTTCTAGGAAAAACAGTCCATTTGATAGACTCTTTTCCTGAAAGAGGGGGGATAAATCACAAAAGTGAGAACCCAATGAACAAGCAGTTATTTGGGAAAAGGGATGAAAATACCTTGAAACTTTCCATGTGAGAAAACCTTCCGGTGCTCTTCACTTTATTGTTGGCCCACTTCAAGATATCGGCATCTTTCATCTCTTTTCCTTGAGAATGACGTCTCAAATGCTTTAGGAGTTGCAGTATGTTGAATCTCATCAACTGCCACAAATAAGCTGAAAGAAAACCATGGATAGATATATTTCGGATTAAAACAGTTGGTTGAATCTCATCAACTGTGACAAATATGCTGAAAGAAAGCCATGAAAAGGATATGTACAAGTTATCAAAAAAAATTGTAGAATGGATCTGGGATCTTGGCAAAGTGGGAATGAGGACACTAAATATGGAGAAACAAATTAAACATCACTTATACATTGGAGTCCACATATTAGTTACACCAGGCTTTGCAGGGAGGGCCATGATCAATAATGATGACGAGGATGGCAAAGATTTTAGATTCCTTTTTTTCCTTGTTCTTTTTTTAAAAAGATTTTGAATTCAACTAAGCATATAGGTATAGTATTTGGATATCGCCGAGACATCATTATGTGCCTCATCTGAAAGTACAATGTAGCATTGGTTACTACTGTATTATTAAATTGGTGGGTGCTATGAAGTATAAAAGGTTGTCCAACGAGGCTCCCGCTAATGCAGGGTCTCAGAGGCCAAGATGTGTGCAGCCTAATGTCCAATAGATTGAGAGGCACTTTTTGTCCCTCGAACCCACATTCACCTGGATGCAAGTGCCAAACTCCTTTGGCGCAAGCAAGCGCCCTCAGCGGGTATCATAGTTGTCATATTAACAATAATATACTATTAGCAATTTAGCATAATATGATGGATGAAAGGATGTCTTCAGTAGATTGCAACTTCTGTTTCATAAGCATTGGGTCAATTATGATATACTATTTGTACAAGATAGTCCAATGACAACAACAAAAAACGATTTACCGTAAGTTTTGTCGTTGGGCACATAGACAACCCTGCTTTGAATCATAGTTTATAGTATCGGCCGGTACGGATACGATACATCTGATACCAACCCGATCTAGTACTGACCGCTCCTAATATCGACATTGGGGGTCTCTTTACCGGTCAATTCGATAAAGAAAATTGAATGAAAAAGATCTATCGACAAGCATAGTAAGATTGTAAAAGCATGTAAATGAAGAAAACCTATTTATTGCATGTAAACCAATCAGCAAGGATGACTATTATTCATTCAATTTCAAAACTACTAAGAAACAACATAGAAAATGCTTAAAATTATGCCTAAATATATATAAAGTATTTTTGTCTAAATTTTTAATAATAATTTAATAATGATTTGCTTTCTACTACCAAAAAATTCGACACTCCGATCTGAAACCGTTGATAGTGTCAACACTGATACTCTTAGAATGATACTCATACATAGAAAGTGTGATACCCCGATACCGATATTGTGAACTTTGCTTTGAATACATGAATACTTTTCTTTATAGCAGCTTATTTCATAAAGATCCTTACAGGGGCTGCCCGCTACTTAAGACAAGTCCTTCACTCTAGAGGCTATTGGCTACTTAAGATAACCCTTCTTTCAGCTTATGGCCGGCAATGACAAGATAAGACATTCAACATAACACAGGCAGATTGATTAACTAAACTACTAAAACAATATTAACTTTTTGCTTATATTTTGCATTCACTAAGAATGTCATTCTTAATGAATACAAAATTCCTTTTCATGTTTCATTCACTTGGATCTCTTCTGACATGCCTATTCTCTCCATATCCTCCTTTTCTAAACAAAGAAAGGAAAGGTATTCTTAAGTGAACCGTTTTTTATTTCTTTTTCCGTTTCTGTGGTTTCTTTCAGTTCCTTAATGAAAATAAGTGACAGAGGGCTCTTTCTGAACTTGGCACCAGGAAAGGGCATAGGTCCTGATGGATTCCCTATGCTAGTCTTTTCCCAAAGATACTGGGATATAATTAAGCTAAAAGGGACTTGCTTAACATTTTTAACGAGCTATACCAAAGAAGACCTGTCTGCCTGCCTCTCAATCCATACACATTAGAGAAGCTGATAACAAGAGCCACAGGTGTTGGAGTGATATTGGTCAGGGAATCCTCTGTTGGCACGTATTCTCAAAACAATGGAACACCATTATGTTTCTAATATGCTGGAGCCTGAGCTCGAATAAACTTCTCATGCCATGGATGAAATTGATAATTAAGAAGAACAACAAAGGAGAAATGAAGGTTAATGTTATTGGGAATGATTGGGGAAGTGTAAGTTCTTCAATTTGATCTAGAGAAAAGGAGATTGATTAAAAGAAATGCAAGTGCTTAGTGATGCCCATAGAAACAGCAAGGACTAATTTTTAAAAGAGGTTTCGTATAATCATGGTAGGGATTTAAGTGGTATTACTACTATGGTGGATAATACTGGAGGTGTTTAGAAATACTTGCGAAGACATTAACCGATTATCTTTCTTGTCTGGTAGATATGAAAAGACCGTAAACAGAACAATTATTTATCTCTTGCATGTAAAACCACTTTTAAGGGAGTGAGAGGACATCACAAAAACATTTGCCTGGTGCATATAACCAGCCTATATAGATTGCAAAGGTTATTTCCTATAACCTAAATAAACCCATCAAGAAGTACCTAACTACTCTTGCTAGAGAATGTTGACTGGTAACAATATATAGCAAAGACATAAGATAAAGTCGAACAACAAAGATATAAAACAAAGTTGACAGTATAAGAGTTATGGAACAATATTACACATTCATCACATTGGACAGAGGTATTGATAAGAAAGACAACAAATGCATTACCTGTTCAGTATCCTAAGTACTTCGTAAGTGATCTATACTAAATTGTCTGTAGGTATTAGAGAAGGCCTATTTTTACCTAAAGGGGATTAGAGCAGGGCTAAATACTGCACCAGAAAGAAACTTGTGTGCAGTAGCATGTAAATTATGCATGTCAATAAAAACAAATATAGTTACTATAGTATATGTAGTACTCTACAACAAATCCAACAATAAACTTTTAATATATAAATTGAAAATATAACAAAGGAGAGTAACTAAGATAAAAGTTCATTGTAATATAGAACAAAGTGGAAAGAGACGAAAGAAACAGAGAAATCAGTATCCTTTTGCTTATAGTCACTTCAAGGAGAACTAAACTTTTTTTGAGATGAAGGAGAAGTACTTGCCAAGTATAAGCTTCTTGTTTCCTTGGACGATGTCATTTCCTGCAACGTTAACTAGGGAAAATTTCAAATGTTTTCCTATCCTTACAACTTGATTGCAGTTTTCTACTTTTCTAAATGGCATCTTGATAGGAGGCTTTGATGCATGCTTCCAATTGACTGATCCTGGAGATACTTTGTCGAGTACCTCCAGAAGAACCCATCTACATAAATTCAATACAATTCACGATATTAGTGAACCTCCTGACAATCAATAGCAAAAATGGGAAAAGAGAAAAAGAAGAGCAAGGAAAATCATATACCCGTTTCTTACATCCTCAAATACATTATTAACATATGTTGCAATTCCAAGGCTGTTTATCCACAAGCGAAAAGCTCTTTCTTCTCTTGATACTTTCACATCATCAGGCATCATTTCTGCAAAGGCTATCTGTTTGCTGTCTGTTGATAGGCCATTTCTGCAATACATTGGCACATGAGTAGTTTAGCACCAGCAAGATCTAGAATGAATAGATAAGACAAGAAAAAAAAATGTAGGAAGGCAACTAGTAAATTACAAGTTTTAATCAAATATCTACGAACCTATGAATTGACACTCTAGACAAACAATAAGATGATCCAATATAGATATTTATTATCACATTGAAAGTCACAATGCACACAGAACTGGTTCATCTCAAAATCACCCAAAAAGTTGCAAGATACAATAGCATGAATTATGATCATATTGACTGGCGAGCTGACAACAAAGAAAATATTTGGGAAGTCATAGTAAGGTAGAAATTTTCCCAGGAGACGACAAAACATATTGGGATGGTGGAGAAGTAGATCATAGATCAGAAGAGTAGCTAATGTGAGAGACACGAAATTCTGATCTATAGTTGTGATAGCCAGATAACAACCAAGAAAGTCGTTTTTCTCGATGAAATCTAGATAATAAAATATATTTCCGTTGAGAGAAGGAATCTTTCTTACCTCAATGCCAAGGAAGTAAAGCAGATGAACAAGGTCCGAGATAGAGAATATTGGGACACAATCCCTCAGGCTACTTAGGGTCGACGAAGAGAAAACTAGGCCGCACACCAGTAGTTAACAACAAAAGAAAGATGATACAAAGTAATAGCCACCAGCAGCTAACAGCCAAAAAAAAATAACTCGAACAATGTTCAATTTGACAATTAGAGAAAACGTTTCTTCAGAATCAATCTCATATCGAGCCCTTGGCCATGTGACAAACTTTAGATATTTGACAGAACAGTGTACTTTATGGTGAATGAGAATATGCAACTAACACGATTGTCTCGAGATAAAGTAGCAAAGTTCCAAGTAACATTGGTCCCAAGAGCCTGCAAATCCTAAACCATTACATCACTCCAACTATAATTTTAAAAGGCCTCTTGTTCCCAAGTAGAAATATAAATAAAAGACAATGAGCTACAAACTGATATAAAGTGAGACAATGATGCTAAACAAAGTGATCAATAGGATAGATCATTTTTACTTAACGCAATGGGGCACTTAGCAGGACTATCAAAAAGAGGCAGAAAATCAGTCGAGACTGCTGCAAACGGTGTACCACAAGATCCTATCAGCACAAGTTTTTCTTCTTACGAATGTAGATTAGGTGTTCCGTAGGTGTCGAGTAACCAGGAACAGCGATAACTCGATGTAGTCTGGGAGGATCTGGGACAGTAATATTGGGTAATAATAATTAATTGAGAGGACTCGAATCGAAGAAGATGGTGAGAAGCAGGACAGATGTTCAAGAAAGGTGACATTATCCAAAGTTCGATCATTGTTTTCTGATGGACAAAAGCAAATATAGGCTTTTAGGTATAAGAGTAACCAATAAAAACATGTATACTAGCCCGAGGGGGCAAGTTTATCACGTCCCGAGTTGTTAAAAGGTAAACCCAAAAGTTTAGGTGATAAAAGAAATATTTCTTGGTTTGGAACTAGGATAGAGAACGGACTTTGGTTCTCGAGGACGGTAGAGGATATGTGATAGATAAGGTTGCAAACAGTAAGCCGGACAATGTCCCAATAAGTCGAACATTCATTTGAAAAAGAGAGCAATCCACTTTTAGCAAGTGTCACATTTTACGTTCGACCAAGCCATTTTATTGTGGTTTACATTTTATAGGAGCAATAAGTTTGGTGAAGGATGCATTGCTTCCTACAGTGATTTGGAATTGTAGCTAAGATATTCTTTGCCATTATGGGTTCTAACAATTCTAGTAGTGGTGTTAGACTGACGTTTGATTTGTTGGTTAAAGATTTTGAAGAAATATAACTTCCAATCTATCTCGGAGCAAAAACCTAAGTCATGTGGCAAGGTTCCCAGTATGAGATCCTATACTAACTGATACCAACACAGATCGATACTGGCCGATATCAACATAGTGACTCTTTTTCCCGGTCAATCCAACAAATAAAAAATGCAATAAAAATAGAGAAATATAGGAATGATTATGTCGACACAATGATTCATTATGTCGAAGATCTATAATATGTCGATAAGATTCCTTATCGACACACCGTAACCATCCTTTTTTTAAAGTAGTATATTTACACATTCACAACATAAATCAATCTTAAAGTTGTATATTTATACATGCACAATATCCATCAATCTTAAAGTCGTTTCATTCAAAGACAACAAGAAATAACAATAATACATAGAATTATGCTTAGATATGAAATATTTTCTAGTTTTTAATTTGATTTTCAAAAACAAAAACCTCCAGAACTCCGATCTGATACCTCCTAAACTACTGAAACTACGTATACTAATAAGGGTCCAAAATTGATTCCAATACCGCTATTACAAACCTTGTCATGTGGGATTGGTCATCAATAAAAGTAGCAAACTACTGAAAAACCAAGAGGATTATTAGTTAGTATACCCCAAATATCGGTGTATGAAACAAAAGGGAACGTCACTTTGTTATTGATGGGTGAAAAGGAGTTGTGGTGTTCTCCCATGATGCAAGGTTCATAAGAAAATTCACAAAATTATTGGGGAGCATAGTTTTGAGGATCGGAGGGTAATGACCTAATTGGCGATGAGAATCTAATGGAGTACTACACACCAAACCACAAGACGGTTACTGAAAAGTCGACGTAGATCGTGAAGAAATGTGCCAAAGGTGGAAGGTCAAAACAATTACTGCAAAAAAGAGTGTCTATATATATATATATATATATATATATATATATATATATATATATATATATATATATATATATTCGAGGGACTGGTTACACCTCTGGTGGGCATGCTTCATAACATCGAATTTGATGTAAATGTTATGAGGTCTTGATGAGTGGGAGTCCCCACTTTGATTGTATGTTGTACGATTACTGTGTTCTTTGGAATAAAATTTACCTTTTTCCAATATATATATATATATATATATATATATATATATATATATATATATATATATATATATATATCAAGAGATACATTATCTATCTTACAAAAAGGGAGCAGATCCTATGTAAACAATTTGGTCAAACTAATTATTGCATATTAATAAAGAGTGATGCTATATGTACCTCCAAAAATCTCATCCCTTCATGTCCCTCCGCCACGTGGCACTCCCTTATTGACCGAAGCAAATAGGGGGGAGGTTGGGGGAAGACATGTACTAATAGGAGAGGGCCACGTGGCGTAGGGACACGGAGGGATGGGGTTTTGGAGGTACATAAAGTATTTTCCATTAATAAATAATAGAACTATAACATAGGATCGGTTGATCTTTAATGAGCTATCAACTAAATAAGAAACCATGTAAAACGTTTTTGAGGTGCATAATAAAAACAGTGATTCTTCGATAAAACATGTCAAAACAGTTTGAGGTGTGAGATAACAAGCCATGATAAGGTAGTTTTAGTACCTTAAGCTCAAAAAGGATTGCTATGGGAAAGCTCTGGATATTATAAGATGGTAACAATATCACTACAAATGATAAACGGCAAAAGGTTTAGACTATGAAAAACAGAACATTTCCAGAAAATAGTGACAAAAAATATAATTTTTAATTAGATTGGATAAACTTACCAAACAAGAAAACTTTAAGTTGCCAAATGCTAAGAAAAATGTTAGCATCTTGATCCAGAAAATAGTGACAAAAAATATAATTTTTAAAGTTGCCAAATGCTAAGAAAAATGTTAGCATCTTGAATGAGCTTGAGTACCAAGTGGGACAAGGGATGAGAATAGAACTTCTACAGTCGAGTAAGGGGGAGAATGGTCAAAGATATATTAATTCACAGATTGCATACAAAATTTGGAGTAATATATCATTCCATAGTTTTGAGAATAAGGCCCAGTTTTACTCTCTCTCCTGGATTTCGAACCCAGGACGTCCCCTTCCCCAACCAAAGGCCACAAAATTGGTTGACTACGTTTGGTGTCATTCCATAGTTTTAGGGGGGTATTCAACCATTTGCACTTTACCAAGAAAAATTATTTTAAAAAAATAAGTGTAAGACAGAAAAAAAAAAATTAAAGGGAAAAGGAGAACATGCAAGATATTCTGACCTACGCTGGAAAATCTGTGCAACAAAAGCAAGATTGAGATTTGATGTGCCTTCAACAATATCCTTTGGGGATAAATATCTTTTGCAGTCCATTTTCTCTGCATGATCAAGAACCAATTTTGCCCTTTCAGAAGGATCTTTTACATCTAGGGTGGCTGGGGAACAATGCTCCGGGGCAAGAACATTAAGAAGGTACGCATAAGCCTCTCCATCCTGTAACATATGTTTAATAAGACTTTAAAAATGCACAAATATTCAAGTGAACGACGAGAGAAAAAAGACAATAATTTTAGCATGTAGATCAAGGCTACACTAATGATATAAAGATATAAATGTCAACTCCAACAAAGAATCAACATATTTCTAAGAATGCTCTGGAGCACTGTTGCCTTTTATGCATCTAACATCATTCAAATATCCGGAACAACCACTTAATGAGTACATGTATATTGAATTGAATAGTTATATGCTCAATTTGCTGATTAACAGTTTATAAGCTCAATTACCAATATAGCATTATCTTCTACTCATATAGCTAGAATGACGCCACAATAATATAAGATTTCTCTAAGAATAAACCATCTATATAATACCTTCAAATCAGATGAATAATTTGTGACGGTTTTCTGGTAACCTGCTCTTTTAAGATGAAAATTCATCCATTTAAGTAGCATCTTTTCTGGTGGTAGGCTCATGAGCTCCTCTAGATCCTTTAACACAAGAAATTTATACAAGTTAACCATAAAAGATAATTACCAGAGAATAACTAATCTTAACAAATGATGAAATGGTGCAGCATAATTTGCAACCTTGCTATCTTCTACCAAATCCACCAGTTCTGGTGTCTTCTTTAGGTTCAGATCTGCTAGAAGTTGTATCTGATGAAATAGCCAAGAAGGTAATAAATAAAATTCAGATGATTTCTCAACCTAGAGAAGAAAAAAGTAATGCATGTTGTGTTTATCTAAAAGAGGAACAGTAATTAAAGAGAAAGGAAGAGAGCAATTATATCAGTTGTAGTCATTATAATTTAAAAAAGAAACACTTTAGAAGTCTTACCTTTATAATTTGAGATATTAATCCAAGCACTAGATGAGGCTGCATAGAGAAAACTATATTCAGTACACAGTTTGAGATGGAATACCATAACTGGTGAAGAAAGAACAGAACATCTTATCTTGTGAAAATAAGCAACCAAGGCACAAACTAAGTAGGCAAGAAAATCAACTATCAGTTTCGCCCCAATTTTATTGAACACGAAAAGATGAAACAAGGAACACACCGTATAAGCCAAAGCCTGATGGAGAAGTTTGAGCATAGAGTTACAACTCACATTAAAATTTGACACTCCAGAATATAAACTAACCCCTACTTCGCCCTACTACATCAGTTTCTTTTTCTAATATTAATATGGGGTGTGTATGTTTGCATGTGTGTGTGTGTGTGAGAGAGAGAGAGAGAGAGAGTGAGAGAAAGAAAGAGAGGTTCTGGGACTTTGTTGATAACAATACATATATAGTTTGAAAAACCATACTCAAGAGAAGGAACGTACGGCTGTTGGACATGGAAAGAGGTATTGCAAATGGAGAAACACAACCCTTTTGTTTGATACCTGGTTGCCTAATGGCAGGTTCATCACTTTGTTAGAGTGGTCTTCAGTAGCTGTCTTGGGCAACTATGAGGGTTCCGTAATCAGGTAATTTGCTTGTACATCTCAACTGTAGGGGAGGAAATACAGGAGACACAACTTTACAGGGATGCAAAGGGCAACCTTTTAAAAATTTAGAAGGATGGTGAGTAAATTTTAGTTCTACTAGGGAGTATGTCAAAGATCACTTTGGATATGTAGAAGGGTACAAAGAAGGTACAGTTTGCAGGGAACAGAACGAAAATGAGTATTGCCTATTCAGATCATCAAAATGAGTTATTTCCTATTCAGATCCTTTCAAGACAGCATTTTACAATTTCCAGCGGACATGGCCCTTGCCAGAGCTGAATGGAAGAAAAGGATTAAAATAACATACCTCAATATTTTCGGATATGCTTTGTTGTATCACTATGGTGGTAGCTACTGGAGATACGCAGTGCGAAATGTGTAATAGGGAAGTTGAGAATAGAGATTTGTTAGTTTCAAATGTTCCTTCTATTCTTATATTTGGCAATCATTAGGCCGAAGTTGGAATAAATACAGAAGAGAGATTACAAACTGGAATAAGAAATCAATGAGTAAGAAATTTCAGCAGCCAATGGAATCGTTGCAATGAAGAAGAGCACCAGATTTATGCTCCACCTCAATGGAGGTGCTTAGACGATGAGGGTGGGGAACTGACAATAAAGGGTTATGGAGAGCGCTACAGCAACGTTGAGTTGGCCCGAGGAACATACACCATTGCAACCATGAAACCTATGAGCCAATATGCTTCTTGCGTTGCATATAATTATCTGGCTACCAAACAAGCTCGCAAAGCTGGGTAAAATCTTTGATCATTCTCCACTGCTCAAAGTTTGGATATATCGTCAGAAAATATTGAAGCTTCCTACATTTTCTCCACTGCTTCAAAAATTGTAATAATTCGTTGATGGCTTGCATCCTACGCAAGGCAGAGACATAGAAAGAGAGCAAACAATTGGGCAGCTAGTGGGAACACCACACAAAAAGTAAAGCATTACTGCCAATAGAGGTGATTCAGGAACACTCCATAGCCCCAATTAAACCTGTACTACTTTTAAGGCTACCATCAACATTAGTTTTCACCCAAGGTGACACCGAAGGTCTACCTCCTTCCGTGCGCCCCTCACCTCCTCCATGAGGATGATCCACTGGATTCATTGCAAAACAACGAACAATGGGGCGTCTGCCCATCTGGTCAATTAAAGGAACCAGAGTAACAACAAGCTCATCACTGACAGGAGCAAAGCCTGTGTGAACAGAGAAGAAGGATCAATATAATTCCTTTTATTAAGAAAAATTAACATTCCCGTTGATGGCATGAGCTGTTGTGACAGTTTCGGTTTTTCTTCTTATAATGCACCCACCAATTGTGCATGATGAGAAATAATGCTAGTTTTCTAGAAGGGCAGCCAATATTTTTTCTACAAATCCTCCATCATCATTAAGAGCATCAGTGTGCACACTGCACATGTCTTGCGCATGATGAGAAATAAAGATGACTAGCTTTACTTCTTTATTTTTCTACAAATCCTCCATCATCACTCAGAGCATCAGTGTGTAAACCCTTTCTTGTGAGATAACTTTACATGTAAGCATGTTCTCTTTGTACAATAAGATCACTTGATAATTTAGTTTTCTAATAAATAAAGTTGTTGGATACAATATCACTTGGAACATTTAGGATAATTATTCAGATCTTATCAACGCTATACATATACATGTTGTATATCTATTATTTAGGGTACCCGATGTGGATGTTTGACATTAACCTCTAACGGATATATTGTCCAGTATCCACTATCTAATGTGCTGATGTCCATGCCAGCATATCCAAATTAGAATCATAGAAACCTGAGCACTCGGCATATGTAGCAATATTAGGTGAGAATATAAGAATAGAATCCTTACAGTTGTTTAAACTGAATGGTTGAGATGCTTTAACAACACTTGTAGAGTTATTCCCAATTGTATCCTTCCCACTTCTTTTCACCATGTCCTCCGTGGTCAATCTGCAGTGACACCCTCACCAAGCCTTCATCCTCCTTCGGTGCGAGAATCCTGAGCTACTCCAGAATATCAACGATGGGCAGTGCACCATCCTTTCAAGCACTTCTTGGACGTCTTGCCACCACCTTCCTTCTTAACCTCTATAAGGTAACCATTGTTCTTCGTGTCAGTGCCACCATCCTATACTCTTTCCAGATAGCCGAAGATAGACAAAACGCCATCCTCTTTAACTCTTCAGCAATGTTTCAATACCACATCCTCTAGAGAAAAGCGGCCATCACCCAACCTCCCCAAGTCCACTATTATCCTCGACTGCAACTTGTCACTATGAGACTACTACCATTGCTCGTTGGATCATGTTCGTGTGAGTTTTCTGTCATTGTTGGTTTCTAGACACAACCCTACAATAGCTTGTCATGGATGTATATGATAAATAGGTGCGCCTCTCCTCGACATGAGATAACTAGCAAAAGCACTTTATGGAGAGAAAAGGTGTCGTATATTAAAAAGAAATCACCCTTCTAATGAACCTCCCTAAGGAGGTCCTCACCCATGATAGCAACAACTTAACAATATGAGCTCACTCTTGTTGCTCCCAACACGAATTCATGTGTATTGCAACATCCATGGGGATGTTGGTTTGTCAACCCAAAAGGTAAAATAGAATGTGTCATAAGCTACAGAAAAATATGTAGAGCGACACAAAGTTGTTGTTGTTATAAGATAGGAAAAAGTAAGTTATAAGAAGCATTGTTGTCGTGCTATCGCGAGGTGAAAAGAGGCGAACAAAGAGGTTATGGCAGGGTAACAACCTCGCCCAACATGAGTTTGTACGAGCTTCTAAGGACGTTGGTCGTAAGTGGACAACTGGAAGTATATGATGAAGAGTACAATTAGAAGATGGTGTAAGATAAGGAAATAATGGAGATCAAGACAAAGTTGTTATGGTAATGTTTCACAAAGAAGCATTTTTTCGTGTTGTCATTTTATCGCAAGGAGAAAAAAAAAAGGCAAACAAAGAGTTTTGGATAGAACCCGCCACGTAGTTTGAGGTTTTGACACTGTGTAGATGGGGTTCAATGAAGAGATTGGGTCTAGTGTAGTTAAAGGCGCGCCCAAGGCTCGTCTCGCAACAAGGCTTGCAACAAGTAAATGCTTGCCTTGTGTATTTGTTCTTTATTTGGACTATATGGCTTATCTGGCAGAAAAGGATAATGATGGGAGTATTGGTGGTGGTGATGATTTGATGGAGTTTAATAGAGATAAATGATTGTTCTATTGGTTCTATTTTTATTTTACAATTTGTATTTCTTTCATTTTGTTACTTCTTGTTAGAGAACACAAATTCTTATTAGTTTTGCAATCACTCTACTAGTTCACTTGGTTATATTTTAATATGTTTTTGTTTATTTTAATATGTTATCTGGTTTAACTTCTTACATTACTAATTTTATATATATATTTATTTATTTAGTTTAGTTTTTGCACCTTGTTTCGTTTGAGCCCACGTCTCAAGTGTGTCTTGCGCCTCAGGCAATATGGACCCTTTGCACCTCGAATGCGCCTTGCACCTTTGACTACCTTGGTTTAACCATCAACATCAAGAGTATTGAACAACATCACCACATCGTAGCTCGATGCAAGAGAAGGTAGTTGACAGTGAACTTGATCGTATGTTTCTTCGAAGGGGAAGAAGACAAGGACTTTGGTTCAGAAGATTCAACCAGGATCATGGCAAGGATGGTGATGTTGTATGTTCAGCCGGAGACTCGGGCGGGCATGCATGGGTTATTGTGGTTCCTGGGCTCATGTAGGGCATGGAGGAGTATCATAATGATGTCCATGGTCGTGAATAGCTTTGAGGAGTTCATAGGCGTGCATGACAGAGATGTACATGTGTTTCATTAGTTTATAAGCGCATATTGGTGGAGTTCTGTTATAAACATAAAGTGTTATGTGAATATCCAACAACCATAGTCGAGTTTCTCATATTCTCGTATAAGATGGATCTTCACCTTATCACTCCCCCGGATACAAATTCACACGGAGACACAATCAAGCTTGAATTATAACTTAATAACTACATATAATGTAGGAAGTTCAAACTTTCCTGGCTTAGTTATTTGTCGTTCAAAAAGAATAAAGTTGGCTGAGAGACTGAAATGGTGTTATGAATAAAGGTGGCACACAATTGTCGAGGAGAGGAACTGTTTCTGAATAGAGATGGCAATATGGGCGTATGCCAACCGGGAAAATTACTAGACTGGTTCCATATTCTGCCGAGAATAACCTGCATGCTCAGGAAGGATTCCGATTCTGAAGACTGGCATCCTTAGTAAATGGATAAATGCTGGTTCAGCAAAATAATTCAGTATATCAGGCAAGCCAAACTAACCCAACGCCACCCAATTGTGTAACTTGTAGTCAAGGTTATAAACGGCGGTAGGCGGGTGCGCGGCGGAGAGAGTCCGCCTACCGCCTAGGCCGCCTAGGCGGTGCCTAGGTGCCGCCTAGACGGTTGATACATTTTGAACATTTTTTACTATTTTACCACTGTTTTTTTGCATAATATGCATATTTTAAGGGTGTTCCATGCATAACTAAGTTGTAGAACGAAGATTTATAAAGTTTTAGTGTTGTTCGGCCCATAATGTTAAAAAAAAACCTTTTTGGCCAAAATAATTTGTAAAGTATTTATCCGCCTAGGCGCTCGCCTACGCTGCCTCACCTCCGCCTATGCCGCCAACCTCCATTGGCCGCCTACTCCACCGCCTACAGCAAAGCGGTGCGGAGAGGGACCGCCTACCGCCTAGGCGCTGCCTTGGCGGGCGCCATTTAGAACACTGCTTGTAGTAATCAATAGGAGTCATGACAATCATAGCTATCGTTGTGGACTATATAACTACGGCAAGAACAGATAATCAACAAACAGAAAGGAAACCTAGTCACAAAAATAATTAGACAAGACTTACCCTTCCTTCCACCAAGTCCTGAGTTCCAATGTTGACCACAGTGCAACCGATAGCTTTCGCGGAGTTGAGGCAGAGGGTGTGGTTCTCGTTCCTCTCCCATGGGTTAAGAACCCGTTTCGTGTTGATTGCCCTCTCGTCTATCGTCCCCGGCACCGCAACGTTGATCAATTTACTAATCCAACCAGAGAGAAGAAGAACAAAAATGTCAGAATTCAACGACAGCAGGATCCAAACGGAATACAAACAAAACGTACCACAGGAGCACGCCGTCCTTGGCGAGGTCAAAGAGGCCGTCGCCCGCGGGATCCAGCGGGAGATAGTTCTTGAGGAACGGATCGTCCCCGAGGAAGATGTTGATGTGCACGACGTAGGAGCCCTTCTCGGAGTCGTTGATGGTGTGAAGGTGCGTGGTCTCGGTGTTCTTGAGGAACGAGGAGGAGTGCGTAGCGTCGCCCATCTTCGCCGCGGCCAGCGCTTGGAGGTTCAGTTTCGCCTGCCCAATCCAATCCAATCCGTCAATGTTAACCCAAAACTAACGACAAAAAGAAGAAAAAATGAGAAGAATACGCGGAGGAAGGCCTCGAACTCGATCTCCTGGGCGGCGTCGGGGAACGACTCAGCGAGGGCCGACGAGATCTCGTCCTCGGTGAGGACGTCGCTGAGGCCCCTGAGCTTCAGCATCACGGGAGGCAGGTCGCCGACGGTCACGTGGCCGGAGTCCCTCTTTATATGGAGGTACTAATAAACAACAAACAATAAACAACATTTATTTATTGCACATTGTGATCACGAACGAACGAATGAACGAATAAATGCAGCTCTTACTTTGGATTTGAGTCCGCGGAGCTCGACCTGCGTGAACTGGCTCTGCAGCCATGGATCCGAAACGAGGACCCCTACGAACCCCGACATTGCGGTTGTTGTTTGTGTTCTTGTTCGGATCAAATTAAAGGGAAAAAAAACCTAATCAATAGATCATCAGAAAGCTTTCACACACAACAACAAAGGAAACCCCAAATTGGAAAACCCAAAATTGAGATTTGTGAATATACAGCTGAAATTGGAAAAATAAAAAAAAATAAAAAAATGAGTCGGAGAAGATGGATCTATACTCGGAACTTTGCTTGTTCCTTTCTTATTTTCTACTCTATCTCTCTCTGTAGAAAAGGAGGAAGAAAAAAAAAAAGAATATTTATTTGTGTTTCGGAAGGGGAGATGGGAGGAGGAGATTTGGTGGTGGGGGAGGAAGGAGGGAGGAAACAGAAACGGTTGATTTGTGGGACCGGCAGGAAAAGAAGAGAGGAGAGGCTCCAAGAATATATAACCTTCAATCTTTGTCTGTTGTGCGTGTTGAGCCAGGAAAGAAGCCAACCTTTTTTGATTACATACAGCTTGCAATGTTGTAGTTTTTATCACAAGTTTCACCCCTCCCACATGCCATCATGAGTTGGATAAATCCAAAATAAGAAGAATAGGGGAAGGGGAAAAAAAATTGTTTTGGGCTTCCTCTTTACAGCCTAATCTGATCTAGATCTGTATCAAATTAACCCTAATTTTAAGAAATATTTACTTTTTATATATATATAAGGGAGTTGAGTATAGGTCGAAGTCGGAGGTAGAAACAAAGTCAATTGGGTACATCTCTTCCTCGAGTTATGATTTCAACTCAAATTCTGGAGCTTACCTACCTCCATATTTGTCTCCATCTCCATTTAGTTAGCTTTTCCTAGATCAGCCCCCTCGTCAGACCCACGACACTGTTTGAGGAAGAAACAAGGTCAATTGGGTACATCTCTTCCTCGAGTCACGACTTCAACTCGGATTCTGGAGCTTACCTACCTCCATATTTGTCTCCATCTCCATTTAGCTAGCTTTTTCCAGATCAGCTCCCTCGTCAGACCCACGACACTGTTTGCACCCTAGATGGATTTGGATGGTGTTCATTTTCCGACATAGATTTCATACCGAAGACCGTCAATCAAGTGCAACATCCATCCATTGTAGTGCCCCGCTCCGCGAAGGAACTATATAGACAGATAAATCGGATCGCTGGCTCTGGAATAGAAGACGATTTGATCTGGATGAGTGGACAAGGACTATACTTTCTGATTCTTTCACACCAAAGAATCCGTATTTTTGAATGAATATTATTGTATTAACAAGTTGTTAATCATTGAGAATGTTAGTACATCGAATAAGTATACTCATAAGAGAATTTACATGTTGCCATGCTAAACGAGATAAGATGATTCCTTTGCTAAAGTTAGAATGTTGCTTGAATTGATAAACCTTGCCATGCATAATAAGAAGAGTATGAACTGTATGCTAGCAATAAGAACAGTATATGTTTAATGATATCAAGATGTTACTGTGTTTACGTAAGTAGAATTGTTCACATGTTCCTTATCGTCAGTGCCGGACTTTAGATTTTGAGACCCTGAGGCAAACTATAAAAATGGTGCCCTCAAAGCCTATTGTTCATAGATTTTTTTTTCATGGACGATGATACACTAGTATTATCAACACAAAACTTTGGAAATAAAATAATAAATTTAATACAATATAATATCCAAATTAATATGTCATAATAAATTTCTAATGAAACTGAAGATGTTCCAAACCAAAAATAAAATTAATATACTAGGCAAATAAATAAATAAAAAGCTAACAATTTTTGGGGTAGTTCAATGATAATAATAAAAAGGAAAGTAAAAATTTGTAACTTATTCTCTTGTTTAGTTACCTCCCAGAGGACCAAAAAATACACATAAAAAAGAGATCGACAACAACGAAATGGTAGAGCAGATTGAGAACATCATAATGTTAGAGCAAAGGAAGGGAAAAATAATTTTGACACGACTGTACCAATTTTTTTTTTTATTCTGACTAACCGACTTATCTTTTGGTATTCTAGTATATGACGTTTAGACGGGGCCAGCCCTGGCCCAGGCCCAAAGAGTATGAGGCTCCAATTTTTTTTTATTATTATATAATCTTGTATTTAAAATAGAACTAGTATGTAACATGGTGGTTGTTATGCTAGACTTGCACATTAGAAGTCCTATGTTCAATTCTTGGTTGTAACATTTTTTTAAATTTACTTTTATTTCAGTTTTTTAAATTTTTTTTAATATTATACATGGGTCTCATTTTGAAATTTTGTCTCGGGCCCATGAACTCACGGTCGGTCTTGCGTTTAGATATCCTATAAAAAAATTATACTATGACTAAAATGATTAGAATGAGTTTGATGGAGCTTTGGCTAAAATTGGACTTACATACATTAATAGTATATATATAAAAAATTGGTGCCCTCTAAAATTTTGGGCCTGAGGCGACCGCCTCATGTGCCTCATATAAAGTCCGGCCATGCTTATCGTCTACTAATATGATCGAATCATATGATTTTCGAAAGTATTTTCAAAAAAAACTAATCTGACTCTGTACTGCATGAAATAAACATAGATAAAAGTAGCAAGATCATAGTCACAAGAAATATTTTCTCACTAAATTACTTAGTGATCGTCTTAGACGGTGTAGCCTTTGTTCTTTCACTAGTAAATTAATGTACTGACCCACCACTAATTTGTCTGCATGTGCAAGATGCATCTAAATGGAAAGTCCGAAGCGATAGCCAGAGCCTCATCCTTGGGAGCCAAAAATCAGAAGAAGATAATTTTCTATATAAATTGATGTAATGTATGGAACGAAATTATTGTAATTAATCTGTATAGTTCAAGAGAAATATGTAAGCCGAGTATAGGGTGTATCACAGAATCAGTAATCTGTTTAAAAGATACCAATAAAGAGAATGTGTTTCTCTTATCATTGTGCTAAACTCTATTTTCTGCAATGTTGTCTGCTGCGATATTGTCGACTCTGTCTATCTTGTTATTGTACAGGTCCTGACCTTGTGCAAGCGCAACTTAGGCTTGCACAACATCATGCCCAAGCGAAGATGAACAGTTCCGCAGAGATCAAAGTGAGGACGAACGATCCTGCAGGATCGGGATGTAACACTTGTGAACATGGATGTATGACTTGTTTGGGGATTTAGTGGTCCTGTTTGGTATATATATATATATATATATATATATATATATATATATATATATATATATATATATATATATATATATATATATATATTTGAAGCAATGGGTACTTGTGGTAAACTCGCCTCCACTAAGGCTCGAACTCCCGACCACTTGGGCCGCATGCATCTCTCTTAACCACTAGGCTAGAGGTCATTTGCTGTTTGGTATATATATATATATATATATATATATATATATATATATATATATATATATATATATATATATATATATATATATATATAGTGGAGCAAGTCATTACTTTCTGACTTTTCTAAAGTCGCGAATGCAAAAAAAATGAATGAAGCACAAAAATACAATAAAACTTAAAGGGTTATTATATAGATCTATAAAAGTTACGATATAACAAAAAAAAATAGTATTAATAAGTATTAATTAAACCTTAAGGGTTATTATAAAGAATTTATAAAAATAATAATTATACATTGTGAAAAGCAAGGTTTGAACTAAAAAGTCATATTTATAATCTCATCGTCGACTAAATGAGACAATATTTAGTAGATAAACTTATAAAAAAATATGACAAATAAACACTAATATAATATAAAATATTAGAGTAGAGAGAGAGAGAGAGAGTCCATCCTCATCATATAGTTTGGTTCATCCATGCTTAGTTATCTAATCTTTTTTGCTTTTTTTTGTAAGGCTCATGCTCAAATCTAATAATTCTCCAATAACACTCACTAATTCCAATCGATGGACTCGTTTTTCTTACGTATTAGATGTGGATAATCATGTTGAAGGAAGTAGAAAAACGAGAAATTGTACTACTAATTGCTAGATCATTAATAAATTACTAAAGTATATTCTAATTAGTTTAATCATTTAATATTAATTAAGAATCATTCACTAATCAATATTAGTTAAATATTATTATCAATTTGTTGCCCTAATTAATTAATATTACCTACTTCACATTAAATAAACATATTTGTAGCCAATAGGGGTGGTCCAGTCACTAGGGCTAGTGATGGTTATAAAGGAGGTCATGGTCCAATCCTAGCTCTAAACAACTAATAAATGAATAAATAAAACATATTTTCAAATAGAATAAAAATAACTAAGAATTAGCATTTCATATTAATTACTCACGTTTAAATAATTAATCTATTCACTTAATAATGACTTAGCATCATTGGTTAATTATGTATCTATTAATAGTAGATTAATTATCTACTTATGACATATTAAATAGTTAAGTATAATCGATATTTACTAAAGTACAATAAGAGCATGAGCATATATAGTCACACCGATACTCTATCAACCCTTTACTCTTTTTATTTTTTCTCACTTCTCTTCTATTTTTTAGGCTGGGTAAGGAAGTGACAAAGAGTGGTGTGTAAGGAGGTTTGGAGGTTAAATCTCCTTGGAGAAGGATCTCAACCTACTTTTAGGCCTTTGAGTACATTCACTTTACCCCCAAAACAAATACCACTTATTATGTCATATGAACCTAGATATACTATCGGATAACAAATCTACTTGCACTATAATGGTTTTGGGTGTGATTGTTTAGTGATTTGGTAGATGCTTCACATTCTTCCATAATAATGAGTTATATTCTTTTTTATTTCCAAATATATGACTTTCATAACACCCTGACAAGTATATACACAAATGAGAATTGTAACGCCCCAGTACCGGAGTACGAAAAATAAGAGCATTGTTAGGCTAGTTACGCACTACGGAGTACACCAGAACCCGGAGTACGGTCACCACTATACTAAAATAAGTGGGTTAAATTACAATCCAACATTCTTGCATGGCCTAACAACAGCCTATGTCTCAATTCTCAAGCAAGAAACAGTAAGATATGACAAATAATGTAAAGCAGTAAGGTGCCCAAATGCTCTATGATAAATGGTCATACATAATTTACAAATATGATTGCTAGTAAGAGTAATAATAGTACATGGTCACATAGTTCTAGTCTAAATATACAATTATATGGTGCCTCAAAAGATGGGGAACAAACTCCCAAAATACTATGGCTAAATAGGTGCCATTGGACACCACAAAATAATGGATGTTCGAACACGCTCGAGAAATATTAGGCTGTAACAACAGTAAAAGTTGTGGTAATAAATATAAATAAGGAAGAACGATGAAGGGTACCACTATTGATACCTGAATCCTGCAAATAAATCATAGTACTTAAAATATCCTACGCAGCAAGCTTAGCATATACTTGGAAGAAAACTATGTCCTCGGAAGGGACGTAGCAAGATACACAATATACTTGCCAAGTATCTCAAAATATAGTATCTAAATAGACAAGTGATAAAAACATGAAATATAAACTAAGGCATAACATATACGATAGTCATATACAAATGAGAATAACTTACTACACATAAACTGAAGGATATGCCAGAATATAAATATATCATAGCTCGCAAATAAAACTACGTCTAAGAAAACACACCCGACCTTTAAGTCCACAATGTGATCAAATAACTCGACCTTGGAGGCCATAGGGTCACAAAAACAAATAATGTGACCTTATAGGCCACATGTAGACAAATAACGAAAATAGAGGAAGAAACAGTCCATGTGTTATAATCGCTCTCGCCTACTAAATATAAATCAATTCTACTAGGGTGAAGGTACAAACAATCAAACCATCTTACAAAAATAGATTTATGATCTATGACATATGTGTCTACAATAAAATGACAACCATTACAAAATTAGGCAATAAATAAATTATAGAACAACATCATGTGATCCTAATGGAAACAAAAATATGACACACAAGATGAATCAAATAAAATAGACATGTTATATGAAAGATATACTTGCCTAACTTTCGTCAAGTTCCAATGAGGCTGAGATTCGCGAGTATAGACAAATTTTAACCTATAAATCCAATAAAACTTATTATATTAATATGCCCTTAATTTATTTCCCCATTTTTTCACCTAATAAGTTTCTATTATGCATATGGCTAGCTACGAAAGTTAGTTTAAAAATTTTGTATTAGTGAGTTGTACGTATAGTTGAAATTATATAATATGGAGTGGCTTATATGTTATATATAATCTTACCTTTAACAATCAACATCCATAGGATTGTTGAAGAGGCTCCTACTCTATATAGAAAGGTCTGAGTGGTCGAGACCCTACTAAGGATACGATTTCGACGAGATGACGGTGGTGAAGGAGCTGGTCGTGCATGGAGGACCAGGCATGTCGACCAGTTACTGCACTCTGTGCAGTCGGTTCGTCGAGGATCGTCGGAGTTCCCTGTCGGCACGACGATGTCGTCGACTCAGGTGAAGACGAAAAGTGGTGTTCGACACATGCACCAGGCCAGGCATGATTGTTGGAAATGTGGTATGACTTGAACCAGAGTTGGCCCATGAGATGCAATATTAGAATAGACTCATGTGTCTTAAAAGAGAATTTTCATGCAAGGCCTGAACCAATCCCAATTATCTACAACTTATGACCCTATTGCCTACCTGATATGGGACTAAACTACCAACTTCTTTGTCACCCCCTTTTGAGGGCTCAACCGAAAACGAGATACAATCCAATAATCTCCACCATAGGTTGTTTTTGCTGACCAAGTAACCAAGCATACCCCAGCCACCTTTCCTCGTTCTTGTTGGGAACGAAGTGCGAAAAATGTCCCCCCAAACTAGAGTCCTGTGAGAGAACCGAGCAAAAGCACACAAACCAAAAACGTCAAACACAAATCGCAGACATAGATTTTTTTGACGTGGAAAACCCAAATGAAAAAAAAACCATAGGACGATCGGAGTCCAACCCCGAAAAACCTCCATTAATAGAATAAAGAGAATACACCCTCTACAAGCTCCTCCCGATCCAAAGGGATCACGACAATTCACTTAAAAGAAAAAAATTTGATTGTAGACTCCGAATAGCAAGATATGTCGAAAAATTATTCGAAGCGATCTCTCCTTCACGATAGTCTTCAATCCTTTATCTCTCTCAAAAGTTGTAAAGCACTATTGCTCCTCTCTTTTTGAGATATGTTTTATGGTGAGGAAACACTTAGTATATATAGCATCAAATCCACAACTAATTAGGTATTCTACTATATGTAGGAATGCTCAATCTAAACCATTGATGTATTTTTAATATGTATAGAAATACCCAATCCAACTCCTTTTAGATATTCCTACTATATATAAAAATATCCAATCCAAATCCATTAGAATATTTCTATTATATATAGGAATACTCAATCCGACTCCGGGATATTTTCCACATAGGTTGGGAACCTCACCCACTCCAACAGTTCTCGCTAGCCGAGTATCATTGCTTGTTCTCGCTAGAGGAGCACCATGCTCGTTACCACCAGTTAAGCACCCCATAGATCCAATATATTATCATCTCGATCCGTTTGACCATAAAACTAAACTGATACGTTCATCCACACCACCATTGTATGTCAACGACAACGTCTTGCTCCACCTTGGACATGTCGTCCCATCTTTCAAACTAATTTGTGTAGTTGCCTCCAATATTATGTCTAATTCGTGTTTTGCATGCAAATTTTTTGACACCAAAAGCACCTTATGGAGATGCTCCTAATTCCACCTTGAAAATGGAGCCTGCATAATCCGATTATATGCATGAACATTCAGTACCACATATGTCTCGAACTAATTTGAGCCGCTCAAACCACCCGTAACTTGGGCTCTAATACTACTTGTTGGGACCAGTCTAAAGCCAAAAACTCTTAACCAGATATAGATGTAGAAGCATGGAAAATATCAGAATGATGGTCTATGCGGCTCAGAACAGGAGAACCCCATACGGCTCATACAGGGGCAGTCCCATACGGTTCAGAGAGACTCTCAGTCTCATGCGGCTCGGAACATGAGAACCCCATGCGGCTCATACAGGGGCAGTCCCATGCGGTTCAGAGAGACTCTCAGTCTTATGCGGCTCGGGGCAGGAGAATCCATGCGGCTTACATAGGGACAGTCCCATACAGTTCAAAGAGTCTCCCAGCCTCATGCGGCTCGAAAGTACATGCGGCTCACATACGACCAGCAGAGATATGCGGCTCGATTAACACCACGTGTCCCCATGGGATCCCTTCACACAGCTGGCCATCGAGTAATGGCCTTATTTAATGCTCTGCCATGATTTGACAGCTGACGGCTCTGACATAAAGTGCCATGATGGTCCTGTCATAATGACAGACCCTTCGGGAACAGAAGAAAATCTCTGATACGATCCGAGATTGCCACATGGCAGACTCCCATGCGGCTCAATCGAAGAACAGCTTCATGCGGCTGGCAGGAATCATCTTCCTGCGGCTCACCAAAAAACCATCCCATGCGGCTCGCAAGTACTATACCTATGCGGCTCGCTGAGACGTTGTCTTATGCGGTTCATGGATATCATGCGGCTCTGGCAGGGTCCACCATTAAGACACGTGGCAGGGATTCAATTTCCCCCATGACTTGATAGCTGGCAGCATGGAGGATTATGGGATACGTGGTATTAAATCAATCAGAGATTTACCAGATCCCAATAACCATATTTAACGTTATCCTCATAATTAATGAGATCAGGTCATATCATTCATGATCAAGCCAATGGGACACGTGGTGAGAGATCCAAGCTCGACACAACCAATCATGAAGATTTAAAGCAATCAGCATTAATCATTCACATGATTCAATATTATCCGCATTAATGGCCCAGATCCTTCACGCTTAAGACTAATGGTTCATATTGATTAATTATCAGGCCGCTGCCACTTTGAGAATGGGCAATCATCCAAACCCTAATGATGCCCCCACTCCTATAAATAAGCAAGGTGCTATTCCCTTGCAAAAAAGGAGAGAGAGACAGAGAGACATTTTCCCCCCTAATAATCAGAGAGAAAATACACAGAGAAAGAGAGAAGTCAGAAGAGCAATACGAGGAGAGCAAGAAGAGCATTTCTTCATCAACGCCAACCATCTCGTCTGTAACATCCAGTTTTCTGAAATTGGGGTATTTTTAAAAATTTATTATTTTTATTATTTATTAGTGGTATTTTAGTCATAATATGATTTTTGGGTGATTTTAGTTAAGTTAAACTATTTTCTAAGACACGACTTATGACTTTGTGATTTTACTAGTATAACCCTAGTGTAAACCCTAGAGATTTCATAACCTAGAGACTAACCATGATCATGTGAGCCTAGCCATAGGTTTAGAACATCAAATTAGGGCTTTTTAGTCAAAATGGTATTTTGGTAATTTTCTAGAATTTATTTAGAATTATTTGTATTTATGTGTTTTTATTATTGTTTAATTATTGATTAGTGTCATGTTAGTCCCTAACCTAGTTTAGCACTAATCTAGAGGTTAGCAACTAACCAAGAAGACTAATGTTAGATATTAGCTTTATGTATAAATATCCAGTTAGATAAATATCTAGATATTTCACTTTTTAGATATTTTAGAACCTAAATATCTAACCCCTTAGTCAAAGACTTAGGGGCTAAGTTTGCAAGGTGGTAGGACACCCTCCCCTACCCCCATGGCAGCCAAACACTACCCCCCCTTCCTATATAATCCCATTAATCTCATTCATGATCAATTTACATGAATTTAAATCCTACAAAATTCCCTTTCCTTCACACCACCTTAACTTGATCATTTTTGATCTAAATCACCTCTAGTTTCTTGCATTGGACTCCCCTATACTAGAGGATACTAGTAAAGGCCTGCTATCAAGGATTTATGAGCTTTGGGCATCACCAAGTTGAAGGACACACACCCCCTCTTTATAGATTTTTCCTTGGAATTGCACAAATAGGTAAATGCCCTCAAACCTAGTTAATATTCTGATTTTTCTTCATAAATGCATGCATCTAGGTACCATGGAACTGTAGGCTAAGTTTGGTGAGATTTAGGGTTGGTTTAGTGTCCGTATCGGACACGTATCTGTGTTCTAATTGCAGTGTTTGGTGAAATGCCACTTAGGAATAAAAGTTGTTATTTTTCAAAACAAAATATATTTTTGGGTAGCCCTATACATGTAGGACACAACCCTAGTTGTCTGAGCACGAAATTGTATTGTGTCCGTGTCTAAATTGGACACGAACACACTGTTAAACATCACACTGTGTACACTTTAATCCCCTGCTACCCGACACTGTTTTCTCCACGAATTGGACACGTAGACACGTGCCACTTGGCACAGAGGAGGGGGCATCCTCTGACAATCCCCCTCTCGAATTTGAGACACTCCTGTGTCGTGTCGGACGAGAAATCCGACACGCACTGACCGTACACTACACTGCACACAGTGTTAAACACTCACTGACACGGCCTTCGTGTCGCGCGGATACGAGTCGTGGATACCTCGTGTTTGCACGAGTGTGTAGCCCAACATGTGGGCTACACGTGGACGTGACCACGAGGCCCCACGTGGCTCGTGTCGTGTCCACGAGACACTTGCATCGCTGCACGAGACTGTGCACGCTCCCCTGCTACTCGACCTTAATTCCGGACACGACACGCCACGTCGACACGCCAAATTTGGCATGGACACGGGGGCAATGTCTGCAAACATGCCCCCCAAGTTTTGTGGCTTATCGTGTCGTATGGGACACGAAATCGCCTCGGCACAGGTCACTCACTAACAGCACACACGTAGAAATTGGGCTCTGATACGGGCTTCCCATTTGGACACGACGACACGTGGACACCGTACAGACACACTGACACCTAGCCTGACCCTAGGCGAACCTAGGGACACGACCACGAGATACGAGGACGTGTGTGTTGTGTCCTAGAGCTAGTTGCACATGTGCACGACACTGTATTTGTGTGTGTGTGCACTGTGTTACCCGATTGTGTTTTTAGACACTTGGACACGCCGTGTCGTGTCGTGGTGGACACCTAGGGACACCTACGACACGTATGCATGTGGGGCATCAGTTACCAACCTATAGGTTCGAGTCCTAACTCGGTTTAGCGTGTGTATTTGGGTTTACCCTATTATCGAATGCACAGTACTGTTTCCAGTTTTGGGATATTATTCCCAGTTTTCAAAAGTAAATTTCAAATCTAATTTTAATATGATTATACATGTATTAGTATGTTTTTAGTATATATATGTAGTGTATATGTATGTGTGAGTGTAGGTGAGATTTGAGGGTATATGGTTGTGTATAATTGTAGTGGTGTATATATATACATATATATGTATATATGTACTGTGTGTGTGTGTGTTTGGGGACTGGATTCCTGTTCTCAGGAATCTGAGAACACCCTTCCCCCCATTCCTGTCCAGCCTATCCCTCTATCTTTTTCACTCTATCTCATTCTCTTTCACTCTCTTCTTCCCTCTCTCTATATATATGTAATATATATATAGGTTTTGTATATATATATATGTATATATATATATATATGATATATATACATTTTTGGTATTAGATATATAGTGTCATTGTATATATATATGGGTTTTGGTATTATATATAGAGTGTTCATATATTGATATATAGGTAGTAGATAGATTGTGTATATCTATATATATATATATATATAGATATATATATATATATATATATATATATATATATATATATATATATATATATGTATGACTTCCAAGTATAGGTTTATATAGAAACCTATGACACATAGCCTATAGGCCTAAGTAATATATTGTATATATATATATGTAAGTCATATATATATATTGTATAAGGTAGATACCTATATGGTATTAGCCTATGGTATTCATTTATGAGCCTATGGCTATGAGGTTAGGCTTGACCCTTGTTTGACTAAAGTTGACCAAAGTCAACTATTGGTCAAACCATGACCTAATTGACCTAAAATGACTAGTTTAACTAGTCTGACCATGTTTGACCTAATTACCTTATTGACTAGTCTTTGTTTGACCTAATTACCCTACTGACTAGTCCTTGTTTGACCAAAACCTTAGATGGTCTAAGTTTGACCTAGACTTGACCCAGATTGATCATGTTGACTAGTATTTGACTAGTTTGATTAGAATGTTGACCAAGAGTTGACTTTAACCTAGATTTGACTAACCTTGACTTATTTGACCTTGTTTGACTTTAATTGACTTAGTTTGATTTCCTGTGACCTTGTATGACTTCCTGTGACCTACTTTGACTATTGAGTTGACCAAGAGTTGACTTTTGACCAGATTGACCTAGAATCATGTAGTATGCATTGTATACTTTATTTTTTACCATTGTGGATACATTGTGACTTGTATTGCTCTGATTAGGAGCCATACACCTCTCCTCAGACAGTATATCCTCTTCAGACATTCAGTTATCAGGCGAGTATATTCTCTGACCGTTTTATACTTGTTCAGGCTTTACTTCTCGCTCTAGATTACTTTACTTGATGCTGTCACGTTGGTAACACGGATTGGTACTATATGGATCTTTACATGAGATGTTATCCCCCTCGGGAGCATCGGGTACTTCATGTTACGTGTGTTTCACTTTCATCATGTACTCCTGTGCTTCCATCATGCATGTATACTCATGTGATCATGTACTCTCATGTTCACTGAGCCCTCATGTATACTATCATGTGCACCCTTTCATGGGCCCCATGTGATATCATGTATAATAACGTAACTTGTCTCGATCCTTGTGTATTGATTGGGGTAACGGGGGAGTAGAAGTGGACATGTGAATAATTCCAAAGTAGTGTAATCATGTGCAAACTCAGTAGTGTAATCATGTATAAATTCTAGCCATTCATATGCCTATCTTGTACTCTACATCACTAGTCACTTATAGTTCTCTATATACAGTAGATATTTCATTACAGCTATCTCTTTTACAGCGTATATTTCCTTTCAGCATTTCCTGTATCTTACTCTATTGCCTGTATCGTATTTCCTAACCTGTTATGAACTGTGTGAGATGTATTGTGTTTGTTCTTGTCCTGACTGGACCTGTTGAAAATATTACAGAGGATGAGGATGAGGCCCTGGTGACTACCTATTATGGAGCAGGACTAGATGACACTTATGTTGTGGACCCTCAGCAGGATCCACCTGCAGCTGAGGATGTTGCCCCAGTAGTCTAGGCTAGTTTAGCTAGACAGTCTTTCGGTATTATCATTTTGTCTCACATCTGAGTTGTATTTTGAGATGTTGAGATATATAGACTCTTAGACTTATTGTATTATGAGTTGACATTCTGGTGTTATGTTATCCTAGACACTTGGACATTTTTATCTATTCTAATGTTCTCTTTGAGTTACTGTCTATCTATCTATCTTTCATTCTTCTACCCTAGATGTGATTGAGATGTATATTGTTATGTCACTTCCATTCGGAGAGTATAAACTGTACAGGTATTTTTATATTGTTAGATGATTGACCTAGGACAGCGTTCTACCGCCGACACTGCGGCGTAGGCTGGACGTACCCATTTTTCGTGCCCTTACTCTAGGGTGCGGGTCGTGACACGTTTTTAGTGGTGGCCCATGCAGGTCTCGAGTTTATGTAGTGGTATTCGAACTAGAGTATCACTACAGCCTGCGATAGGATTTGAGGAATAGGCTTAGTGAGAGAGGATACTCAATCACTGTTAGGATACTTTGAGAGATTCCTGGGATGACCCTTGAGAATCTCATTTTGAATTACGATTTAAACTCCTTTTTTCTTGATTGAATTTGATTTTAGAGGATTCACTGTAGAACTTTGAATCCTGGTGTTAGTTGATGATTTGGAATTTTTGTAGTTGTTAATTTTAATTTTTTGTGTTAGATTAATATCTTTTATTTTAAGGTACTCAATCACATTTATGAGAAAACTCTCATCTGTTTCTTGCCATCTAATTTTCTTGCTAATTGCTTTCCATTGAAATGAACTGTCCCCTCTATTTTTTTGCATCTTGCTCAACCCTTTCTACCAAACTATGTGACTGTATCCCAAACCTGACTTACTCGACATTTCCTTAAATCAAGACTTATTGAGACCTTCTAACCTTGACCCTTGATTGATCGAACCCTAACTATATTTATCGAGTTGCCTATCTATCTCTAGGGCTGTGTTCCTAAATTATTTACTGGATTCCTAATTAATTTTATTCCATGGGTTAATTTGATCTTCTTAATTTTTGCATCAATTATCACGTCTTGAACTCCCACTTTCTATCCTAGATTATTGGACGTCCTTTACCGTGACTTAGATATTCAGAGTATAATACTAGCTGTTACCTTCCAACAAACTTCGCATGTAAGACCAAGACTAGCCTACCTTCATATAGGTATTCTATGTCGTACTGAAACCCGTCTCCTTGTACTCTATTTCCTTGATATGATTTTCTGGTCAAATGGCTAAACTATAACCTCTACCATGATACTAAATTAATTCTTATTTCAATTAGAGATCCACCTTGGCTCAATTCTTTCGACCTGGCATATGATGGTGTTCTGCTTGAATCCTTGAATACTTAACCTTGTACCTTACCTTGAATGCTTGACCCGATTGGTTAAGGATCTTGGACTATGTATCTTCTTTCATCATTTTCACCCTTACTTATATCTTATGCTATAAATTTATCCTTAGTTTTACAAGCTTATCCTTTTCGAGCTTGATCATGATATATTTTATTGGGTGTACACCCACTAACATATTATCTAATCAGAACCGACGCATGATGGTCTGATCAACCTATTGCGTTTTGGTTCGCTTTTTCATATATTAATCTACGTGGATGGAAATATAGTTAAACTTGCCTTAGAATCTTATCCGCAACAGCCTTGACAATTCTCCTTAGAATTATTTTATCGCCTATGAATCTCGTATTCGTATCCAGTTGAATTAAATTTAATCATGACCTGGATCTTCATCATTGGATGCTCGTGCTCATACTTGATTTCATTGATCTCCCATCTTGCCCAAATCTCGATTATCCTGAAATTGATCAACTTAGATCGTGTCAAGACTAAAATTCTATTTGTGATTGTTGTACCTAAATTTTCAATTTTCTTTTACCACTTTATGGAATAGTAACTTTTAATGATTTCTCACTTACTTGTTAATAACCAATTTTCATATAGGATGGTAGACGGCCCTATAGCCTTGATGATTGTTGTTCCCTTACCTTCCCAATTAGGACACCCTAGATTGCTTGTACGTTTTGATACCATAGGACAGTCTTGATCTAGAATGACTAGTGCACCTAGATGAGACCACAAACTGTCCCATTTAACCTATCCCCTTGGTACCACTATTGCATCATAATTTCTGGTTCAATTTAGGTAACATAGACTTTTCCCACTCTAAATTATGATCATCGTAGGCACATTACCGTGACTTTTAAGTTAGGAGCACAAGACTAGTTGTTTTCTCAAAACTGACTTAGCTTCGTCCCTAATTGTTGGAGGTTTGACCTAGGAGGAGTACGACCACCTAAATTTCGAAGACGAAATTATTTTAAGGTGGGTAGACTTGTAACACCCAGTTTTCTGAAATTGGGGTATTTTTGAAATTTTATTATTTTTATTATTTATTAGTGGTATTTTAGTCATAATATGATTTTTGGGTGATTTTAGTTAAGTTAAACTATTTTCTAAGACACGACTTATGACTTTGTGATTTTACTAGTATAACCCTAGTGTAAACCCTAGAGATTTCATAACCTAGAGACTAACCATGATCATGTGAGCCTAGCCATAGGTTTAGAACATCAGATTAGGGCTTTTTAGTCAAAAGGGTATTTTGGTAATTTTCTAGGATTTATTTAGAATTATTTATATTTATGTGTTTTTATTATTGTTTAATTATTGATTAGTGTCATGTTAGTCCCTAACCTAGTTTAGCACTAATCTAGAGGTTAGCAACTAACCTAGAAGACTAATGTTAGATATTAGCTTTATGTATAAATATCTAGTTAGATAAATATCTAGATATTTCACTTTTTAGATATTTTAGAACCTAAATATCTAACCCCTTAGTCAAAGACTTAGGGGCTAAGTTTGCAAGGTAGTAGGACACCCTCCCCTACCCCCATGGCAGCCAAACACTACCCCCCCCCCTTCCTATATAATCCCATTAATCTCATTCATGATCAATTTACATGAATTTAAATCCTACAAAATTCCCTTTCCTTCACACCACCTTAACTTGATCATTTTTGATCCAAATCACCTCTAGTTTCTTGCATTGGACTCCCCTACACTAGAGGATACTAGTAAGGGCCTGCTATCAAGGATTTATGAGCTTTGGGCATCACCAAGTTGAAGGACACACACCCCCTCTTTATAGATTTTTCCTTGGAATTACACAAATAGGTAAATGCCCTCAAACCTAGTTAATATTCTGATTTTTCTTCATAAATGCATGCATCTAGGTACCATGGAACTGTAGGCTAAGTTTGGTGAGATTTAGGGTTGGTTTGGTGTCCGTATCGGACACGTATCTGTGTTCTAATTGCAGTGTTTGGTGAAATGCCACTTAGGAATAAAAGTTGTTATTTTTCAAAACAAAATATATTTTTGGGTAGCCCTATACATGTAGGACACAACCCTAGTTGTCTGAGCACGAAATCATATTGTGTCCGTGTCCAAATTGGACATGAACACACTGTTAAATATCACACTGTGTACACTTTAATCCCCTGCTACCCGACACTGTTTTCTCCACGAATTGGACACGTGGACACGTGCCACTTGGCACAGAGGAGGGGGCATCCTCTGACAAGCCCCCTCTCGAATTTGAGATACTCTCATGTCGTGTCGGACGAGAAATCCGACACGCACTGACCGCACACTACACTGCACACAGTGTTAAACACTCACTGACACGGCCTTCGTGTCGCGCGAACACGAGTCGTGGACACCTCGTGTTTGTACGAGTGTCACGACCCGCACCCACCGGGAGGGTACGAGTACGTAACAGCGCCCAGCCTACGCCGCAGTGTCAGCGGTAGAACGCTGTTCTAGGTCATGAACTATAACTACATAACATGAATATACTCTCCAAAAGGAGGCCAATACAGAGGTACAACTCAATCACAATCTAAGACAGAATGTAGCACGATGGAAATGGATAAGAAATCCTCAACTGAGGTACAGCAGAAATAAATAACAAGTCTCAACATCTATAAAATATACAATTCTGAAAGTAAAGACAACATTTTAAACATGAAAAGAGAGGACAATCTAAGCTATCTACATAATATAAGGTATCATCCTGAGCAGCTGCCTGAACCTCCCTAGGGGTCCAGGTCGCGAGTGTCAACTAGGCAAACTCCAAGTAAGGGTGCAGGGTTCCTCATCATCCTCTGTAAAATTTTTAACAGGTCCAGTCAGGACGGGAGCGAGCACAAAACATCTCACGCAGTTCATATCATGTTAGGAAATATAAAGCATGCAATAGAGTAAGGTACATGAAACGCTGAAAGAAAGAAGTATATGAAAAACAGTAGAGATTTGATAACAGAAAATATCTAAATATGATAAGTAAGAACTGTAAGCCTACTGTGATTTAGAGTACAATATGGTTATGTAAATGGGTTAGGTTGTACAATAAAATGGGACTCCTTTGTACGTGAGTGTACAATGGACATATACAATTTCTTATACAATAGGATTGATCACATAACCACTTATACTCTCCCTCCCCAATCAATACACAAGGATCCAATTCAGTTACGTTACCTTATACAATGGCTTGTACAATGGCTTGTACAATGGCTCAATGTGATAATGAGAGCACAATATGCACAATGAGTGTACAATGATAAGGGTATTCAATAAATACAATATGTAAGTGAAACACACATCACAATATGTATTTAGTGAATACAAGGAGATAACATCTCAGAAGAAGATCCGTATAGTACCAATCCGTGATAATGATCGTGTCAGCATCAAGTACAGTAATCTAGAGCAAGAATATAAATCCAGACAAGTATGAAACGGTCAGAGAATGTACTCGCCTCGTATCTATATGTCTGAAGTAAATGTACTGTCCGAGATGAGGTACCTGCCTCCTAGTTAGAGCAATACAAGTCAAGATGTATACATGGGATGATAAATGTAATCTACGATGCGTTTGTATGCTGTCTAGGTCAAAATAGACTAAAGTCAACACTTGGTCAACTCCAGTCAACTACACCAGTCAACTAGGTCAACTAGGCCACTCCTAACCCCAGCAAGTCTAATAAGTCTCACTAGGCCTAACCAAGCCTAGTCTAACAATCACACACCAATTACAAGGCTATACAAGCCAACACAAGTCACACATCAAGATACATCACTATCATGCATATTCGATATTATATATATATATATATATATATATATATATATATAAGAGAAAGGAACTAACATGTAAAGCTATGTGTGTGTGTGAACATGGAGGTGTACATGAAAAGAGAAATCAACACTAGTTATGAGTTTACACTACACATGGCACAAAGCTAACCCATCTACATTACACATGTATTATACTTAACACGCATGGCTACAAGTATACATCTATATACATTAGAGTAGAAACTATTTAAGTTATAACTAACATGCATCTATACTTTACATAAATCTATATATATTATAGCAATCATTTAGAGAAGGGTTACATGGCATGGTGGTTGATATAGAGTGGGGTGTCCTTGTGCAGAGGGTGAAGTTCATTCTCAGTTTAGTTCCACATTTATATATAAACTAAAGTGAGCTATCCCATAAACTGGTGTAACTAACCACATAAAATGAACCATGTTATCTGAAATCTGCCATTAAGCCAACATCCCATATGCATACAGCTCATGCATTGTCTAATACTGAAATTAACTAACATTTCGAATTAAGGGGGTTGAAGGTTAACATTACATTCATAGACATTCTACTATATTAAAAACTGAAATTGACTTGGCAATAGAAAAAGGAAGGTATATATGCTTACATGGACAGTTCAGTGTTCGAACAACCTAAAATGAACTAACATTCAATCTAAATATCAGCTATGCATTGGTTCTATGTCTACATATGAAATCTAATATTGCATTTATAATATTTATACATTATGCATTCATATCTATCATTACATATATACCTTGCATTTATATCTAGTATTCATTATATACTTTCATGCATGTATTGTATATCATTCTTTCATTCATGCATTGCTTACATATATTACATTAATTGCATTCCTATATGCTTGCATTCAACCATATATATACATTAATGTAAAGAGGATATATATCATATATATATCATTCCATTCATCTAACATATCATGCATTACATACTCTATATTCATTACAAGCCATACTTATACATGCTTACATTAGATAGGATACTTACACCTCATACATCATTTATTTAAACATTTACTCATGCTTGCATTCTCTATTTAATTACATAATGTATATACATTAACATGGGTTAAAATCAAATAGAACATTATATTACACACAAGGGTGCACAAAATGCATATACCGAATAGTAACTCCTACTAATAATCAATACTGTACCAATTGGGTATTCACTAAATTCTAGGATTAAAGTATGTTGTAGATCTATGTGTTAGCTTTCCGAAACTTCAAACGGATCGCATTTTCGTTTCCGTAAACTCCCAGAATCGCGAAAACACCGAGAATGCGTTTGTCTTTAGTACAACTGACACTCAAATAATTTTCTAGAAAGTTACAGAAAGAATTAGGCCTATTAATATATGTTTTTGGAAAGCTAACTTCAATACGCTTCTTTTAAAAAAAATGAAAGATTAAACCAAGCTTTGAGCTAGAAGTTATGACATTTCTAAGTTAGGGCTGAAATTAAAAACGTGGATAAAAATCATGACGGATTTGGGTAGTTTGAGACAAAAGAACACAAGTATATAACATAATATATCAAGAACTGACTCTCTACACTAATATATATATATATGAGACACTATAGAACACATCTCCAATACAAAAATATGAGATTAAACATGTAATAATTCATTCATACATAACAACAACACATAGTGTGTCTAAATTTGGGGTTTTTCCACATGGACACAACCACAACACAAAGGATACTCCTATGACCTCCAAATGGACACGAAATAGACACAAATGGAGATACAACCATGGGGGTCATTCCTATGGGTTCAAAATAAACCTATATGCATGAGAAAATAAAAAGGAGAAGGGATTTATACCTCCCGGTAGATCGAATCGAAGAAAAGCCTTCCCGGAGCGACACCGACACGTAGAGATTCCAAAAGGACACGAACGAGCTCCGAATCCTCCCAAACTTGGGTAGCTTCCTCCTTGGCTAGAATGGAGAAGGAAAGAAGAAGATTTGGTGGCAAAATGGAAGGATTTGGTGGAGAAATTGCTAGGGATTGCTCTCTAGGAATTTGGAGAAGAACAAGAGAGAGAGTGTGGATGAGAATAATGAAATGAACTTGAGCCTATCCTCTCCCAATGTGGCTGGCCATATGGGACTATTTTTCCTATTATGGTAAGGTCCAAAATGCCCCCACTAATCTATTCTATTAGTATTAGGAAAGGGCTAATTGGTTGGGGCTAAATTAGTTATTCTAAAGTCTCTAATCACACTAACCTTATCCATAATAATTAGTCTAACTACTAACTAAAATATTTCTATCATGTGGACTTAAATTAATATCATGTGGGCCATGCCTAACTAGTGTGTGGGTCCCACTAGAGTCAAACTACCTCCCGGGTCCCCGTTTCAAGTCGGATTGAGTTGAAATTCGAACCCGACTCAAATAACCCCAAAACAATATCATAAATAATAAAATAAATTTTAACCACAAAATAATATCATAAATAATAAAATAAATTTCAAAAGTATTTTAAAATATAAAATGACAAAAATATCCCTGTTTCTGAAAACTGGGGGTGACAACGAGTGTGTAGCCTAACATGTGGGCTACACGTGGACGTGACCACGAGGCCCCACGTGGCTCGTGTCGTGTCCACGAGACACTTGCATCGCTGCACGAGACTGTGCACGCTCCCCTGCTACTCGACCTTAATTTCGGACACGACACGCCACGTCGACACGCCAAATTTGGCATGGACACGGGGGCAATGTCTGCGAACATGCCCCCCAAGTTTCGTGGCTTATCGTGTCGTATCGGACACGAAATCGTCTCTGCACTGGTCACTCACTGACAGCACACACGTGAAAATTGGGCTCTGATACGGGCTTTCCATTTGGACACGGCGATACGTGGACACCGTACAGACACACTGACACCTAGTCTGACCCTAGGCGAACCTAGGGACACGACCACGAGACACGAGGACGTGTGTGTCGTGTCCTAGAGCTAGTTGCACATGTGCATGACACTGTATTTGTGTGTGTGTGCACTGTGTTACCCGATTGTATTTTTAGACACTTGGACACGCCGTGTCGTGTCGTGGTGGACACCTAGGGAGACCTACGACACGTATGCATGTGGGGCATCAGTTACCAACCTATAGGTTCGAGTCCTAGCTCGGTTTAGCGTGTGTATTTGGGTTTACCCTATTATCGAATGCACAGTACTGTTTTCAGTTTTGGGATATTATTCCCAGTTTTCAAAAATGAATTTCAAATCTAATTTTAATATGATTATACATGTATTAGTATGTTTTTAGTATATATATATGTAGTGTATATGTATGTGTGAGTGTAGGTGAGATTTGAGGGTATATGGTTGTGTATAATTGTAGTGGTGTATATATATACATATATATGTATATATGTACTGTATGTGTGAGTGTAGGTGAGATTTGAGGGTATATGGTTGTGTATAATTGTAGTGGTGTATATATATATACATATATATATGTATATATGTACTGTGTGTGTGTGTGTTTGGGGACTGGATTCCTGTTCTCAGGAATCTGAGAACACCCTTCCCCCCATTCCTGTCCAGCCTATCCCTCTATCTCTTTCACTCTATCTCATTCTCTTTCACTCTCTTCTTCCCTCTATCTATATATATGTAATATATATAGGTTTTGTATATATATATATGTATATATATATATATATGATATATATACATTTTTGGTATTAGATATATAGTGTCATTGTATATATATATGGGTTTTGGTATTATATATAGAGTGTTCATATATTGATATATAGGTAGTAGATAGATTGTGTATATCTATATATATATATATATATATATATATATATATATATATATATATATATATATATATATTTTATATATATATATATATATATATATATATATATATATATATATATATATATATGTATGACTTTCAAGTATAGGTTTATATAGAAACCTATGACACATAGCCTATAGGCCTAAGTAATATATTGTATATATATATATATGTAAGTCATATATATATTGTATAAGGTAGATACCTATATGGTATTAGCCTATGGTATTCATTTATGAGCCTATGGCTATGAGGTTAGGCTTGACCCTTGTTTGACTAAAGTTGACCAAAGTCAACTATTGGTCAAACCATGACCTAATTGACCTAAAATGACTAGTTTAACTAGTCTGACCGTGTTTGACCTAATTACCTTATTGACTAGTCTTTGTTCGACCTAATTACTCTACTGACTAGTCCTTGTTTGACCAAAACCTTAGATGGTCTAAGTGTGACCTAGACTTGACCCAGATTGATCATGTTGACTAGTATTTGACTAGTTTGATTAGAATGTTGACCAAAAGTTGACTTTAACCTAGATTTGACTAACCTTGACTTATTTGACCTTGTTTGACTTTAATTGACTTAGTTTGATTTTCTGTGACCTAGTATGACTTCCTGTGACCTAGTTTGACTGTTGAGTTGACCAAGAGTTGACTTTTGACCAGATTGACCTAGAATCATGTAGTATGCATTGTATACTTTATTTTTTACCATTGTGGATACATTGTGACTTGTATTGCTCTGATTAGGAGCCATACACCTCTCCTCAGACAGTATATCCTAGTCAGACATTCAGTTATCAGGCGAGTACATTCTCTGACCGTTTCATACTTGTTCAGGCTTTACTTCTCGCTCTAGATTACTTTACTTGATGCTGTCACGTTGGTAACACGGATTGGTACTATATGGATCTTTACATGAGATGTTATCCCCCTCGGGAGCATCGGGTACTTCATGTTACGTGTGTTTCACTTTCATCATGTACTCCTGTGCTTCCATCTTGCATGTATACTCATGTGATCATGTACTCTCATGTTCACTGAGCCCTCATGTATACTATCATGTGCACCCTTTCATGGGCCCCATGTGATATCATGTATAATAACGTAACTTGTCTCGATCCTTGTGTATTGATTGGGGTAACGGGGGAGTAGAAGTTGACATGTGAATAATTCCAAAGTAGTGTAATCATGTGCAAACTCAGTAGTGTAATCATGTATAAATTTTAGCCATTCATATGCCTATCTTGTACTCTACATCACTAGTCACTTATAGTTCTTTATATACAGTAGATATTTCATTACAACTATCTCTTTTACAGCGTATATTTCCTTTCAGCATTTCTTGTATCTTACTCTATTGCCTGTATCGTATTTCCTAACCTGTTATGAACTGTGTGAGATGTATTGTGCTCGTTCCTGTCCTGACTGGGCCTGTTAAAAATATTACAGAGGATGAGGATGAGGCCCTGGTGACTACCTATTATGGAGCAGGACTAGATGATACTTATGTTGTGGACCCTCAGCAGGATCCACCTGCAGCTGAGGATGTTGCCCCAGTAGTCTAGGCTAGTTTAGCTAGACAGTCTTTCGGTATTATCATTTTGTCTCACATCTGAGTTGTATTTTGAGATGTTGAGATATATAGACTCTTAGACTTATTGTATTATGAGTTGACATTCTGGTGTTATGTTATCCTAGACACTTGGACATTTTCATCTATTCTACTGTTCTCTTTGAGTTACTGTCTATCTATCTATCTTTCATTCTTCTACCCTAGATGTGATTGAGATGTATATTGTTATGTCACCTCCATTCGGAGAGTATAAACTGTACAGGTATTTTTATATTGTTAGATGATTGACCTAGGACAGCGTTCTACCGCCGACACTGCGGCGTAGGCTGGACGTACCCACTTCTCGTGCCCTTACTCTAGGGTGCGGGTCGTGACATCGTCACAGGAGTCAAGGCTGCATACCGATCGTCCGAGGAGTAAGGCAGGGCTGTCGTCGCCTTCCCGAGCCTCTATCGTCACCCCCAGAATCTAAAATAAACAATTGTACTTAGACTGCTATACCTAGGTTTTCGTCCCTAGGCTTTCTTTATACAAGCGAGTTTGTAACGTGAAGTAAAAGTCCGATCCTCCGATAATTGTTCTGTTCTTTTATATTTCATGGCAAACACGATGGCGACTCTGCTGGGGACAAACTTCTCCACGGCTGAGGAGTTGGTGACACAGTCGGATGCAGCCAAACTTGGCTCCACGCAACAAAAGATGGTCGTCCGCTTCGACCAACAGGCATTTGAAGAGATGCTCTCCGAAGGAAGTGCTGGCCCGGTCCAGAAGCGCACCCGTACGACGAAGGCTCGCAAAGAGTGGAGGCCAAAATCATTTTCTCCTCCCCAAGCCCTCGATGGGATACCCTCTATTACTCAAGACGGCGAGAAGGACTCTCCTGCGGCCCCACTTCAGACCGTAGACAACTCTGCTGTCCCCAAGTCCGGCAGAAGAAAATACTATGATGCTGGACTTGCAGGGACAGAGAGAAACTCTATGCGATCCGAGCCGCATAAGGGTATTAGCTGCAGGGAGAAAGCTCATGCGGCTGCATCCGCCAGCCGCATGAAGAAAACTCATGCGGCCACATCTGTCGGCCGCATAGTTTATGCGGCTACAGTTGCCGACCGCATGGATGAGACTCATACGGTCACTGAAGTCAATTGCTTGCAGAAAACCCATGCGGCCACAGTTGCCAACCGCATGCGGCCAGCCTGCACGGTCGTGACTCCCAGTCGCACAAGAACAACTCATCCGACAACAGAAGACAACCGCATGCAGACAGCCTGCACGGTTTCCAATCCTAGCCACATAGCGTCTGTTCCACGCTCCTCTCGATCAGTCTTCGACCGCCTCTCATACGGTCCTGACCCTGATGGTTCTCTGGATGATAAGCCAGACTCTGTGGTATTCAACTTAGACTCTTCCTATTACGCACCCGCAAGTGCTAAAAAGAAGAAGTCTAGGGCAGCGCCGGCTCATCAAGCCCAGTCAGCTGCCCCATCCTCTGACTATCCGGGCGTTCCGTTGACTATCACGCGGGCCTCTTATGGGAAGTTGTATAGAACCGCTCGAGTCCAGCCCCCGGCGGCAAAAGGACAAAGTGGTTCCTCTGACCTGCGTGAGGCAACCCTCCACAAGCGCAAGGAAAGAGAAGGGGCTTCGGTGTACAAAGAGTCCTCGCTTGGACGTCACTGCACCCAAATCATCGTCAACTGCTGTTGCAACAACGCGGCAGTAACGGAAGACCGACCGTCAGTCTTCCAAAGACTACAGCATCCGAGCTCAGAGGACGAGGCACCTCCTGTTGTCTCCTGCAATTCCACTCAGAAAGTCCCCGCCGAGGGGAGAGGGAAGAAGACAAGCATCTCCAGCCCTAAGATATCAACCACTACAGCTAAGAAACTATCGTCTAAACGGTTGTCCTCCACCGGAGTATTCCAACACACCCGTTCAAAGACAAAATCTGCTGCAGTGGGAAATTCATCATCCACATCACTGGGGGTCGTGGGAACTGAGGGTAGCACTCCTCCGAACATCCACAACAATCCGATATTTCAAGGAGACGAGTCCGGGGAAACAACTCTCCCATCAGGTACAACAGACACTAATGTCCCCGAGGACATCCATGACTCTCAAGACGAAGCAAGCTCTGAGGCAGGGGGTACCGTTCCCTCCGAGTCCGAACCCGAAGAGAACATTCCCACCTACCCCGATGACTTCTCGGGGCATGGGTATGACTCGGAGGGCACATCTTCCACCGTTCCTTCCATCACTCCTCATGTAAGGACGGTGTTCATGACGGACAGCAATCAAGGTGGTTCCAGCGATCGCCAACGCATCGACACTTTGGAGGCTATACTACAGGCCTTGGTCAAGTCTGTAGATGAAATCAAAGCTGCTCTTCCAACTCTGCAAGGAGGGACGCCTGGCCAAACAAGCACGGGTCCCGCGGTCAATACGGACTCAAACTCAGCGGCACCGAACCCGGGCAATAATCCTCCCAAAATAACAGCCCCTACCGCGACAGATGAGGCCCGAGAAGTAAGAAGAGAGGTTCAGGAGCTCCGAGCCATGTTCCATGCCCGAGAAAATGCTCAAGACCTCAGAATGCGTGCGGCAACCATACCCTGCTGAATGGAGGGATGTTCCATTCCCACCAAGATATAAGCCGTTCAATATCAACCCGTATGATGGCAAGACCTCAGCAAGTCGGTACATCACGTACTTCGAGGTCACCACCGACCATCTGCCCTATGATGATGCTATCCTCACACGATTATTCATTGGGGTATTGGAAGGAGTCGCCTTCGACTGGTACCGCAACCTGCCAGACAATTGCATCCACTCCTTCGCTGGCTTCAAGCGCTTGTTCTTGGAGAGATTCTACGAGGTAGGAAAGGACGTCACAATGTCTACCCTCATGGATGTCGTCCAGGGAGAGAAAGAGCTGACAAGGAATTATATTGAGCGGTTTTGTCAAACCGTAATGAAGTTACCGTCTGCTAATCCGGATTCTTCCTTGATTGAAATTTGCCAAAAGAGATTACTCCCAACAATTAGTCTCTGGATGGGCGATAGTCAATTCAAGGACTGGAAGGCATTTATCATCAGTGCCACAAGTGCCGAAGAACGGTTGAGAAAGGCTTGCCAACTGGGGTTGTACATTTCGGAGGAAGAGAACAAGGACAAGCGTCCTAACACCAACAACGACAATGGGAGTAGCCCCTCCAACAATCGGGACAACAGAGACAAGCAGGCCATGGTGGCCGATACAGCCCAGAAGCCTGAGTCACAACCAGCGGACAAACAATGGCCTCAAGTCACTTATTCTGTCGAAGACGGCCACGTCAAGCCTATCTTGGACGTGCTCATAAAAGGAGACAGAATTCAGCTTCCTCCACCGAGACGGGAGCCTCGGCCGACAGATCTGGAGAATCCAAAATTCTGCCACTACCACCGCTACGTCCACCATGCTACACACGACTGCTACCAACTGAAACGATACATCCAAAACCTCATCGATTCAACGCTCTGGCCATCAATTTCGAGGAGGTAACCGTAGCAGCCAACATGGTGTCCGTACAATTCGACAGCTTCCCTCCAACGAAGACTCAAGACGGTGTCATACCCATCCCTCTGGCGACGATGGAAATTGCTAATCTTCTGCCTGCTCGTGATCAAGCTGCTGGTCTAGTACCCCTCACCACATCGCGAGGAGAAATCATGTGGGTCCATCCGGACCTGGTCCACGAGGTGACTCAGTCCACGCCGCCTCCTATTCACAAGAAGAGGAGTGGAAGAGTCAGATCCTGCCATACCATTTCGGCAGATGTGGAAGAAATCACGGCCGTCGTTACTCGATCTGGAGCACAATCCCAACCTGGGGCTGAGAACTCGACTGATGATCATCCTCTATCTACCACTGACGCTCCAGGGCCCCCTCAGCCTCCGACGACCGACAAGCCTAGGCCGAAGGAGACTCGCTTCGACAAATCCCTCCGGAAAGAGACACCTCAAGGGCTGGAGAGGCCCTACAACTTCGATATACTAGCACAATTGGCCAATACACCGGCCAAATTGTCCTTATATGAACTCCTGAGGCTCTCGAAGGATGTCCGCGCAGCCTTGAGCGACGCACTCCAAAATGCCGACGCATACTTGGCTCAGGTCAACCTCACGGGAGATAATCAACCTGCAGATCTCCAAGACAGTGTGTGTACGGGAGCGATGCCCAATATCGTCTTTTCTCCGCAGGACATGCTCATCAAAACCAACCTGCACGATCGCCCGTTATACTATACCGGATACATCGGCGACGTAAAAGTGGACCGGATGCACATTGATCCTGGGTCCTCCATAAGCATCATTCCCAAGGGTCTGCTACATCATCTTCGCATTCCAATGCATCGCCTGACACCTACAAGCACCGCCATCAGCGGTTTCAATTCGGGCAGGAGCTACCCAATTGGGAAGATTCGCCTGAAGTGTCAGATTGGCGATCTCCAATCAGAAGTCACCTGCTACGTCATAGATGCCGACACTTTTTACAACATCCTCCTGGGGCGCCCTTGGATACACGATTACATGATCGTGCCATCCACGCTGCACCAATGCTTCAAATATATCGATAAGCATGGCTTCGTAAGGACAGAATTTGCCGATATCGATCCCTTCAAGGGAGTCGAATCTTATTACTCAGACTCCTGCATGTACGAAAAATTAAAGAAGCACCTGGGTGAAGAAGATGTGCAAGCTCATGCCAAGACAGCCACAGGATCAGAGGAACCTCTGACGATCCACCTCCAGGCTCGCAAGCCAGGCAAGTCCGCACCCCTTACGGCCACTTTGTGTAAGGACGCGATCAGTCTCTCGGCACAAGAAGAACAGATGATAATCCGACTGCCGAGGTTGGGCCAAGCGCCGAGACCTACAACGGGGCCACTAACAATCAGGCTACCAAAAATCGGTCAGCCGTAAAAGAAGAAGCTCAATCCCTCAGATAAGCCAATGACGATACGTCTTCCCAAGAAGAGTCATCACCCTGATGCAAGGCCTGGGACTTCTAGCGAACCAACCACTCCCCGCCCAGCATCGAGTACCAAGCTGGGGGTTGCTAGTCTGTCGACAACTCCACGTTCTGCTCCACCAGTTGAACCTCTGAAGATCAAGTTGACCAGGTCGTCCTCTCAGTCTTTATTTATACAGGAGGTCACCGAAGAAGAACCAGAGCTAGCCAAGTATGTGGCTGCCCACACTGATGTTCCTTCCGCAGATGATGTAATCCCCCTAGAAAAGATACCTTATTTTATCAATAAAGGGCTATCTTTGAACTACATCGAGCTTAATAAGCTTTGTACAATGTACGCTATGGAACATGGTATAGGCACCCACCTACACACACAGGTGACAAATGTGCACACCACAATCCAGCTTATTCCAGCAGAAGACGCGTACCGCATAATCGAGGAAGGAGATCATCCGATCATCTTCGACCGGAAAGACGATCCGCGTCCCTTCACCATAAAAGAAGTCGATCTTGGGTCTGATACCGGAAGACTGCCTCTGTATCTTTATAGCCCTCAATCCAAATATCTCATGCAAAAACAGGGATATGATCTGGAAACTACGTCAGGCTTGAACTACGGCACCGGGCGATGATTACCTTTGAAGCCACCAGTTCCGGCTGGCAAGCCACGGGACTACTATAGCAAAACTCGATGTGGACTAGGGTATGTAACTCCCACGACGACCCCTGAGAGTTTAGATGAGGAGTGTGACTGGCAGTCACATTCAACCGGATCACCAACCTCCGACTCGGATACCAGCATCGGAGACATATTCAGACAAGTCCTGTCAGCCAATATGGCATTCGCCGACGCTTACGAAGAAAATGAAAACATTCCTGAAATCTTCGAACTAGAGCCGTGGGCCCAACAGCTGGATGCACAATGGGAAAAGTGGTTCGAGCAGAGAGAACCTCCTACCGAAGATGAGGTTATGCAGGTCGACCTCGACAGCGAATCCTCTCCAAAGCCAATCTTTGTCAGTAAAAGCTTAACAGACAAAGAGCGAGAATCGCTGCTGGAACTTATCAGAGAATATATTGATGTGTTCGTATGGAGTTATGAAGACATGCCGGGGTTAGATCCTGATATTGCTCTTCATAAGCTCAACATACGACCAGATGCAAAGCCAGTCAAGCAGCAACAACGACGCTTCCGCCCAGGTGTCATGGACGCGATCGAAGCCGAAGTCAACAAACTGATAGCCAGCGACTTCATTCGTGAGGAGCAACATCCCGATTGGGTCACCAATATAGTTTCGGTCCTTAAGAAGAATAGAAAAATTCGAATCGGCATCGACTTCCGCAATCTGAATGAGGCATGCCCGAAAGACGAATTCTCCCTCCCTATCACAGATATCATGATTGACAACACATGCGGCTTCGAACGTATGTCATTCATGGATGGATTCTCGGGGTACAACCAAATCTAGATATCTCCTGACGACGAAAAGCACACATCATTCCGAACACCGATTGGCACATACTGTTACACAGTCATGTCTTTCGATTTAAAGAAAGCCGGCACCACATATCAACGAGCCATGAGTATCATCTTCAGAGAATACCTGCGTAAGATGGTGGAATGCTATGTCGATGACATCGCCGTCAAAAGTCGCTGTAAGGGAGATCATCTGCAGGACCTGAGGACGGTATTCGACCTGATGCGAGCCCACAATCTGAAAATAAACCCTACGAAATCTTTCTTGGGCGTATCCAGCGAAATATTCTTGGGATTCATCATCACCGCTCAAGGCATTCATGTAGAACCTGAGAAAACAAAGGCAATCATGGAGATGGGTCCCCCAAGAAATCTTCGCGAACTCAGAGGCCTCCAAGGGAGGCTAGCTTACATCAGGAGGTTCATTTCTAACCTCTCCGGGCGATGCCGACCGTTCACGTACCTCATGAAGAAAGGAGTCTCATTCGTATGGGACGAGGAATGTCAGCGTGCCTTCGACAGCATCAAAGAATATTTGTCAAATCCTCCAGTCTTGGTGGCCCCGGTTGCCGGAAAACTGTTTCTGCTATACGTACGAGCAATGGAACACTCCCTTGGTGCTCTGTTAGCACAAAACAACGATGCAGGCCATGAACAAGCCATATACTACCTCAGCCGAATGATGGTTGGACCGGAGCGCCGATACACTGTGGTAGAGAAGGAATGCCTCGCCTTAGTGTTCGCTATTCAGAAGACGCGACATTATGTCACAGGACAAACCAACACGTGATCTCACGAGTCAACCCTCTCAGAGTCCTCATGACTAAGCCAGGGGCACTCAGCTCTCACCTCGCTACATGGGCAATATTGCTGTCTCCCTATCATATGGTATTCATCCCGTAGAAGGCTGTCAAAGGTCAAGTCCTGGCAGACTTCTTGGCAGCCCACCCAGGGTCGGAGTCATCCAGAATATATGAAGAGATACCAGATGAGGTTGCCAACTCGAATACAACCACTCACGATAACATATGGCGAATGTTCTTCGACGGCACTTCAAGAACTGGACCCAAGGGCACTACACCAAAACAGACGATTGCCAACGGTTATTACCGTGACAAATAATTTTTGTCACGGTAATTACTGTGACAAATTAGGCGTTACAAATTTTTGTAACATTTTTTAGTCACGATAATAACTGTGACGTAAATAATTTTTTGTAACAATTTTTGCCACAGTAATAACCGTGACGAAAGTAAATTTTGTCACGATAATAACTGTTACAAATCCTAATTTTGTAACATTTTAAATCTTGACGATCGAAAACTTTGTCACAATAATAGCCGTTATGATGCCAATTTTTTTCACGGTTTAAACCGTGACGACTGAAAACGGTCACGAGTGTAACTGTTACAAATTGTTAAATTTACCAATTTTAGTACTTATTTTCAAGTTGGTCTCGAAAATAAGCATTAAAAATCATTTTTTTTAAATGAAAACTTTATGCGTACCATAACATCTCGATATATACATGAAGAAGAAAAAGATACACTTTCAAACTCATTTTATTTCTGAAGCAAAAGCACCAAAAAAACTATTGTTACAATGTCTCTATAAAGGATAAAATCATCCAACATTATTTGTAGAAACAAAGATCGTATACTAAAATTTTTTGGAAGAATCACCAACACGATGTTCAATACACAATTTACAATGGAGCCAGAAGGATGAGTAGTGGAAAGCCCATCTCCCTGACATAAGACTGACCATCATTCCTGAAATGAGAGAAAACATTAATTATCAGATTAAATTTTTTATCATGGAAATGCTCCAATACAAAACTTCAGTCCAAAGAATTAATTATTGAGTCAGCAAAGCTCAATTACTTTGCTCATAATGTTAAATAAAATCACATTTTCAGAAGAAAACTACTACCTGCTTATGGGCATGCAAATGTGCAGTTACTTGCTAGTCTAAATGTGCACAGATTAAGCACCCCTAGGAACTTATGGGCATGTAAATATGCAGTTACATGCTAATTGAAATTCAACTCTAGGTTGGAATATCCAATAGAACAAATGTAACAATTATATCAGCCATATACTATGTATTGCATGCTCCATTTGTAACAAAAAATTGGTAATCTAGGTGATGAATGCCTAGAAGACTCGGACAACTATCAACAGGTTGTAACAAGGAGTTTGCATGTTGTCTATCGCATCCTCCATTAGGTGTCTAAATCGATCCTCTGAATTTGTCGGAAGCTAGCCCAAAATCTAGGAAATAAATCCTTGGAACGCCATCAATTCCATGGGGATAAGTAATATTAGCACCATGTGAATTACCAGCACTTTAAAAAGATCAAAGAAGTGGTAAGACCACAAAAATACATGTTTATCTAATTGGTTTCAGATTATCATTCATCCAACCACGGTAATAGACCTGAAAAATGTTTTATGTACTTTGATGATATACATGCTTTCTATCACGTATGGATCAAAACAATTACGATGAATATTTTAATAAAATATAGATAAGGGATAGTAACTATATTGTTTCAGAGTGATGAGAACTAAAGCTCCCAGTAATACGTACTAATTCCTCCACGAGGTATTGTATTATAAAGCCTGCAATATCAATTATTTAACAAATTGAAAGACATGAATTGCGTGGTATAATAGGTTTACATTAGGACTTTCAAAACCCCGGCCTGAACTAATTTCACCAAATGCAACTTACCCACTTGTGAGTCTAGAAGTCTCATATTGAAAAATACTTTTGGCAATCTCTCTAGTTACAACATCCTGGTCAGCTTTATCGTATCCCTCGCACTCCTGTAGAAAGGTTACCATGATTGTTGTCCACAATTGCACCCAGCTCTGTTCTGTTGATGAGGCTTCTTCACCTGTGAAGCAGAAAAGTAGATACCATGAGGTGAGTTGAAAAAGCTTTTGATTGATTCAAGTATTACCAATGCTTCTTGTTAATGGCATTTTGTACTCAAAGGAAAAATCTGAATGAGAAATTACAATCTAAAACATCGTCCAAGTTTTCCTAAACTGGAAAAAACTATATACGTGACATGTTGTTGCCTAATGGCTGCAAATGATGACTTTGCATATAATTTTGGTACAAGCAACCACCTGCCATTAACATGGTCATGCATGAAGAAATCCCGCGGATATGGCACTGAGGAGCTGTATGGAGATACACCTACAAAAATGCTTTATGTAATTAGACATGAAAAGAAATTAAATAACACTATCAAAACAATAGTTAATTGACTACGAGGGTTGAATTAACTCTCATGTTTGGATAGTTAACTTCAAACTAGATACAATACTTTTCCCAGTGAAACACGTGTAGTATCCCAAGTACTTGGGTCTTTATTTCATTGTAGTTGACTCTACGATTCCATAAAATTTAAAAGAGAAAATATTAGTCTAAAAATATGTGTCGCGATGAGATAAGTTATTATAAAACATTAATCTAAAAATAGGTGTCCCTCTAGTGACCAAACAACATTAAGTTTTGTTTTACTACATTTTGTGAATACCTTTTAATCAGACTCATGCTTAAAACTGCAAAATAAAACAAAACCTTCTTATTAATGGGATGTAGGCATACAACCAAACACAAGAACATATTTGAGAAACTTGATACAACAATTACGGTAATTTATATATGCAATACACTTATAAATTATTAACAAATATATTTGATAATTGTTTTTTATCCTTATATTTCATTCCACGAATGTTCTTTTCATAATATACTGAAATCATTAGCAAACAAACGACCTACGTGACTGAACTAAAAACAAACTACTATATGATACACATAACAGAGAAGTGAACCACTCAAACCATTCTCTTCAAGGCATGTAGCTCTAAAAGACCAGCATGAAAAGAAATCTAGAGACAGATAGTACAAGTGTATTCGAATTAAGGTCCTTACCATAGAGAAAAAGTTCATCTTCTCCTAGCTTGAGCATCACCCATTTTATTGATTGCAAAGACATCATCTTTCACAATTATTTTCCGGAGAACAAACTCAGTGTTGACTAGCTGATCGGATATCTAATCGACTAGCCTATCCTACGTAGGGACAACATGTCGTTTTATCGATCCGATTTGTTTTCACTAATTTTAGGACCATTATTACACGTCATAGCATATAAAAATCATTTACTACTAATGAAACATAAGTTAATAACTCTGTGTGCGAGTGTGTATCATATAAATCATGATCAACATCATTTATTATGACATAAATGATCATCAAACATATATGTACCAACAAAGTTTTAAACTTTAAACCTTTGTTCATTCCATGGAACTTCGACCACTTGAACTCATCATTCAGCAAATATTTACGTGGAGTTTAGCAATCATGTACATCCCTAATGACATCAATAGGGCATTCAGAAACTCCCATATTTGCAACATATAGCTATCAATGTCCCATATTTCAGGACAACGATGCAGCATTCAAACTCTTCCATCTTTGCATCATATACCTATCAAGGTCTAATAGTTCTTCCATTTAGAATACAACAATAATTACTTCCACTTAGACAACGTAATTTAGGATTCTCTACTTCCATATTGAGTTATTAAACTTTTATTAACACAAATTATTTATGATCCTCTACTTCGATATTATGTAGTTAAACTTGTAACATATAACTAAACAGAAAGAATATTGATCCTTCAGTAGTCGATGCCTATACTTATGCTCTCTAATCATTTCACAAATTTAGTCTGTTTGATTCAGCCTCTTGAGAGTGGCTTAGAGTAATCAGATTCTGTAATGAAAAATCAAGCATTCCTTGTTCATCATCAAAATTCAAGCATTTTAATCTCATGGATTTATTGGCTTGTTTATAGTAGGATGTAACTTCTATCAGTACTCTTTTAAGAATTGACGAGTGACTATTCTGCTACATATGAAGACATGGAAAAGTCGGTATTTGTTGTTGCATGAGCGATAACTATAATAGAATTGGCTTGTCTTGGACTTAGTTTTTCTGCAAGAAACAGATGGAATTTCCATATTAGGCATATTTTCCTTTGACCCCATGGCTATATTTTAGATTGTGTTGAAAATTACAAAGGTCTCTCTACTACAACCAACATAGTGGAGGCATACTACCACTTCCAAAGGCCACAAATACATTAAGGTCATCATGGATGTCGTTCCATGAAAAATTTAGCAAAGTTCCACATAAAAAATTCAGCAAAGTTCCATATGAAAAATTCAATAAATGTTTGTTTAGTCGTGCAGTTTACTAGCCATACCACACTCTGCAGTCTTGTAAGTTATAACATTAAAATACTTACTAGAGCATGCTACGAAGAGGCACATAATTTATCTGCACCTTCAGAGCAAGGTCTCAATCATCATGGCCAGCAAGAACCATCGATAATAACCCATGTTCAAACAAAAAAACAAGAACAACCTGCACATACAAGAACAGTAAATAGAAATCTTCTAATGTTATTTACCGAGTCTTTCAAGCTGCCTGTTATAAATGCTATCAACTTCCTTTATATAAGTCGAGAATCATTTCTAAGAAATAGGAAAGAGACTCACCTGAGATTCAAGCTTGTATGGGTTCGCCAAATGTCAATCTTCCCAATCCTTTCTTCTTATGCGAGATGTTAATCCCCTCGCATGACGACAGAATGTAAAAATCTTTGGTAAAATATGAACCATTACTTTTATGAAAAAAAAACTTATTAACACAGAACCAACTACTGAAATGTTGGTGCTTGATACTAACACACGCGTAGCCAATAACAAAAGCATATCATCAATTCACCAAATCTTTGTGCAAGAATTTTAGAAGTCATTCTAAATTGGTGCAATTCCTGATTCAACTAAACCCTAAATAAAAAGTGAAAATTATGGCAAGTTGAAGAAATCAAAATATGGAGCATACCGAGATCCCAAACTTCGAATTTGATATTGTTGTACTGCACCATCTCCACATTGAACCCGGTCGCAGAATAACAACCAGAAAAATGCACAAATTAATCAAAAAAATTAAAGATTCGTAAAGGAATCGAAAACCCTACTTGGAATCGTCGACACCACTTCGTCGTTGGTTACGGGGAGGAGGGGGGATAGGGCTTTTCGTACTCGTAGCCGCACTCTGACGTGCGTATAAAGTAGACGGAGTCCCACACGACGCTCCACTCGATCGCTACGACGATCCCCGACCACTGTCGGATGGGAGAGTGGTCGAGAACGGTGGGTTTAAGGAGGTGTCATAGGTGTCGAAGAGGGACCTCTAGAAGAAGATTAGGGCAACGACGAGGAGCCGAGAGAGGACGGCCAGCCGGAGCACCGACGGCTCGTGGTCGTCGGCCTTCTTTATTTGCGTGTTTGATCTGGTTACGAGAGAGGGGAAGCTCGAGTAAAGAGAGGGAAAGCTTTAGAGAGAGAGAGAGGGAAGGATGAAAATCGAGTGCGGGAAGCATTTTTTCATTCGCAAGTTTTTTTTAACTTTTTATAACTCATAACAGTTTTTAGCATCACAACAAATATAAAAATAATATAAATACAAAATTAAATTTTTAGTAATGGTTTTTTAGTTAGTGTAACAGTAATAGCCGTTACAAAAGTGTCACGGTAATAACCGTTACGAATAGTAAAAAAGTTGTGTTACAAATTGGCTATTTTGGTGTAGTGGGGAAACATCGTCGTTGGAGTCGGGGTTGTATTGATTTCTCCTACCGGGCTCGTGATCAATCGTGCCTACTCTCTCACGAAACCCTGCTCTAACAACGTGGCCGAGTACAACGCTTTAGTCATCGGTCTCCAACTTGCAAAAGAGCTGGGGGTAGAATATCCGGAAGCATACGGCGATTCGCAATTAATCGTCAATCAAATTCGGGGATCATACGAAGTCCACCATGAAGACATAATCCCCTACCACCAAATAGCGATCAACATCATCTCATCGTTTGAGGGATTCTTCATCGAGCACGTTCCCAGACTCCAAAATATCGAAGCCGACGCCTTAGCGGGCCTTGCCGCTTCCTTAGCAGTACCAAACCACACTCATTATTCGGTTGACGTGATGGGCCACGAATTGGTCTGCCCCAAGAACAACGTTCAATTCGTGGCAAGCTATTCCGCCCAGACGGTCAACGAAGCACCAGACTGGAGACAGCCATTCATCGACTTCGTCGTCTACGACATCCTCCCAGAGAATCCAAAGGAAGCCACCTCCATCAGACAGCGTTCTCTTAGATTCTTCTACGATATAGAGACGAAAATGCTGTATTGACGATCCTATGACGGGTTGTTGCTTCGGTGCTTGTCAAACGCAGAAGCCAAAGATGCCGTACGAGAAGCTCATGACGGTGTCTGCGGGGCCCACCAGCCTGGTCCTAAATTGCAAGACCGCCTTCGACGAATGGGCTACTATTGGCCCACGATGGTGGCAGATGCGATAGATTATGCTAGAAAATGCAAAGCCTGCCAAGTCCACGCGGACTTCATTCACCAACCATCTGAATTTCTACATCCGATAGTGGCGTCCTGGCCATTCGAAGCATGGGGAATAGATATTATTGGTCCAATCACCCTACCTTCCTCCCGAGGACATCGCTTCATACTTGCGATCACTGATTACTTCTCCAAATGGGCAGAAGCTGTCCCACTCGCAGAAGTCAAGACTTCAAACGTAATCAGCTTCCTTAAGCATCACGTCATCTACCGCTTTGGACTGCCCCGAAGGATCATCCATGATAATGGTCCGCAGTTTGCAAGCCATGCATTCTATCGGTTTTACGATAAGTACCGTATTCAGAATGTCGCTTCGACACCGTACAACCCGGCAGCGAACGGGTTGGCAGAGGTATTCAACAAAAAAATCATCAAACTCCTCAAGAAGTTTGTCTCCTCCAACAAACGCGACTGGAACGAGAAGCTCGGCGAATGCTTATGGGCTTATCGCACTACAGTTCGAACAGCCACCGGGAATACACCATTCTTCCTGGTGTACGGAAGTGAGGCAGTCCTCCCATTGGAGACTCAGATCCCCTCACTACGTGTCGCCCTCACACATCAATTGACGACAGACGAAAACCACCATCGCCGGCTACAGGAATTGGAGGCACTAGATGAAAAGTGCCTTTGGCTCAGCAACGAATTGAGCTATACCAAGCACGCATCTCTGGAGCCTTCAACAAGAAGGTCAAAATTAGAACATTCCAAGTGGGCGATCTCGTTCTGGCAGTCCGAAGGCCAATGGTCATGACTCACAAGACCGCCGGCAAATTCCAGCCAAAGTGGGAAGGCCCATTTATCATTGAGGCAGTATTCTCTAACGGTGCTTACCGCCTCGCAAAATAAAACGGAGACTTGCTCATGTTGCCCGTCAATGGCAAGTTCCTGAAGAAATATTATGTCTAAACGACATTTTCTCCGGATCATCGAGTCATGTACCCGCTGGTGCCGCTGAACTCACATCCACAACATTTCAGATTATCGAGTCATGTACCTGCTGGTGCCGCTGAACTCTCCTCCATATTTCCTTCAGATTATCGAGTCATGTACCCACTGGAACCGCTGAACTCACACTTTCTCAATATTCTAAATTACCGAGTTATGTGCCCGCTGGTGCCTCTGAACTCACAGTCCGGTCACTCTTTCAGATAATAAGTCACGTATAATTATACCTCTGAACTTTCTTCCTGGAAGAGATCATCCCTCATGATCCACTACCCGCACTCCCAGTGCACAAAAAGGGTAATCGATCCACAAATTTCCGAAACGGCCATGTCCTCATTACCTCTGAGTCATTTTCACTTCCACCAAAAACAAACCGCCCCCTCGCATAGAACTTTCACGTTCTCCTACCTCTGAGTCGTTCTATGGACCCCCTTTTCATTGAGCCCACTCCTGCCATGTCCTCATTACCTCTGAGTGGGAAGGCTCCGTCGAAGAAACCTTCATGCTTGCCATGTCCCCATTACCTCTGAGTAAGTATGTCGGTTCCCTTTCAACCTATTATCTGTACCCACAACCGGAGTACGACAAGGATAATAGGTCCACAAATGTCCTCTGTTGACCACAAATGTCCTCTGTTGACCACAAATGTCCTCTTTTGACCACAAATGTCCTCTGTTGACCACAAACGTCCTCTGTTGACCATAAATGTCCTCTGTTGACCACAAATGTCCTCAGTCGACCACAGATGCTGTACTGGATCTCCAGTACACGCCCATCCCTTCCCTATCATGCCTGAGAGCCCAGCTGCTCCTCGACGTTCTCCTGAATACCAAAAACTTCTATAGCTGTCTTATCACGAAGTTGTTCTAGGTATTCCTCTCCAAAACTTGTTACTCGTACCTAAAACCAAGGTACGCCCAGGGTGACAGGTCCACAAATAATCCCCCAGCAGGTCCAAATCCACGAATACCACAAGTACAAGAAAGAGAAGATGAGTTGAAACATGCTTATTTATTCAAAATTCAAAGTGCTACATCATTTGGGATCTCATCCCTTACAAAATGAAGACAAAAAGAAAAAAACAGCAAAAGAAGACAGAAGGTCGATAACTGCTCCGGGGCACATAACGCCATGAGACGGTCCGTCAGCAAGACAACCGACCGCTCAAGCCTCTGTTTAGCTCGACGCTCCGCCTCCTGGCTCAGCACCGCCGCGTCCTCCAGATGAGCATGAGCTTGCCATTTGTCCTCAAATTTCTTGAAGGCCCACTCCAGGTTGACAGAAGATCAGGAAACCCTCTCGGCCTCCCGAGCAATCGACTCCTGTTCCGCACGAGCAGCCTCCAGCTCTGACTCTAAGAAGGTCAACTCCCTCTGGAGTGCGAGAATCCGCTCCTTCGTGTCAGCGATTCCACGAGAAGCAGACTCTTCCCGAGCCCGACAAGCATGACTTCGACGACCTAGCCTGTCATACGAAGCGGAGAACTTGTCAAGGTCCCCCTGCACAACTGGTCCGGCAGTATCTCGAGCGAGCTTGATCCTATCCCGAGCAGCAATGAGGAAGCCCCGCTCCCGTTCAATCGCAGCAGGCAAGCCCGCCTGCCGTATCGCCAGCAATTGGGTCACAAGCTGATCAGCCTCTGCCAACTTAGGCTCCAGGAGTGCAGCCAACCCCACCCCGCTAGGAAGAGACTTCAAAGTTGCAACCTGGCCCCGAGCGCACCGCAGAGACAGAGTAAAAGGGGTCCCCCGTTCTACAGTGGCATCTACGCCCCTCTTTAAGTGGCGATAGAAGCTGTCAACCACATCATGCGTCACCTCGTCCAGAGCCTCCGAAGAAGCCGGTATCAACGGGAGTGTAGCCAGCAACGCTGAAGAAGACGCAACAGAATCTGCCGCTCCTGCCACAAGAGAAACAAACTCCGCACGGAAGGACGCATGAACAGCGGCCAACTCCTCTTCAGCAGCCCGTAGAACTTGAATGCTCGGCAGGGTCGAGAGGTCAATCTCCGGAGCCGTATAATCAGCAGAGGATGAGGCAGAGACCATCGCCAGCTCCATTCCCATCTGCCCGGAGCTGGCGGGCGGCCCCTCGACATGAGACGGCGAAGAAGAGGAAACGCTCCTTTTCTCCAGATCGCGGTGGGCCGAGCCTTCCCCAAGAACATCCGCGGTGGGAAGTAAAGGGTCAGGACCTGTAGGGCCAAGACAACCATGAATCGATTTGACCCGGAGGATATGTTGATAGAGCAAATAAGCCCCCTCACTAGTCAATATTTGGCTTATCTAACAAGTGGAGGAGTGTGGAGGCTGAGGTTCACCTACAGCCACCGCAGCCTCTTCACCAGCAGCCTCCGAGTTGAATATGATAGGCTCCTCCGCCCCAGCACCCTCGGGAGGGGATGCGACGAGATCGGTGTCACCTTGCGGAAATTTAGCAACCTCGGAGGCAGGCCCGAGGGAACCTTCGTCATCCCGGACTGGGGCCTCAGCAACTTGGGAGTCCTCAGCCGTCGCTGGAAGAGCCCCCGCTGAAAGGATCGCGGAACACATACCACTAATCAAAGCAGTAAGGGCCGGGTCAACCTCAGGGGCGGCAGACGGTTTATGGGAGGCCGGTTCATCAGACACCTACAAAGAAAAATGATTAAGTTGTATCCTAAGAAAAGAAAACCGCAACAAGGAGATGGCTCCGACTTGGTCTTACCTCCGGAACATCGTATGCATCTTCACCCCCCTCGGTAATAAGTAATCCACGAGACCTAACGACAGCTCTCTTCACGAAAAAGGTCGCTCTGCTGTCAGAAGACTCACGTCTGACTCGTTTGCGTGAGGGACCAGACACAGCGGGAGGCTGTCCTTCCCTCACTACTTCCTCTTGTGTAGCAAGTAACAGATCCTCCGCCAGTTCATCGGGTGCGAGAAGCGGTTGATCCGCTACTTCTTCACCCCCACCAGAAAGGGAGTCTTCGCTATCATGATCATCATCCTCCTCAGCCGACTCGGAAGATTCTGATTCAGGGAGGGAAGTCTGGAGCGCTAGTTGCTTTCTAGCCTTAGCCCCCTTGGGCTTCTCCTCTAAATCGGTACCCACGATGAAACTGGTACTCGGATCGAAATTAACAGGAGGTTTATTCGCCATAACATGATACAAAGCAGCCACATACAAAATTTCCCTCGGCGCCTTAGCATCGGGGACCGAGAAGCTAGCCCGAGTATGATAAGCGTCATAATAATTCCACGCCCTAACACCATCAAGAATGCTACCTTCAAAGCCCAAACAAGGGTTGGGACAGTCAAGGAATAACTGGCTATAGCCAAATTGGCGCAAAAACCTACTAGGCAGGTAGGGCTCTAAGTACACATTATCGCGGTTGCGATAGACCAGATGTGCGGGGCGGATGTTGCGCAACTAGGTGAGCATATTCGGAGACAGAAAGTGAGAAGGTCCAGTACCATCAAGGTATACATTCCTCACTTCCTCATCGGAAAAATGAGGAACATACACGAAAAAGTTACACCCATCCACCCTCGCCAGCGCCCTCCGGCAAGCTGGCATAGTATTGTATTCCCAAGACTGGCGATGGCATTTGAAAAGAAAAGCGTCTTCATCTGTAGCATCTTCCGCTATTCCAGGTCCCATCAAAGATTTGTAGTGCATTAACAACCACCCCATCAAATAGTGGAACGGTAGCTCTATACGCTCAAAATCCAGCGTCTTCTTGCGGGCAATGACCTTGAACGAGAATATTCGGAGACCATGGTGTATGCTACACACCATAGCCAGAAGAAGAGCCAGTCTAACTCCAAATACCAGCTTAATGGCAGGGAGAATGAAGTGGCGACTGATCCTCTCAATAGAACCGGCCCCTCCTGAGACTACGCAGTTCCGTAGCCATATCATTAAAAATCCAGCCAGGAGTGCCTTCTCGGACATCTGCGTGGTGTCGTAGTAAAAATAGCTAAGAGAGTCAGTTTGACTCCCGAATATGTCGCTCTTGGAACACGACCTCTTGATGCTCAACATCAAGTCCTTTATCTCTCCCTGGGTTCGAGGGGTTCGAGGAGTAACTTCGCCGGAAGGGTCAACTTTAAAAAGATAATTGACCCAGGATGTGGTGTGGGGAGTGGTCCCTTCTGAGCTATCATCCTTTTTATAGCCATCTGGTGACAAGCACTATGATGGCACAGCAACTCCTGATACACCGCAACAAAACCTGGGAGTCATCGGTTCAAGTCCTCGAACTCCTCATTCGACGGGGTGTACACCTCGAAAGGCTCGTTCCCCCACGGAAGTTTGGAGACAGTATACATCTCATGGAGAGCAAGCCCCAACTCCCCTCCGGGTGCAAAGAACGTCCCCGTTCGCCGGTTATACATTTCCAAGAACGCCACGAACAATGGTTTATTGATAGGAAGCCCGTGACAAGTGCCCCGAATGGCATGATAAAGTCCCACCTCCCGCAGGAATGTTTCGTAGGTCTGCAGAACCCAAGTGGTCAACTGGGTCCACGTAGAAGTAGGGTTTATCCAGTTCAACAATGCCAGTCTGCCGACGGGATAAGATTTTTTACGAGCGAGCCGATTCAGGAATGTATCAGCTTGAGTGAATGTGAAGTTGGGGCCGTATACATTCATGAAAGAGCCTGGGGCCAGACCCATCATGTACCGGAGGACGGAGTCCATACCCGCGTACGCTGATCGCATGTTCGGGTTATAATGGATGTTGTCCATCAACATCCCTGATTGGGTAGGAGTTAAGTTACACACCATCTTCCTGTCCAACAATACCATATTGAACCACGACAGAGGATAATGACGTTCCATGAGAGGAATATGGATCGCCATCCCATCCAAAGAAAAATCCCAGTTCTCAGAAATCTCTAATACTCGGGGAGTCTTTATGATTAAAGCGTCTCCAAAGAGGAATGAAGGCTTCAGGTATAATCCATCCAACTTCCCAGTATTCATCATAGCACGGAGATAATGGAGGGTCTAATTCTTGATGGCGTTCAACCTCTCCGAAGGCTCATTAGCAGAAAATTGATTCAGCACATGCTTAACTAAGTCATCAAGACGCACGCCCAAGGCGAACTGATTCGAGCCAACCAGAAGTTCCCCCGCAGAATTTACTGGCAAATTCACTGAAGAAAGACAAAAGAAAAAAGGTCAAAAAGATAGCCGAAACACAACTACTCGATCCTTATACGGCTTAGTTCAGCATAGCCTTATGCGGCTCAGTTTGAAAGAGCTCATGTGGTTCAGTTCGAATGAGCTTATACGGTTTGGTTCAAAATGAGCGTATGCGGTTCAGTGCGGATGAGCTTATGCGGCCTAGTTCAAATGTTCTTACGCGGTTCAGTTCAAAATAGGCTTATGTGGCTCAGTTCGAAAGAGCTCATGCGGTCCAGCCCAGATGCGCTTATGCGGCCCTGATGGTGAAGTAATTATGCGGCTGCAAATAAACAACTTTCATACGGCTCAGGCCTAGGTCATATCCCATGCGGCTCAAACATGAGTCGGACATGCAGCACACTTGGAAATACAGGCTCGCGCATAAGATATGCGGCATAGCCATGACAGTTCATGTTGATGGTCCTACCAGCAATAGGCGGGTGAACGTCGGGGTGGAAAATAGGCACGTCAGTCGGCGGAGGAGTCGCCACGTTCGTCGCCGCAGTCGATGAAGACGCGGCCTTCTTGCCCTTCGCTGCCGCACACGACGACGCGGTCTTCTTGCCCGTAGCAGCGGTAGTCTTCTTGGGAGCCATTGCCGATCGTTGATAGGAGAAGACGAAGAGGGAGTCGGCAACAAGGAGTTCGAGCAAAGAGAGAAGGTAAAGAAACCCTCAAAAAATAAATTACTCCTATTTATAGGCGAAGAAGGCTCGTAAAACAACAAAAGCCTCGATCCACATGCCGCCTAAAAGAATAAAGGCAAAACGCTTCGGGCAAAGCAAAACTGACCCTTGGGATCCTCCCCCAAAAGGCGGCGTTAATTCAAAAAACGAATCAAGGGTATTTAATGCAGAAGATTTGCACATGTGGTTGGGACACGTGGCAAAAAGTCTATGCGGCCTAACAGCTCATGCGGCCAGATAAATCCATACGACTGAACCATCTATACGGTCAGCAAGGGCCCTGCTTCTTATTCAAAGTATTTTAATTTTACAAATTGAAAACTTTAAAGGGGGTCTTGTAGAAGCATGGAAAATATCAGAATGATGGTCTATGCGGCTCGGAACAAGAGAACCCCATGCGACTCATACAGGGGCAGTCCCATGCGGTTCAGAGAGACTCTCAGTCTCATGCGACTCGGAACAGGAGAACCCCATGCGGCTCATACAGGGGCAGTCCCATGCGGTTCAGAGAGACTCTCAGTCTCATGCGGCTCGGAACAGGAGAACCCCATGCGGCTCATACAGGGGCAGTCCCATGCGGTTCAGAGAGACTCTCAGTCTCATGCGGCTCGGGGCAGGAGAATCCATGCGGCTTACATAGGGACAGTCCCATGCGGTTCAAAGAGTCTCCCAGCCTCATGCGGCTCGAAAGTACATGCGGCTCACATACGACCAGCAGAGATATGTGGCTCGATCAACACCACGTGTCCCCATGGGATCCCTTCACACAGCTGGCCATCGAGTAATGGCCTTATTTAATGCTCTGCCATGATTTGACAGCTGACGGCTCTGACATAAAGTGCCACGATGGTCCTGTCATAATGACAGACCCTTCGAGAATAGAAAAAAATCTCTGATACGATCCGAGATTGCCACATGGCAGATTCCCATGCGGCTCAATCGAAGAACAGCTTCATGCGGCTGGCAGGAATCATCTTCCTGCGGCTCACCAAGAAACCATCCCATGCGGCTCGCAAGTACTATACCTATGCGGCTCGCTGAGACGCTGTCTTATGCGGTTCATGGATATCATGCGGCTCTGGCAGGGTCCACCATTAAGACACGTGACAGGGATTCAATTACCCCATGACTTGACAGCTGGCAGCACGGGGGATTATGGGATGCGTGGTATTAAATCAATCAGAGATTTACTAGATCCCAATAACCATATTTAACGTTATCCTCATAATTAATGAGATAAGGTCATATCATTCATGATCAAGCCAATGGGACTCGTGGTGAGAGATCCAAGCTCGACACAACCAATCATGAAGATTTAAAGCAATCAGCATTAATCATTCACAGGATTCAATATTATCCACATTAATGGCCCAGATCCTTCACGCTTAAGACTAATGGTTCAGATTGATTAATTATCAGGCCGCCGCCACTTTGAGAATGGGCAATCATCGAAACCCTAATGATGCCTCCACTCCTATAAATAAGCAAGGTGCTATTCCCTTGCGAAAAAGAAGAGAGAGACAGAGAGACATTTTCCTCTAATAATCAGAGAGAAAATACACAGAGAAAGAGAGAAGTCAGAAGAGCAATACGAGAAGAGAAAGAAGAGCATTTCTTCATCAACGCCAACCATCTCGTCACAGGAGTCAAGGCTGCATACCGATCGTCCAAGGAGTAAGGCAGGGCTGTCATCGCCTTCCCGAGCCTCTATCGTCACCCTCCAGAATCTAAAATAAACAATTGTACTTAGACTGCTGTACCTAGGTTTTCGTCCCTAGGCTTTCTTTGTACAAGCGAGTTTGTAACGTGAAGTAAAAGTCCGGTCCTCCGATAATTGTTCTGTTCTTTTATATTTCATGGCAAACAATAGAGACCGACAAAGTCGATACCATGCTTTGATCCAACGTATCTGAAACTGATCGCAATGAAAATTAAGCCAAACCACTTGAGATAACCAACTACCCGTCTAACATGAATACCAAGCACAGATGAAAACACGGTATATTGAGTCAAGTCTTGATTTAGTAACATCATATTTATGGGTCCCAAATTCAAATCAAATATTTCATAGTCTCTTCAAAGTTCTTGTGCCGTTATTTTTTTTTTTCATTTCTTGCATTGTGTAGCTTTAGGTATTGATTTTGGTCTTTGGGATATAAGACTTCCTTTCCCTCATTATCTGTGACAAATAATCTATTATAATGTTCCATAAAATAGATCTTTTTCTAGTGAAATATTATTATATATGAATACTTCTAACTTCTGGAGATGATTTTGTGTATGCAGAATTTAATTTTCTACAAGGTTACTAGCATAATAACTATTTCAAAATTACTATAATATTTGAAACATTGTTATGAAAGATTGGCATAATGTTGGTTATGACTAGTAGCATCACTACTAAAATAACCCATTTTAGCGACGTCAGGAGACGTCGCTAAATAAGAAAAATACGTCGCTAAAACCAATTTGCGACGTATTTAGCGACGAAAACTGGACGTCGCTTATAGGCAAGTCACAGATGACACTTTAGTCGCTAAACGTCGCTATTTGCGACGAGGAGTTCATTGTCGCTAGACGTCGCAAAATTAGCGACAGATAGCGACGTATCACTACGTCGCCAAAATTGTGACGTAAAGCGACCACTTGCGACGCTGTAAACTTTATATATGATGACATGGCATGGCAGCCACGTGAGCAACTTAGCGACGGCTACCGACAGATTTAGCGACGTATATTAGTGACGTCTAGCGACGTTACGTCGCTATTTAGCGACGTATAGCGACGTCTACGTTCCGTCGCAGTACGTCACAGAACGTTGCTATACGTCGCAGATATTATAAAAAAAAATTTTAAAAATATAATTGATATTTTTGTTATGCTGTGTGTCTGTGTTTACAGTGTGTGTGAAGTGCAGTGTTCGAACCATCGACAGTTTCGCTTACTGTTCTATGTTTTATCTTGGATAGAAAGAGCAACAGTTCAGGGTGCACTTCTCAGAGCTTCCTCTTCACGTCATTCACCTTCTCGGAAACCTTTACGACGTCCCGAGAAAGTGAAGGACGTGAAAATGAAGCTCTCAGAAGTACACCCTGAACTGTTGCTATTTCTATCCAAGATAACACATACAACAGTAATCAAAACTGTCGATGGTTCCGAACACTGTATTTCACATTCACTGTAAACACAGACACACATCATAACAAAAATACACAATATATTTTTTTAAAATTTCGACAGCACCTCCTTTGTATATCAGATCATCGCTTATAACCCAGCGTAGGTATATTTGTCATCCCCGTCGCAGATATCACAAAGTAAATATCACAATAAAAATAGGAGGCAGTGTAAAGTAAATATCACAGACACACATCCTCACAAACATCCAATAGAGTCAAATAAAAATGGAAGATGATAAAAAGTCTCCCACCAAGTGTATAAATAACAGTGTATGAATAAACAATTTCCCCATAGGGCCAATACATACAAGTCACAAAAAACCAATAAAATTACTACGGACCTCTATCGCGCAACTGGGATAGAATGTAGTCATACTGCTCCTGGGTGAGCTGTACCGTAGGGGCAGTAGGAGACAGTGCAATATCTGGAGTCGGCGCTGGAGGCAGTGCAGTATCTGGAGTCGGCGCCGTCGATGGACCGGGAGGACGTATCTGCTCCAGCTCTCGCAGTCGCTCACCATGCGCAACAAGGGTACTCACCACCCTCTCAGTATACTGAGCGTGTGAGGCAGACATGCTCCTCTGCGATCCCTCCAGCTCGACCTGTCTACGCTATGTGCACTGTGTAGACTCGGTGAGCGTCTGCAAGCTGGCAGCTGTAGCCTGATGCAGACTTATCAGCTCTTGTATACAGCGCTCGACCGCATCAAATCGTCCGGTGATGATCGGAGGGTCGGATCATCGCTCGACCGCATCAGAAATCTGCTGCTGTAACTCGCGACGCAGCTCCTCGATCTGACGACAAACATCCTCAGCTCGTGACGACGCCTGCGTAGCCGGAGACTGCGCACTGATAGAGGGGGTCCGGGATGACTCCGAAGCCAAATACGCGCCGTAGGATCCCGTACCGTAGTACGTACCCTTCTGAAGACCGCCAACGGCGGTCATCCAGAGCTCGTCCGGCGATGAATCTGTAGGCGGCTGGGAGGAAGTACCAGCCCCACCCTCTGCTTGCGCACTAGCAGCAGCAGCCGCCTCCTTCTGTAGCCGAACAAACTCGGCCTAGAACATGTTTGCTAACGTGTAAGTATTTGCTAAAGTCTATATTGATATCTATTTTCCTGTTTTCTAAATTATAGTAAATTAATATAAAGAATAGAACGTACATATGCCTGCGTCGTCCTCTCGTCAATGAACTCCCCAGCCCTCCGATGGGTGACCAGGAAAACGGTCACCATGTTCGGGTCCTCACCCTTTTTTACCTGTTAAAATATATTATCTATTATTAGTATTAAACATTCTATCGAACTATATATAAATTAATGTCCATCATAGGAAACATACCAGACGCCGAAAATGCTCCGTCATCGGAATGGAGCCACCACACCACTTACCGGCGCTCGACCGCGCTACCTTGGCCTTCTCAGACCGCTCCTGGTAATTGCGCTCGCTGAATCTAGCCTTCATCGCAGTCCACTGCTCTGGCATAGTCCAACCCTGGATCGGCCTTCCGGAGCGATCACGACGCTTCTGGTCGTCGATCGCATCACGAATGAGCTTGGCTGCGACGGCAGAAAATTGGCCCTCGATCCTCGCCGCCCGGTGTGGTGGATAGAAATAGGTTCTCTACAAGAAGTAAAATACAAAAGTTGTATAATATACACAAATGATTATTAAAATTTAAAAATAAACAAATTTTTTACCTTGAAATGGGCGAACCAAAAGGCCTTCCTATCTGCGGGAGCATCTGAGTAGTTAATCCAAGCCCCACCATAGTTCTGCCTCAGAAATGTCTCCAGCTGTCTCTGTACTGCAGAAGGCCGATATCTATACAATAATAATTTTTCATGAATATATATGTACATATAATTATTTGAGAAATATATATTTATTAATTAACTTACTTCATAGGCCCGTCCGTCCAAATCTCCATACGCGTCTCGTCTGGGGGAGCGCATGGAGGGTCGCTCTCATCTCCTGGCTGGGCAGGATCAGTCTGATCGCCGTCCTCCATATGCTCATCGTCGGCTCCCCCCATAGAGCTGTCGACAGGAGGAATGCTGGACGGGGGATCGGGGATACTAGACGCGGGATCAGGAAGGCTGGACGATGAGGGAGGAGTCGGCAACCTGCTGGACGCGGGATCAGGAAGGCTGGACGACGAGGGAGGAGTCGACAACCTGCTGGAACTGTCCTGTCCCGGTAATGGACCGGGAACAGAACGGTACAATGGCGTACTCGGAGATGAGGATGAGGGTACGGAACTGCCCTCTCCATCCCTATGCCGAGGCTGACGGGACTGGCTAATGTAAAATCCTCCGCGTCGTCCAGATGGTCTAGTCATACCTGATAATAACATATGACAATAAAACAAAAATACATATTTATATGATAGACATCACAAATTTTTGAAAAATATCATGGTCACAGATATAAGTGTCACTAAAGTGTCACTAAAGTGTCACAGATTTATTATTACAAAAATATATATTTATATAATAGACATCACAGATTTTAATCCTCTTCTGAAAATTCATCTAGTTCGTTTAGCTCATCATCTTCTTCTTCTTCTTCTTCTTCCTCCTCTACATCTTCACTTTCATCTGCATTTTCCTCTTCAGATAATTCTACTTCTTCTACATAATTAGATGTGTAATGAGGAACTTTCGTCGTGTCCACTTCTATAATATTTGTTACAAGAGGTAGTTCATCCTGTTGATAAGCTATATCGTCAACCTCAAATGTATTTCTAGCTTTGGTCTTGCATACTGTCCACCAGTCCGACCTTGTTGTTCTCCGTTTAGGATAACTTGTGAAGTACACGAGCTGAGCCTGACTTGATAGGACAAATGGTTCATAGGCTTGATATCGACGTCGATAGTTTATATCAACAAGACCGTGCTTGTCTACTTTCCAAACTTGACCTTCAATCGGATCGAACCAATCACACCTGAATAACACAATCTTAGCAGGCTCTATTCCATAACTATATGTCAGCTCCACGATCTCCCGTAGCACGCCATAGAAATCATTGCCCGTATCAACTTTTTTGTAGTTCGAAGATCTGATACACAAACAGCTATTTTTGGTGGAGTCGAGATCCACAAAGTTGTCTCTGATCGGGCAAGTTGTTGACTTGAACCTAAACCCATTAACACAGTAGCTTGGCCATATTTTTACAGCATAAATTGGTCCTTTGGCTAGCGTTCTAATAGACTCATTCTCAAGTCTTGTGTATGGACGATCAACCTAAATACCACAAAAGAAGCAATTAAGCTCATTCTCAATCAAGTGCATATACAGAAAGGTAATTACAGAGTTCTCAAGTCTTACATATGCACTCAACCATGATGGAAAATAATGCCTCATTTCTTGTTCTAGTTCTTCTTCTGTTATGTGTGGCCTACCTGACCTCACATCATCATTAAATATGCTGAAAACAACATCGTGCAATTAATGTAATAGTATCATTCTCAATACTATTAAAATAATGTAGACGTATTATTTACTTACCCCTCCAGTTTCTCTACTTCCTCCTCGTCGCAGTTGAGTAATACATACACCTGAGCAGCCCTTAGCACATCATCGTTCAGATATCTCTTCTTCATTTTACCCGATGGCTTTCCTGGAGCATTGAATACCTTCAGTATTGTATCATTACTTTCATGATCACCCTCGTCGTTTCTGGAAGCTCTCGTTCTATTAGTTGTAACATGAGGCTTGAAATACATCGAACAAAAGTTTGTAATCTCCTCGAGAACATAGGCTTCACAAATAGAACCCTCGACCCGTGCCTTATTTTTCACCTTTCTTTTTAGGTGATTCAAATGTCGCTCGAACGGGTACATCCATCGATATTCGACGGGTCCACCAACACGTGCCTCATAGGATAGATGAATCGGCAAATGCTCCATAGAGTCGAAGAATCCAGGAGGAAACACCCTATCTAGCTTGCATAGTGTTACCGCAATATCCTTCTCTTGCTTTTCTAGACGATCAACGAGCAATTTCTTAGAACAAAGATCCCTGAAGAATATGCTAAGCTCCGTCAATGGATCCCAAACTGCCTGCGGTAAGAATTCTCGAAATACAATCGGAATTAACCTCTCCATGAATATGTGACAATCGTGGCTCTTCATACCCGTCAATTTGTTTTCCTTCGGATCGACACATCTTCTCAGATTTGACACATATCCGTCTGGAAATTTTAGGCCCTGGATCCACCGATAAAGTCTCACTTTATCCTCCTTGTCCAGCGAGAAAATTGACTTCGGCAGGAACTGTTTTTCATTCTGCAGTATCAAATGCAACGCAGGACGTTTATATATTTCTTCTAAGTCCAACCTGGCCTTGGGATTGTCTTTCGTTTTTCCCTTTACGTCCATCACAGTATTAATTATGTTATCAAACACATTCTTCTCAATATGCATGACATCAAGATTATGTCTGATCAGATTGGTACTCCAGTATGGCAGATCCCAGAATATGCTCCTCTTTGTCCAGTTATGATCTCTACCAAATCCATCGCACTTGTACCCAGTTGTAGGATCTTCGATATCACTTGAAAAATCTTTAACCTTCTCACATATCGTGGCTCCGTACCACCTTGGCGGTGGATCACCCTTCTCTACAACGCCGGCACGGAATACATTCCTGTTCCTTCTGAACGGATGATCTTTTGGCAGAAATTATCGCTGACAATCAAAGAAGCACGGTTTTCCTCCGTGTTTCAAGCGGAAAGCCTTACTACGGTCCATGCAATACGGACATGAGAGACGGCCATGAGTGCTCCATCCAGATAACATTCCATAGGCCGAAAATTCTGTTTCCTGGAAACATCGTACGTGTTAGCGCCTACTTTCCATAACTGATTCAACTCATCTATCAAAGACTGTAAGTACACGTCAATGTTCCTCTTGGGATTGTTCGGACCAGGAATTATAACGGTTAGAAACATGTACTGAGTCTTCATGCACATCCAAGGCGGTAGGTTATACGGAGTGACAATCACAGGCCAGCACGAATACTGGAATCCCGAAAGACCAAAAGGAGTAAAACCGTCAGAAGATAGTCCCAACCTGACATTACGCGGATCTGAAGCAAAATCGGGATACACTCGATCAAAGTGCTTCCATGCTTCTCCATCGGATGGGTGATCCAACACTCTTTCAATCTGTTCTCGCATGTGCCAACTCATATTTTCGGCCGTCTCTTTCACCATAAATAATCTTTGCAACTGCGGCGTTAAAGGCAAGTAGTGCATTGAATCGGTCGGTCTTCTTGCACCGGTAGACCTTCCTGTACTAGTTGTCTTATAACGATCAGCACCACAAAATCTGCACACATCTGCGTCCTTGTCGTCTTTGTAGTACAGCATGCATCCATTGCGACAGAAATTGATTTTCTCGTATTCCATCCAGAGCGATCTCACCATCCTCTTAGACCGGTAGAAGTCTTAGGCAACTTAGCACCCGCCGGCAAGATCTCTATAATCAACTCCAACACTCGGTTGTAGCATTCTTGCGACTTGTTAAAATCTGACTTAATGCTCAACAGTCTTGTAACCACCTCCAACGGTGAATGATCCTCACAACCAGGATACAATAGAGTCCTTGCATTCTCCAGCAACTCCATGAACTGTACAGCATCGGCGTTCGGTGCCTCCTCAGGTGCATCATGAACGAAACTAGGCCCCGCAGCGTCGAAAACCATGTTCACGCACCCGTCGTCGTATGCCTGATTATCTGAAACAAAATTAGGTCCCGCATGCATATATGGCTCAACATAAGGCTCCGGCTCTGATGCTAAAGACACAAGTTCTCCGTGTGCGGTCCACTGATAGTAATTAGGCGTGAAACCCCTCGAGTACAAATGATATGTCACTTCCACTTCTGGATAATATTTCACGTTATGATATTTCACACACGGACACTTAATTTTGGTGCCGTCCATGTACTGAGGGAACGCCTTAGCAAACTGCAGGAACTGCTCTACTCTCGCTATGTATTCATTCCGCACACCACACATATCATCAGGACGACGATTGTACATCCATGAATGATTCCGCAAGTAGTAATTCATATCCATTTGGAAATAATTCTGCAAAGATGGACACACATTATCCAACAGGCACAAATTCGTATATTATGTCTTATTAGGGACACACATTAGTAGCGGACAGTTACTAATATCAATGAATGCAATCTAGGTCAAACTAGGTTGTACTAAGTCAAACAAAGTCAAACAATGTCAACCTAAGTCAAACAAAGTCAAACAAGGTCAAAGTAGGTCAAGGGTTGACCTATAGTTGACTTTGTCAACTCTTAGTCCAATCTAAGTCAAATATCCTATTTCTAGTCATTACCTACCAAGATACCGTTTACCTTATCGCTATTGGTATCCCAATACCAATACCTTAAGTTGGTACCCTTTACCTTATCGCTATTGGTACCCTTTACCTTATCGTTATTGGTACCCTTTACCTTATCGTTATTGGTTAATAGTCAATTCAATTTCAGTTATTCAAGGGAATCAGTTGACACATTTAGTGGATTTATCTCAGGAATAGGAAAAACAATCTCAGTCCTATTTACAGTTTAAGGAAAATGAAATCTACAAGGACTGTTACTCAAATAGACCACCTGTTGACTGATACAAGAATACCTATCATCAAAAGCCCCAAACTCGAGCCACACTCCAAACACTGACCCATTTGTGAAAATAGGACTGAACCTGTGTGGCATGGACTGATGTATGGTAGGTAGGTGACTAGACACTTGATGTTAGGGACTGATACTCAAGTATTTAGTCAAGTGACCTCAGGAACTGAACTCATATTCAATAGGGGACTGAACTAACCAATAAGCAATTTGGGGGCTGAATAATTGATTCAAAACTGATTTAAGGACAGGCTGGACATCTAAGTTGATAACTAATGTCGATGTGGGTGGAATGAACTAAAAAGGTAATCCTTCAACCAAACAATACCTAATCTATATGTCAGTCATGGGACTGAACAACTGAATACAAGACAAATAATAGGACTGGAACTAAATAAATGCCTGGACTGATATGAAGAGATAATATGGACTGCAATATGCCAAGCAAGACTGATACACATAGTTGATACCAAATGGATATGGGACTGAACATTACACTGTGGTAATCCCCCAAACTGGACTGTACAGTGGTAAATGCTAACATGTGGATCAAATGTGGACTGTTTAAAGCTCACTGACTGAACGAAGCTAAGGGATTGAATCGATATAAAGGCAATGGACTGACCTACTAAGAGACTAACAATGTATACATTCACACTTACAAACTTGAGTCTATATATATATATATATACAATGACTGGACAGTCATACATGGTTGATCACATATGGAATAAACAGCCCACACAAATACACACCCACAGTCCACTTAAACCACAAATCCCCCAATCAATATAACTACTTCTATTATACCCTTGTATGCTAGATTATCATACCAATGCTAAAGCTATAGCAAAGCACTCCTAAACTAAAGGTTAAAATTTGAATTTAGAGCATTGATGCTCTTTGAGTCATTTTGACAAACACTTGGCGTGCATATCAATGTCTGTGTCTCTGTGTGTGTGTGTGTGTGGTGTGTGTCCGTGTGTGTCCGTGTCTCTGTGTGTGTGTGTGTGTGTGTGTGTGTGTGTGTGTGTGTGTGTGTGTGTGTGTGTGTGTGTGTGTGTGCGTGTGTGTCCGTGTCCGTGTGTGTCCGTGTGTGTGTGTGTGTGTCCGTGGGAGAGGAGGAGGAGGAGGAAGGAGAGGAGTTAGGTTAGGGTTTACCTAAGGAAGAGGAGGAGGAGGTCGGATTGGGGGAGGAGGAGCTCGAGGAGGAGGAGCTCGCCGGAGGGGGAGGGAGTCGCCGGGGGGGAGGGGGTCGCCGGGGGGGGGGGGGGGGGGGGGGAGGGCACTGACAGAGGGGGAGGGAGTCGCCGGGGGTGGGGGGTGGGGGGGGGGGGAAATTAAAATTTTTGGGGTTTTCGAGTGAGAGTGAGGGGGAAAGAAGGCAGCGGCGTGCCCTAAGTAAAATAACTTAGCGACGTCACGTGTTGACGTCGCTAAACGTCGCAACCATGGCGACATATACTTATAATATGTCGCTGAACGTCGCTATTCAGCGACGTAGTATACTCCTGTCGCAGAACGTCGCTAGCCAGCGACGTTTTGCGACGTGTTTATAAAGAAGTCGCTACTGGCGACGTAATTTCTTGCCGTCGCTACATTACGTCGCTATTTGATGATATTTTAGTAGTGCATTATGAGCATCCGTATTATAAATATGAAAATTAAAAAATAATTAAATTTTAACATCAAAATTAGCTAATTTCTATAATATTTTTTTTACTCAAACCTCAATTTGATTTCCATCAAAGCCGGATGTAGAATTGTTGCAGCTTGGTGGTGGTCGATCAAGTTGAAGCCTCCAATTTTTTCAAATTCCTACACGTTTTTGGGACTTACAATTTCTAGCCACTTGACCAGATTTCTTAAAAGTATGAGAAGAGAGGAAAAAAAATTTTATTGTGGTAAATTTGTTTGAATTAAGTCATATTTATAGAATTTTTTGGATGTCAAAAGACCATCACTATATTTAGAATATAGTTGATATAGCATAATTTTGGTTAGTTTCAGCGAAATAATCAAATATCCTTAGATTTTGGAAGTATTTTGATAAAAACACCCCCATTTAATAAAATGGTTGCTGGAATTTTTTTTATACCAAAATATTCCTCCCAACGTTATAAAAACGGTAATAAAGGAGGTTATTGGTAAAATAATTCTCAAATTACTAATAGGGTAGGCCCGAGGAGGTTTTTCGGGTTGATTTGGCCTGCGACCGTGTCTGGCCGGGCCGGGGTAAACCGTACTAGTGAGCGAAATCCTGTTCATATTGGATTTTTTGAAGGACCAGTCCACGTCGGACAAACGAGCCAGCGTATTAAACCTAATCCGAACCTGATTTGTTCGTGGGCTGGGCTAGATCGATCCGTTGACCATGTTCTGGCCGTCCTAGTCCGAATTTGACCGTGTCAGTTGCGGACCGGATTTCGGGCCCACTGGTCCAATAAGCATCTTGACTTCACTCAAGCAGATTTAAGAGGAGGAAAAGAAAAAATGGCCTGTTGGCTGGTGCAAATAATAACCCTAGTCTTGTTAAAGTGCTACTTAGAATCAGCTATCATTGCCCAGATTATAGCATTCATGGCTAGTGACCCCTCAACCATTGATGGATTTTAGCTCCCCAATCCTACTTCCTTCCCCCACCAAGAGTTGTCCGCCAGACCTCCCAATAGATTTCGATCCTGAATCTCTTTTTGACGATTTTACAGTCGGCCACCATTAATTGTTTCAGAATTTATCTGTGTCGAGTGTGCAATAATTAATATATGTGCCAAACTATCTGTACATTATGCAGCGGCACTGAGAATAATCACAAGTTCATAAGAACTCAGTAAGTGATCATTCCTTGCATGGCGAACATAGTGAATTTTCGCGGTCTTCCTATCAACAGATCCGTCACTACTGGACGATGGTCCGCGGCCCTCTTCATCATAGGTATCGAGAGGAGGGATCAGGATTTCCTTAAATATTTTCGAACAAAATATATATATCCGAATATTTCTGTATTAAGTTTTTCTTTTTGACCGTTCAAATTAGATCAAACTCTCGCGAGATATGTTATGTGCGTGCAGGAGTGGAGATAGCCGAGAGGGCCGCGTACTACGGGATAGCGCTGAACCTGATCACCTACCTGACGGGCCACCTCCACGAGTCCACCGCGTCGGCCGCGGCATCCGTGAACACGTGGTCGGGAGTGGCGTCGCTGATGCCGCTGCTCGGCGCCTTCGTCGCGGAATCCTACCTCGGCCGGTACCGGACCATCGTCGTCTCGTCTGTCGTCTATGTGCTGGTATGTATGCTCCTTAATTTCTCTGCTCATCTTGTATAAAGTAGTGTGGTTACTGTTACATGGGCGTACTAATTGCTAAACTAATGGAAACATTGGCGGGTCTAATACTATCCACAAGTGTTGTTAAAAAACTGTCAAGAAAATCTGTCAGGTCTGACGTGTGCCAGGTGTGATGCATGCACAAGTCTGCGTCGAGAGAGATGAGACAAGTGAGCGGTAGTTTAAAACCAATGTTTTAAAAATCGGACCGGAGTTTGACCCGGCCAAGGCACTGAGTCGGATCAAACCGGTTCAACCAGTGGATTAATCTAAATGGTCCAAGTTTAGGCTCCGTTTGGTTATGGTTTTAAGCTCATGTTTCTGAGTTTAAAATCAAAAAACCAACAGAGAGTGTGTTTGGCGTTCAAACACTCAAAATTTGTTGGCTTAATTGCTACTTGATACCCTCAACTATTACCATTTTTCAACTTGGTACCCTAAACTTTTTTTGTAACAACTTGATATCCGAATATTTTGGACAAAAATGCCCCTACCCCTAACCCCCCTCCCCCGTGCTCGCTTCGCCTCCCCTCTGCTAGCTCCGGCCGCAGCTCCCCCCCCCCCCCCCCCCCCGCTCGCTCACTTCAGGCCATCCCCCCCCTGCTCGCTTCAGGCCATCCCCCCCCCTCTCGCTCCGGCCGTCCGCCCGCTCCCGCTTCTCCCTAGGGTTCGGCAGCGGGAGAAGGGGGCTGGGAGGGAGGGTGCGGGGCGGGAGGTGGCCCGGAAGCGAAGAGGGGGGGGGGGAGGTTGGCCGGAAGCGAGGAGGGGGGGGGGAGGGTCGGCCGGAGCTAGAGGGGGGTGGCCGAAGTGGGGGAGGAGGTGGAGGGAGGGAAGGAATAAGGCATTTTGGGATTTTAAAATGTTAGGTATTAAGTTGAAAAAAAAATAGTTGAGGTATCAATCTGTTATGAAAAAAAGTTTAGGGTATCAACTTGAAAAAGTGTGATAGTTGAGGGTAGCAATTAGCAATTAAGCCAAATTTGTTTTCAAATTTTTTTTTTGAAAACCAAAGTTATAATGTTGCTTTCAGAGAGCAACTAAAACAAGCTTTCTGAAAACAATTTTCCAAAAAATGTGGGCCCCACAACCCACCTCCCAAGTCTCTCGCGCATACACACTCTCTCTTCTCTCTCTCTCTTTCCTCATTTGCTTCTCCAGCAAAGCTCTCTTCTTCCCAACTCTTTTGCAGAGCCTCCCTTCCCGAATCCCTCCCTCCCCCTCCTCCGCTCCCACCTTTACCCACTCTACCTCCGACCACTTCCCCCACCCCTTCTCCCGTCCTCCTCCCACAACCTCGAAGCCGACGCCTCTCCCCCTCTGCGTTCGAGGGAAGCCATCACCGGTCGGTGGAGCTCGTCTCGACGCGTGGACGTGGATCTCGAGGTGGGTCTCGACGTAGTGGAGGGAAGCCATTACTGCCCGGTAGAGCGCCTCCTCCTCCCACAACCTCGTTTTGGATCTCAACGTGGTGGACGAAGCCGGCCTTGAGCTTGTTCTCGGCCATGAAGTTGGCCGGTGGAGCTCCTCCTCCTCTCACATGTTCAGATCTAGGGGTGTTCCTATGCTAGGGCTCATCGACGAAGTCGGCCGGTGGAGCTCCTCCTCCTCCCAAGACCTTTGTGCAGATCTAGCGGTGCTCCTACGCTAGGGCTCGTCAACAAAGTCGGCCTCGAGCTTGTTCTCGGCCAGGCCATGTTCTCAGGCCATAGTTGGACACGAACAAGATTAGGGTTCTGTGGACATAATTAGGATTCTGTGGACATAGTTTGGAAGGAACACAGTTGGACACATTTGGGAGGGACATAGTTGGACACGAACAACTATGGACACAGTGGACATAGTTAAAAAAATCATTTTCTAAAATATTTAACCAAACACAATTTTTAACTTGTGTTGTTTAAAACCAGTTTTCAGATGAGAGTAACCAAACGCAAAGTAAAAATTTCTACACTCAGAAAACACCTTTATAACTTAACTTTCATAAAACTGTTTTCAGAAAGAAATTTCAAAAACATATCCAAACGGACCCTTAATCTTTATGGACACTATTTTTTATAAAAATATGAGTTTTTTACAAAACACTGGGTCAATGATGAACCTGACCGAAAAAACTATCGGTTCACAGTTGAACCGGTTCAACCGGCCGATCCGGTCCGGTTTTTAAAACATTGTTTAAAACTGGATTCGACACAAGCTCAGTTTTGGCCAGAGTTTGACACTTTGTTTGTTGGTCCGCATGTGATTGAGCCACAGCCGTTCTCCAGCGGCAGCCGGAGCTGTGTCTTGTTAATTTTCATATCTGAGGATTAGGGGTGCAAACTCAGGCGAGTTGGATTGGGCTTGAAGTCAATCCAAACCTAATCCGATGAATCATAAGTCTAGTTTGAGTCCAAGTCTGATCCGACTTCGGTTTCAACATATGGACCCCAAACCAAGTCCCGAGAACCGGATTAGGCTCAGGTTGGATCGGATTCATCGGATTTATCAGTCTCTAATATAAATTTTTTAAATAAAATAATATTAAACACATAATTAAATAGCAATCAAGCCTTTATCATTACAAATACAACTGAAATAAGATTTAGGATAAAGGGTTGAAGAGTCTGGGTGAAGAAATTTAGCATTTAAATTTTTTATTTAAGAAGTATGAAACAATATACATATATAATTATATGTAAGTCGGCTTCGGATTCTTCTAGTAACCCGACACATGAATCCGAGCTCAACCCGATTTTTGATTGGGTTCAAATTTTTTAATCCAAATCGAAACCGAGTATCTTCTCTAATCCAATCCAAAACGGGTGTACCCGATCGGGCTCGGATTTAGTCCACCCAAATTGTACCCCTACTAAGAATATCCTCAACACGGTTATCAATAAATTATTATTACTTTTTTAAAAAAATTAGTGTGGTCAACGGAGCCGTGTTTTAATAATTTTAATCGCTGAAAATACCTCGACATGGTTGTCATCAAATTATTATTACTTTTTAAAAAAATTAGAGGCTAGATGACCACACTTGTTCCTTAGCGTGTTCTTCCTTGAGGGTACACCATTTTAGGAATAGTCCAAAACTTACATAGAGATCCCAATTATCAGGATCAATCTACTATTTACCAATATTTTGAAAATCGGACCGATGGTCGAACCGAATTTTTTGGTATAGGTCGGACCATGATACAACCGAGGTTCAAATATACTTGGTTTAGTGGTTTGGTTCAAATATGTAAGATATCCATATTTACTTCTTAGTTTGGTTTGGTTCTTAGTATATTGGTTTGGTTTTTTTACAACAGTAAGATCTATCAAAACCAATCCAAGAATCAAATGATACAAAATTCACATGACAATTTATTTTGAATTTTTTTAAAAAAAAATTGGCCGGTCACGGTTGTACTCCGATTTTGGAAAAAAAAAATCGACGGTTTATTAAAAGACCAAGTTTAATCGGACCGGACCGATTTTTTTGGTTGGACCGGCCGGTCCAACTGCCGGTCCGATCTGGTTCTTACAACACTGTTATTTATATAGGGCCCTCACTTTCAGATTAGTCCAAATTTTACAAAGGGCTCCCATTTTCAATATCCATCCAAAATTTAGGGTTTCAGGTCGCCCGGCCAGTAATTAAACACCTTGATCTTGAACGCAAAGTGCAAACCGACGGTGTCGATGGAGTTGCTTGAATATGACTTGTGCTTAACCTTTCTCTTCTAAGACCATCTCCAATGGGGTTTGTATCTTCCCTATTTATATGAAAGAAATCTATTTTAGAAAAAATTTCTTCCAATGTTTATTTCTATTACCATTTCTATCCTAGGTGGCAATGATGTAGGATAGAAACTTTGGGTTTCTACATGTAGAAACTCTCATAGAAATTTTTCTCTTCTCGTGACAATTATTATTGGATCTCACACCATTAAATTGGTCATTTCACTATGTGACACATAGGCCTCGTTTGATTCACGGATTTAAGGAATCCGGAAAGGAAACTTGTTCCTTTTCCTTGTTTGGTAGCCACAAATTTGGGAAACACTTTCCTGACATGGGAAAAATAGGAGGAAAAATGGTTCATCTCATGATCCATGGGATTCATTTTCCTCCTCCTTTTCCAACATTAATTACCAAACATTATGACAAAAGTAGCCTTGATTTATTACCTATTTTAACAATTAACGCTTCATTATAATTATGTTGACATTGGATATTGTTGGAACAATGATATATTTTTTCTTTCCTTTCCTACACCAACCAAACATAGGAAAGAAAATTTGATAGGAATTCTACTTTCCCATCCCCATGGAAAATACATGGGAATTGATTTTCTTTCCGTGAACCAAACGAGGTCATAGAATAGAAATGGAGAACCATTGAAGAACATCTTTGTATGTTTAAAGTACAATACCAAATATGAAAAGAACTCAATTTTAGAAATCACCATTATAGATCGTCTAATATTCTCAATCCAATCCCCCAATTTAATTAGTCCAAACTTTGTATAAGGTCCGTTTGATAGTTTGCTCCTACTTTGTATTAGACGGTCATCATATAGCTAACAACACATTTTGACATTCACGAATCACAATGGCGGACCTAAAAAAAATTTGGTTTTCTTTCCATGTATAATTTATTTTTTTTGCTATTTTTTTGTGAGTCACTCTGTACTAGTCCATGTATATGTTAGCTAACAACACATTTAAGACAACTCCTTCACTCCAGTCCACTTCAGCTCAGATTTCTGGTTCCGCCCTTGACCAATCAAATTGCAGGGCTTGGGCTTGCTGACACTCTCTTCCGTGCTGCGGACACTGAGCGCGCGCTCCCGGATCGCATTCTTCTACCTCTCCTGTACCTGGTCGCGTTCGCGCAGGGTGGGCACAAGCCCTGCGTCCAGGCGTTCGGCGCGGACCAGTTCGACGAGAACGACCCGGAGGAGTCCGCGGCCAGGAGCTCCTTCTTCAACTGGTGGTACTTCGGGCTGACCGCAGGCACGGTCGCCTCGGTGGTGGTCCTGAGCTACGTCCAGGACAACGTCGGCTGGGGCCTCGGCTTCGGAGTTCCCTGCGTTCTCATGGCGGTCGCACTGGTCGCGTTCTTGGCCGGCACGAGAACTTACCGCTACCATCTTCTGGAGGACGAGAGCCCCTTCTCTAGGATCGGGAAAACGTTTCTCGTTATGGCGAGAGGCTGGCTGGCCAGTCGTCGTAACAAGAATCGCGGCGATTCCGCGACGCCGGAGGGAGCTGGACGGGGGCAAGATCAAGCTGCAGCTGATCAGTCTAAGTAAGTTCCGTATCCTCATTCTTCTTCTTCTTCTCATGACTGATTCAATCTCTGATCAAAAGAGAATTTTGTTCTCTTCGACAAGTTTGTTTAGTTTAGTCTAAAGGGACGTTTGGTACGCGGTATTTTTTAATGAAAATTTATTACCATATTTGTTTGGACTATAAAAAGTTTATTTCGGAAATTAAGAATACCGGATAAATAGTTTAACCATAAAATATGAAAAATTCTATCCCTTAAAAGTATGTGGGTATATTTTTTGTCCGGGCAAAAAAAAAAATTTGTTTAGATTTTTCTTCTTCTTTTTGAACGATTTTTTCGTTACTCATATTCAAGGTGCACCCACTGCACGAATTTTTTCACTTTTAACGGAAACCGTCCATAGCTGGCGGTTAAACCTTTGATCGATAATTTTTGACAAAAATATTCTCGTCTTCTCACTCACAAACCTAAACCCAAACCACTCCGCCGCTGCCGCGCCCCGCCCCTGTTCCGTCGATGCCTCCCTCCCGCTCTCGCTCTCACTCCCGCCGCTGCCGCGCCCATCACCACCACCACCACCACCATTATTACACCATCACTGCCACCACTTTTACCTTTACCTTTACCTTTACCTCTACCTTCACCATCACCACCACCACCATCACCTTCACCAACACCACCATCGCTACCCCGTCACCCCGGTTGCGCTGCCCCTACACCTCCGCTCAGCTGTCGCGCCACAGTCCCGCCCCTCCCCGCTCCCGCTCCGTCCACGCGCCCCGTTCCGCTCCACCTCCTACCGTGTCTTCTTCCCAATTGTGTTGCTGAGGTCGCCACCGTCGCTGCGTCGGGGAGGGGAGAGACGGTGGCGCTGCGGCAGCAGCAGCAGCCGCCGACGGTAGCGCGCAGCGGGTAGCGGGTGTTGGGGGGAGGGTGTGGGCGGCAACCGGTGGGGGCATGCGCGCAGCGGAGTGTGTCTTGGAACGAGGGGTCGCGGGGAAGAAGAGAGCATTTTCGTCCAAAACATGGATCAAAAGAGTTGACCGTTAACGAAAGACGGAAATCGTCAAAAATGGGGGGTGCCTTGCATTATAGAAATTGTGTGGGATACACCATGAATTTGGATAAAACAAGTAGAGTAAACTCAAAATTAAAAAATAAATAAATAAATAAATAAATAACAAACTTTTTTGTCGTTTTTTACCGTCGTTTTTTCTTTTCCTTTTGTCTTTTTTAATCATTTTTTTAGTTTTGTCATTTAAAAAAAAAATTTGGGCTTCTGGTGGATGATTCAACCTCTGATCAAAACATGATAGAACTTTGTTCTGGATCTATTCGACAAATTTGTTTAATTTAGTCTAAGGGTCTGCTTGCTAACGATGTTTTGTTCCTCTCAACTCTCAAGCAATTGCAACTAACCAAATAGTATTATGCAGCAATATCAAGGAAGATGGCCATGAACCAAGCCCGCAACAAATAGAAGAGGCGAGAGGCGTGCTCCGGCTGTTCCCGATATGGACGACCTGCTTGATCTACGCGGTAGTCTTCGCGCAGTCCTCGACCTTCTTCACAAAGCAAGGCAGCACCATGGACAGACGCATCGGCTCGAGCTTCCGAGTCCGCCGGCAGCGCTCCAGAGCTTCATAGGCGTATCCATCCTCGTCCTGGTCCCCGTCTACGACCGCGTGCTGGTCCCGGCGGCCAGGAAGTACCTCTCCAAGTCGTCGCCGCCGTCGGGCATCACCCCCTCCAGCGCGTCGGGACCGGGATGCTCGTCTCGACCCTGGCGGTGGCGGCGGCGGCGCTTGTGGAGAGGAAGAGGCTCCGGACCGCCAGAGACTGCGGGCTCGTGGATCTCCCGGGCGCGACCGTGCCCATGAGCCTGTGGTGGCTGGTCCCGCAGTACGTGCTGTACGGAGCCGCGGACGTCTTCACCATGGTTGGCCTGCAGGTAGGGGTGAGCATTATTCGGTTTTGGACCGATAGCCGAATAAAAAATTCGGTTCGATTTTGGTTTTGAAAATACTAAAAGAAATTATTCGATTTCGATTTCGGCCCAAAACAGAAAATCAAATAAATTTTTTTTAGTTAATATTTATTTATTTATTTTATTTTATTATATATATATATATATATATATATATATATATATATATATATATATATATATATATATATGACTTAAAAATATCCAACGGATGTGAACATAGAAATGCCTATCTTTCCCCTCTCTCTCTCTCTCTCTCTCTCTCTCTCTCTCTCTCTATATATATATAATATATATATATGGTAAAGTGCAAAAAAAAATTCGTTGAATTTTTGTTTTTTGTACTAAAAGATCCCATGCTCTTAAAATTCCTGAAAGTATGAAATCTGTTCATTTTGTCCCCTTTTCGTTAACTGATGTTAAGAGGGGTGTGTAATGACCATTTTACCCCTCCACTCTTCCCCCTGCTCTCTCTCTTTCCGGTGGTGCGGGGAGGAGGAGGAGGGAGGCGGGACTGCCCGGGGCGGGGAGGAGGAGGAGGTGGACTGGGCTGGCCGGGACGCGGAGGAGGGGGGGGGGGGGGAGTGCTCGCCGGAGTAATGAAGGAGGCTGAGGGGGACGGGGAGGAGGGAGGGGAGGGGGCTGTCCGGGGCGGGGAGGAGGAGGAGGAGCAGGGCTGGCTGGGACGGGGAGGGGGGGGGGTGCTCGCCGGAGTAAGGAGGGGGGCTGGGGGGGGGGGGGGGGGGGGGGGGAGGAGGGGGGCGGTGGCTGGTCGGAGGGAGGAGGGAGGAGGGCGGAGGGGAGAGGTATAGGGGGGGGGGTAGTTTATATTTATTTATTTATTTTTATAAAAAAAAATGTCACTTAACAGTCAAAACTAACGGTCAACAGACGGTAGGGGGCTGGCCGAGCAAGTCATAGATTGCGGGGGTCTTATGTGCTAAATTTGACTAAAAAAAATTTCTACTCAAAAGATGGACATTTAACGAGAATTTTTTTACATTTTACCCATATATATATGAGTCCAGATCGGGAGCCCTCCCAGCGGGAGCCCTCCCAAAAGTCCCCTCTTACTGCACCGTTGGATCGAGGGGGACGCTCCCGCAGGCCCCACGCCGTCCGCTCGATCCAACAGTGCACTATGAGGGCGGGGTGCTTTTAGGGGGCTCCCGTTGGAGGGCAATTGAATAAACCGAAAACGAACCGATTTAATTCGGTTTGGTTTGATTCGGTTACGAGCCAATTCGATTCGGTTTCGATTTTTGGTCCAATCCGATTTTTGATTGTTCGGTTTGATTTGAACCGAATTAACCGAATGCTCACCCCTACCTGCAGGAGTTCTTCTACGACCAGGTTCCCGACACCTTGAGGAGCCTCGGCCTCGCGTTCTATCTCAGCATCTTCGGCGGGAGCTTCGTCAGCGGCCTTCTCGTGTCGGTGGTCGACAGAGCAACCGGAAAGAGTACGGGCCAGAGCTGGCTGTCCAGTAATCTGAACCGCGGCCATCTTGATTACTTCTACTGGCTCCTTGCTGGATTGAGTGCATTGGAGTTCGTCATTTACCTGTTCCTCGCTCGAGCTTATGTGTATAAGATTAAAGGAAGTGGTGCAATTTAAAGACATCTTTTCTTGTACTGGTGAACTTGATTAATATACGAGAATGAATTGATATTTAATATATGGCTAAATTATAATTTGGTACTCTCGATTATTTTATTTTTTTAACTTAATATCCTAAACTTTGATAGACATCAACTTGATATGCTCTTTTCAAACGGTATTAATAGAGTTAGAAAATGACAAAAATATTCTTCCCAAAAAAATTGAACCATGTTAAATCTTGTATTCTTGTATTTCTTCTTCTAATTCACTTGTACCATTTTCATAACAAGTGGTATTTGAGCATTCTTCGAAGCTTCGAGAAAAAAATGTAGAATCGATGACAACAAAAGAAGAAAAAGGTCAAGTTTGATGAAATTGATTTCTTTTCCAGTGGATGTAGATTCAAGATTATTTGTGTCAAGCCCAATCGCAAAATACATTGTACCAACACATGATCTAGTCAGTTAACACAATAATGTTCCATACATTATGTCCACTATATACATAAATGATCATCTTCAGCCGATCTGTTACAAGATTCCAACCGAGCTCCAATATTTCAGTACGTCCAAGCAAACTCCACACCTGAGAAAATCTGGTGGGGGTCATGATCAGCAATGATGAATGGCCTCCAGCCGACACCACCAAACCAACACGTTGAATTAGTGGGTGCACTCAACATTATGTGGTCTTTCTAATTTTTTCTACATAAATGGCATAAAATACTTGTGTCAATAAGCATAATGTGTCACGCAACAAAGTTGATCTTACCCAATATTAACCGTCCGTTTTCTGGTAAATACAACACTATCATTTCATAATGTATAAAAGTCAATACAATGATATCAATTCATAATGCATTAAAAATATATCATAATGTGTGTCCCTGCATAATCACTCTAATCATCATAAAAAATAATCGTGTTAATGCCATGTTCGATCTCGTGCCAAGATAGTAGGCCTGCAAGCAGATAACTTTAGCATATAGCATGAATATATGAAGGTCAATTGCGACACACCATCTTAGACTATATTCTAGTACGACAGTGAATATTTCACATACGAGTCACGAGGTCCCGAAATATTTGTATTGTTACGTGCCCTTCAGTCCAGGTTGCACACCCTACTGAAAATTCCCGTAATACCTATGCTACTACCTCAACACCGTTCTTCCTACGCGATATGATTATGGTGTCCCGACGAACGTTCAGGGAACCAAACCCTTATGCACAAATGATCTATGATCATGCAAATGTTGGAAATTATTCCATTTTCTTCTTTTAAAAATCTGCAACCAAAATAAAATAAAGTAAATGTTATCGGCCTCCGGAGAAGTCGCGCACGTAGCACTTCCCTAAGAGTTGATTCGAGTCTATGTGCAGACTTGTTCCGAATGCTAGTGCTAAAACCCCTGCTCTATCGGTATCTCCTTGTCGCACACAACTTGGAAAGAGTGACCCGAACTTAGCATTGTCCAGAAAAGAACAAGAAACTTACAATTGCTTTGGAATTAGAGAAGAGAGAGAGAGAGAGAGAGAGAGAGAGAGAGAGAGAGAGAGAGTACAGTTGTCTTCTTTCCAATAGAAATATTGGCCTTTATATAGCAATGAACACATGCTAATAATAGACAATAGAACCGGTATTTGAAGAAGGAGTAATTCTCCAAGTGCACCCAAAGGAATAGGAACTAGGAGACTTGGTTTTTTGCTACCAAGTCCAACAGCAAATACGTAAACAATTAAACTTTAAAAAACAACAACAACATATGCACACATATCATTATTATTCAACACACCAGTGTGGCATTGAGCGAAATGGCTCACCCACATTATTTTTAAGTCCATATTAGTAAGCTAGCATTGACGTCTAAAACCACAAGGACACATACAGAACAAAAACAACATAATAGCCCAACTCAGAAATACATAAGCTAAAAGACTCTCATACGCCATTGCTCTACTCAGTTTTGTAACTTGGAGCTTCCTTATTTTCTTCCTCCACAGCATCATGCTTCTCCTCCATGCTCTCCTCTCCTCCTCCTCAGAAACAGGAGGTGGCGCCTCTTCGGAGATGGCGTCCGCCACCGTCTCCTCCTCTTCCGGAACCTCGGCCACCGTAGCCGGTTCTTGGGGTTACTGCAGTCAGTTGAGGCTCATTAGTATCCTTCTCTTCTTCTTCTGCAGCTTCTTTTACTTCTTCTTTGTCAGCAGCAATTACTGTGTCGGCCTTGCTTGGTGGTTCTCCAACAGCCAGCTCCTCCACTGCCTCCTGCAGCTGCTCCTTCTCTTGCTCCACTGGGCTCTTCTTCTCCTGGATTAATGCAGCTGTAGCCGAGTGAACCTAATTAAGAACATCATGAACAGTTCATCAAACAAAATGTAAAATAAATCGCGACCGGTGCTTCAACATGTGTATTTGAAGTTACGCAAATATATTTTTCCTTCACAAATTAGCTGTTAGTACTTTTTTTTTACGGAAACGATAAATGGCCTGTGGTTTCTGTCCGTAGACGTGACTGTAGACCTACGTACGTGGCCGAACCCTATTCGTCTCCTCTATTTGCATGCGAACCACTGCCGGTAGATCTGCCAATAGGACATGTCATGTGGACTGCAAGTGGACCAAAAACACGGTCCACGTAGCAGCGTCCTTTTTTTTAATTATTTATGGCCAATATTTTCCACTAGGAAATACTCTGGATAAACATGAAGTGCCAATTAGATTAAGAAGGAAAGTTTGTAGGTACCTCTACAGTGGCCATGGGAACTCTATATAATATAGATCAACAAAATGAACTTAGCCAAAAGCCTAACTATAAGCTAACTATTGCGATGTGGTTCTGTGAAGCTAAGGTTGGTAGTATTTATAGAGTGAGAAAAGAGGGGTATTGGTGGGGATGTCACTATCACTACTGGTGATGATTCCCATGAGCTGGGGACAACTCAAAACATCACTGAGTCACTGAAATTAAAAAATGTCAACATCAAGACACATTGGCCAAGTTCTTATTAGCATTCTCCAGAATAAAACTCGTAGTATATACAAAACTTTTTGTATATTTAAAAAACTTATAATATATGCATACTCTTAAAAGATTTGAATCAGTACGTAAATTTAAAGTATACGAAGTTCTAAAAGTGTTTGTAAATTATTAAAAAATTGAAAAAAAAGTGATGAGAATCTATTTAATTAACTAAATTTGACAAAATATTTAAGAATATAAAGTTTCTATTTGTCGTTCCAAAATTTTTCAGTTTGCCGAATTCGTAACACTGCCAAGCTACTGTCCTAAGTTCAATTCTTAGTTGTAGCTATTTTTAAAAAAAAATTATTTTTTTTTAATTTTTATATTATGTATTAAGTTTTATTTTGAAAGTTAGTACTGAACTTCCATTAGCTCAGGACTGACCCTGCTATCCGTAGCTTGGAGAAATACAAGTGAATATCAGTTTCGGTTTCTTCCCTTCCCTTCCCTTCCCTTCCCTTTTGGTGAGCTGTGATGGATGGAGAGATCTTGTGCTCTGTGCAGTATGGCCAGTAGGTGACCAACTCATGCATGCATGCATGCAGAGAAGGTACGTAGCTCGGATCCCTAATGGAGTAAGCTGGCGATGTCTTGGGAATTGGGTGGGGGAATAATTTGTTTGGAGTCGCTTACCTTTTTAATTATTTGTCCACATCCTCGCATGTATTTATTTTCGATAGTCCAAGAAACCCCTAGTCAAGGTGTCAGTCTGGCCGAGGGCGGGCCGGCCCAATGTTGATCGGATTTGATCGAATTGGGGCCGGGCGGATCGGACCGGGCCAGGCCAGTCTTGGATGGGAGACGGACCGCACCAAATAAGTCCAACCCCAAATCTAGTCCGTCTAGAATCGGAGTTTTCAATGACTGAGACCATGTTGGGTCCGAGCGGTTCAGGATTGGACCGTAGTAAAATTATTCTTAGAAGGCCAAAATATTTTGTCAGTGGCCTTAAAACTTGCGCATAAAAATTTGGTTTATAAAAAAAAATACTGTAAAATAAATAAATTTTATTAATTTAGAAATTTAATATAACATTTCTTTCTTTCTTTTTCGGAATTTGAAAATGTGAAAATACAATTTACTTTCAATTTGATCTTCAAGTTTTCGGTTTTTTTTAACCAGTCGTTTGTATTTCTGTTGCCGCTTCATTGTTCTGCTCCAATATGGCCATCCTTATAAGAGACTGAAAATCCAGTTCATTAATATCGAAACCTTGATCTGTTAAGTTTTTAGTCGGAACCTTGATCTATTAAGTTTTTAGTCTGTTTTTTTGCAAGAATCGAACCTTGAGCAAATGCAGATTTTCAAATATATTTGGTAGCATCCTACTTCTCTTCTTTGTTTAGCATTCTTAAACCTACAATAAATTAAGAGATGCTACTATGGAAACCATGGCCATTGAAGTTTACGTACTGAAGAAGAAAGTATATGATAAGTTTTCTCATGTCTTTTTCACTATTCTAAAATTGAAAAGTATGATCTAGAATTCTCATCATCTTTATCATAGGAGTTTAAATACAAGGACAATTCTTGAATTGAGAGGAAATATTGTTTTGTTTATTCTTTATAGTATACTCTTAGCATAAGATAACTTAAAAATTAAAGCAGACCGATCTACTGTGCTACCTTGAGCGATATGTCTGGTCAGTTTGATACAAATTTATTTTCATATATAAACTAATGGTGTATCTAAAATTCTTTAATTGTAAATTTTAAGCTACTTACATCAATGTTCATATTATAATGGAAAACTTCAAAAAGTTAAAAATACACTATGTAATTTAATTTTAGGATCTAAGACCATAGTCAAACAATATAAAAAAAAAACCTATTTCACATCAATATTTTACAAATTATATATGTTTCCATTTTAAAACGACATAATCAAAACCAGGAATATTTTATATTTTGCAAATAAATGAGAAATATTAATTATTTCTGTTAAAAGTAGAGGGGAAGTTGGATAATAAACTTTGAATAAAATATATCTAACATTGTAAAATAATTCTAAAATTAAACTGAACCAGCAAGTAACTAAAGTTATTTGTTAATCAATACATGGATTAGCATTAATATATTATGAAATAAACCACTATATTTAAAACAAGATTGCAACATCAAATAGGTAAATATATTTAGGTGACATAGCCTAATTAACTAATCTCCTAAATGTCAAACCATATCGTGCATAATATTTGAAACATCTTATTGCCTACTTGGAGAAGTGTCCAAACTAACTAGACATGTTCAAATATTTTCTAAATTTGCTTGGAAAAAATGAAGACATTCTTGTACATTAAGATTAACAATATGACAAGCACATCTTTTATGAAGAAAATTCATCTCTCTAAAATAAGCATAAATTATGATTTTAAAATATTGATACAAGAAGTATTCTTACTAACCTTGTCAAAAAAATATTTTTTTATTATTATGAATATGTTCACGTAAAACTTTAATATGGCTCCGCTGATTGCAGATCCAGTGTGCATAAATTTCAACGGTCTTACGCAAAGAATTTATTTTACAAAATCTATTTTGCATCTAAATAATATGTCGTGATACAAAAAAAAAATATATAATTTTGTTTATTAGTTCATATATCAGGAGTTAAATTTTTCTTACTAATATTTTGACTTTCAAAGCTGCATTTTCTTTTTCAAACATTTTAACAAATTTTGCTCAATAGATCTAAAAAAAATTTAGTAAAACAAGGATTTAGTGGGTACTACTTGCATAGTCAATATATGATTATCTCTCACCAAATGTAAAAGATTGTTCGTCACATATAATATATTTCGATAAGTTGGTTTTGTTACGAGCACCATAATAAGTAAAGTTTCTTCTAAAGATCCCTGTAATCAGTGCTTAACCGTGTCTTTCTAGTATTAACTGTTATTGTCATAACAACTTTCCTAGTATTCCCGCAGAAAAAAAGTCCATAGTCACTCCAAAGTTTTAGTATTGTTATTTATTTCAATTTAAATTCTTTTGGCATTTCTTGTATTACGCAGCTCTAGGTATTGGTTTTTGGTCTTTCGGATCTAAGACTTCATTTCCCTCATTATCTATGACAAGTAGTGTAGTATAAAATTCTCATAACTTCGTTTTTCTCCTAGTTGAAATATTTGTATTAATACTTCTAACTTTTGGAGGTGACAATTGTGTTGGTGGTAGTTCATTTTCTATAGGATTATTAGCACAATAATAATTATTAAAATTATTAACATAATCGTAACACAATTCTGAAAATAATTGTTAGGAATGGTTAGAACCAACAACATCATTATGACCCATATTAATTTTTGTAAAAAAATATAATTTAGAAAACTAATCAAATTTCTTATCAAAATTAACTAATTTTATAATAATAATATATAAATTACTTAAATATCAACTTGATTTGACATTGAGTTTCAAATTTTGTATAAACTTCTATAATAATGGTGACGTGTGTTGAGATGTCATTTTCTCACGGGAAAAGTCGGAGTAATAGAGGTCCGTCAAAAATAACACTTTAGATCGGAGTGGTTTAGCCTAAACCCGATGCGGTGGCTGTCGGCGGTATTACCGTGGAGTATGCTTGATCGGGAGATTTTTCTCTCCAAAATTGCTAAAATGAAATCACACTATACTGGTATATCGATAGTATGCCGGTCTGATGATGATACAGCTGATATTTTGATTTTTTTGATATTCTTCTCGCTGTTTCGACTCCTTCGTACTTCTCTGATCACTGGACAACACACATACGAGCCATATTACAAAAAGTGTTGTATATTAATCATTGAATGGTTAAGTAGATTATATTGTTCAGTACACTTGGTACTTATGGACAAAATAAAAGTACATCTTACAATATCAATCAACAAAAGAAATGAGGAACAAATTGGAGCTACAAAAAATTTATTAACAAAACTTTTGGTTGGTAAACCTACAAAAAGAATCATAGGTAAGCAATGAATTCCGAACGTACAACAATATATATGGTTGGAATTGTTTTGGTTGGTATAGCCATTTGCCAAGAAAGTAACATGCACATTCTTGCATGTCAACTAAGGTTAGATGCAAGGGTCAGGCTTCACATTGACCTTGGTTAAACCCTTGACGTTAACACACTTTGAGTCCGGCTGCTGCTCCTCCAAGTTGATGTTGCTGCTGCCAACAAGAGTACGCTCCAAGTTGATGTCCCTAAGCACCACATGTTCACATGGCAGCGCTGCGCTACACACCAATTTTATTGCGTGCTCCGAGTTGTAGCTACCGCTGATTTTTGTGAATGCTATACGTTCGATCTTGACCCGAGATGGAGACTGCACGCACGCACGCACGCACCCACAAATTATTATAGCTTAATCAATCAATCAGGAAAAATGTTAAAGATGACTCAAGGATGGCTGGCTCGATCGATCTTACCGATTCGGGACAAGCTGCATAGGGACAATACTCCTGATCGATGATGATCGGGTTGGAAACATTCCTCATGACAATGTCTTGAAAGGTGAAATCCGTAACCTTCAACCTACTAGAAGCGGTAGACGGCTTCGATTTCCATGTCTTGATCCTTACACCATTCATCGTACCCGTCATGGTACAGTTCTTCACGGTGAACCCTACAACGTCCCCCTCACCGGGATTCTTGCCGAGGCTACCGACGCTAATGCCGTGGCCAGGACCGCAAGATACGCCAACGACGGTTAGGTTGGTCGTCTTGTCGCCAACTGAGACGCAATCATCGCCTGTACCAATGTTCGAGTTAGAAATGGTGACGTTGCTCGACCCTGCCACGTGGATTCCATCGGTGTTGGGGCTGTCGTCAGGGGCTTCGATCTTGATATTGTTGATGTCGATGTTCTGGGATGCAAAGATTTGCATGTGGAAGAATTTGCTGTTGATGGAGGAGATGCCACTAACTGTCGCGTTTTTTATATTGCTGAAGACAAAATTCTAGGTAGGGAGAGAGAGGAGAAGAAACAAAAAAGAGAGTTAATGTTATCAGTCGATCGATCGTTCATTTTTTGCATGATCAAAGTGTACTATTTGTGATCAGGAGGAGATCGATGGAGATCCTATATATATATATAACATGCATTATGAGATTTGAAACTTACAATTGGGAGGGTCCTGCAATTCCAATTCTTGGGACAATTGTTGTGAGGCCAAGCCTTTGCTCCTCGGCCGTCGATCTTGCCTTTTCCGGTGATCGTCAGTCCGGTGATGTATCGGAAATCGATCCAATTTCTTCGATACAGGTTGAGGTTGTCTTGAGCTACAAGGTTCCCGTCCAGTTGGAATGTAATTGGCCCCTTGCATGGTCCTTTAAATACTAGGGGGCCAACCAAGTAGTCTCCTTGAGGGATCAAAACTTGTTGATTTCCTTCAGCTGAGCATGCCATGCTCCATGCTTTTAGGAGAGCCTGTCATTGAATGATTGATTATGTACGTAGGAAAACATGTTAGTTTGAATTATATATTCTTTAGAAAGTCATGCATAATTAGTACTAACTGAAGAATCTAAGCAAATTAGTGATATTGTTTATTTCAGTACTGGCATTCTCAATATGTAGCCTTGTTCATGTTCATGTTCATGTCAAACCGTATACATACTAGTCACATTTCACAACTCACCTTGGTGCTGTCAGTTCTGCCATTACCGACCGCGCCATATTTATTCACATCATGAACTCCGGTTGTGCCACAGTCGACTGTGCAAGCCAACACCAACGATGCCAAGCAAACTCTCAAGATAATGGAAGCAAAATTTAATCCCATTCTACACAATGCTAGTTTCTCTTTGTTATCCCTCTTTTTCTTATTCAAAATATTGTATTGTTTCCCTTCTATATATACATATTCATGCATTCAATAAGATGAGAAAGAAAAGAAGAGCTCTTTTCATCCACAACTTGTCTTAATTTTTTTGGGTGATCTACCATGTTTCTCGTAGAAGAATGTTTGGTTGGCATTTCCCTCACTTTTCTTGGAATTCAAAGATGCTTTTTTGGTTTCCTAGTCTCTTATTCTCATATTATTTTAGTCTTTTCTATTTCCTTTGAAAGATTATAATTTGTTTCATAGTCTCTCATTTCTATACTATTTTAGTCCTTTCTATTTAAGCCTACTTAAAAGAGATTTTTAGAGGGATGTAATAACATAAGGAACCAATATTATTTAATTGGATTTTAGATCAATCTTAGAGTTTAAATGTTCCCTATGAACAATAAGTGAAACATCATAATATCAATAAAATTTAAGAAATGAAGAGATTAAGTTTAAGGCATTGTAGTATTTATAGGTATGTACTTCATTAAAATTGGGTTCAGAAATAATTTTCTTAATTTCCACCTCTTTCCCATGTACTGTTGCAGATAGGGGAGAGCTTAATTTGTATAGTAAATGTTTTGGCCAAGCAACACACATACAAGGAAAAAAAACCCTAGATATCTTTTTGTGGTTCAAAAACAAGCTTAAGACAAGAGTAAGATACAATAAGAGATTTAAACACAAAAGTAGAACTAATGAATTAATGTAGGATAACCTCAAGCTTGTCTTGTAACATAAAACAGTTTTTGTAGGGCATACCATTGAGCCTTAGTTTAATCCAATATAAAAGAAAACTTATAGGAAGGGACTCATTTTTCTTCTATACTATTTCACTCTCTTTTTTTTTCAAAATAAAACAAATCCACTACCTTATACTGTTACTTTTTGTAACCTAATTCTTTGGTCTAACAAAAACTCTCACAACCCTAGTCTTCACTATGACCTTGACTTCCCAAGCCATAGTTACCACCATTGTTCAGTACTAAAATACTAACAAATAGCGACTAAAGCAATGATGGAAACAGTCAACTTGACATGTCAGATGCCATGTCTGATGCCACGTCAGCTACTATACGTAATGAGAGATGCTTTGTTGGGGGCACTTTGGAGGGATTAATCGCATTTATCTTAACTTATCTCCTTCTCATATCCCCTAATTGAAATTTCTCTCCCTCTCTCTCTCTATCTTCTGCAGTAATATTGGTGAAGCAAGGCCTCTATTCTAAATGAAATCTCTAGCCCTAACCCTACTCCTCTCCTGCTCGAACCCCATCACCTATCCCTCTCCACCATCCTCTTCGTCCGATCTCATTCCTCTCTAGGCCTAATTAGGGGCCGCACAGGTAATCCCCTGGCCTATGCGTTGGATAAGATCCTCCATCTCGCCACCATCTTCTCCAACTAGAATAGGACCATCAGACCATCCTGCAACGAACCTCTTCGACGTCGGATCCACCATCATAACTAGCATTTATATACGACAATAAAACTATCATTTTATGAAGGCTGGAAACCGTTGTAAATTACTTTTTACAATGCTTTTTTCATAAGCCCTCAAATGTTAAAAAAACCACTATTATAAATATTTCTAAAAGTGTTAGATGTTCTCTCTCTCCCTCTCTCTCTCTCTCTCTCTCTCTCTCTATATATATATATATATATATATATAATATATATATATATATATATATATATATATATATATATATATATATATATATATATATAAGTGCTATAAATGTTTCAAAAAGTGTTATAAATGTTTCGATATTGACTTACTTTTTTCTTTGTTAATATTGATTGATTGCCTCAATCATAAAATAGGTAAGGGAACCTTTCTCGCATCTTATCCTAAATTTGAGAAATTTGTATCATATCAAGAAAGAACTATTTTAATCTACCATTGATTAAAATAACAATTATATGTTCATTAAGTAACTATATTCCTCTAGTTAAGGTTTCATGACACTTCGATCTTTCTTGAAATTATCAATCACTTACAAAATGCTATGAAGGTAACAATAAACCTATTACTATTCTTAGAAAACACAAGAAGCAAAGTCTAATGTTACACTACCCCATGAAAGTCGCGACAAATTACAAAATTTCTCAACTGCTAACAATCATTTACTAACTTCATCTACTTTCCTACTTGTAATCAATTCGTCCTTTATTCTCGAAAGCTTCTACCATTTCCGTTCAACTCGGATAGTTTCGTGCGCCAACAAGACCTTTAAGAACACCAACCCCCAACTTAATCATTAACAAACACCACCCAAAATCATACGACCAATCATAATCACTATAAACTAATTCTATATATATATCCCTTGTCATCTTCTATGTTATGGCAAGATTACTCCTCTATGTTACCAAAAATACTCCTTGGATTTATAGAAAATCAATATTTTTGTAGTGTTTCTTGATATTATCAGTCACTTATAAAATCAGTCACTTATAAAATCCTATGAAGGTAACAATAAACCTGTAACTATTCTTTAGAAAACACAACAAGCAAAGTCTAAAGTTACACTACCCCATGAAAGTAGTGACAAATTTAAAAATTTCTCAACCGTAAACAATCATTTACTAACTTAATCTACTTCCCGACTTGTAATCAATTCGTCTTTTATTCTCGAGAGCTTCTACCCTTTCCGTTCAACTCGAATAGTTTTGTGTGCCAACAAGACCTTAAGAACACCAACCCCCGACTTAATTATTAACAAACACCACCCAAAATGATACGACCAATCATAATCACTAAAACTAATTATATCATATCTATCCCTTGTCATCTTCTATGTCATGGCAAGATTACTCCTCTATGTTACCAAAAATACTCCTTGGATTTATAGAAAATTATTTTCTTAAGTTATTACTATTCATCCAAATAAACTTTTAAAATTCTTCTATGCGTAATCCAATTTTGTGCCAACAATATCAATTATCTGCTTCCTTAACTCCTCTCTAGACAACTCTACCTAGTCATGTGTACACTATTTATATTTCTTTTGCATGTTAGTCTAGTTTTTTTTTGTTTTTTTTTAAAAATTACCACTCCCGCATTACCTTCTCCCTAGTTCATCATTAAGGAGATTTTATTCTTGTAATTTCTAGTATTATCAATCATGCCATATTAGTTTTAGGAAGGGTTTTGCCAGGCTATTTCTGCCCTTAAATCCAAACAACAACAAGAAGCAAATAAAATGACCACACGAAAAACCTATATAGCATTCAAAAAACAACAACTTTCTAGTTTTTAGCTACTTTTGTCAACTCTTAGATGACTTCCCTTTACCCAAGAAAACCATAGCTAATTCTACAACTTGAGCATTATAGATATGATCATTTGTACTCTAGATACTAAATGAGAACTCTATTTTATCTAAGTCTACAACTTGAAAATTTTACATATGGCATTCTAGTCCACTAATTGACCAATTAAACCCTGAAAGTATTACGTCTCTTCAATATGGACAAAGCAAAATTAAGCCTTTGACTACATCTATGATCGTTCGTAATCTAGATACTAAATGAGACCTATTTTGTTCTAAGAAAGACGATGAAGAGGTATTATAGCATGAAGTTCCATGCGAAGTGCAATTGGCATGTTATTGTACTAAGCTCAATGCAACCAAACCTTTCATTCAATGTGAGTCTCTTAGATAGCTTTAGTGCCGCGTCAACATGCCACCTGGAACGGTATTAGAGACATCTTTCAACATTTCAAAAGTTACAACAAATATGGGCTTATTCTATCCCTACACATCTCAGAATGTATCACACCTCATTGATCCCTAGAATAATGTCTACTTTGCATGTTATGCTGATACTAATTTTTTATTTGACACGCATAAGACACATACTACTCCTCTCCATCCTCATATTCAACAAGCAGTATGTGACTAAAAACGATTATAAATGGTTACAATCGTTTGGCTTGAACCAGAAAGATAGAAATTGAACATAAAAAATCTGTAAATACATTTAATTGAAAGTTGTACACTCAAGGGAGAGTTTATACATAAAGACTTGTCAACATGAGACTTGAATTTGGAAACTAATAAGAGGGAGCCGTACAAATCAAAGTTTGCCCTAATATATATTGTCGACGTGTTGGTTGCTTTGGAAGATGAGATGAGATGAGATGAGATGAGATCAGATGGATGAGATGAGATGCAAGGGTCAGGGTTAACATTAGCCTTGGATAAACCCTTCACATTAAGACACTTTGAGTTGGCTTCCTCCACTTGCTGCTGCCGCTGCTCCAAGTTGATGTTGCTGCCAACAACACGCTCCAAATTGATGTCTCTAAGCACCAAACCTTCACATGGAAGCGCTGCGCTACATACCAATTTGATCGCGTGGTCCGAGTTGTAGGTACCTCTGATGTTTGTGAATGCTATACGTTCGATCTTGACCCGAGATGGAGACTGCATGCATGCAGAAATTAACCTTATAATTAAATTAAATCATGAAAATAAATGATATTATATATATAATTTTCATGAGCTAATTACTAAAATTCTTACGGATTCGGGACAAGCTGCATAGGGACAATACTCCTGATCGATGATGATAGGGTTGGAAACATTCTTCATGACAATGTCTTCAAAGATGAAATCGGTAACCTTCAATCTACTAGAAGCGGTAGACGGCTTCGATTTCCATGTCTTGATCCTTACACCATTCGTCGTACCGGTCATGGTGCAGTTCTTCACGGTGAAGCCTACAACATCCCCCTCACCGGGATTTTTGCCAAGGCTACCAACGCTAATGCCGTGGCCAGGACCGCAGGTTACCCCAACAACCGTTAGGTTGGTTGTCTTGTCGCCAACCGAGACGCAGTCGTCGCCTGTACCAATATTGGAGTCTGAAATGGTGACGTTGCTCGACCATGCCACGTGGATTCCGTCGGTGTTGGGGCTCTCGTCGGGGGCTTCGATTTTGATATTGTTGATGTCGATGTTCTGGGATGCGTAGATTTGCATGTGGAAAAACTTGCTGTTGACGGAGGAGATGCCGCTAACTGTTGCATTTTTTATATTGCTGAAGACGAAATTCTAGGAAAAGGAGAGAGAAGTAAAACAAATGACCACAACAAAAAAAGAGCTTCTTATCAGTCTATTCATACCAAGGTCTCGTTTGGTACACTGTAATGTAATCGAAATCGCAATGTAATTGATTGAAAAAAATATTTTGTTCATTTGATTACATTGCGATTACGATTACATTACAGGAATGCATTATATCAGCTAGTTGAACAAATTACTTACCATTGGGAGGGTCTTGCAATTCCAATTCTTGGGGCATTTGTTGTGAGGCCAGGCCACCGCTCCTTGGCCGTCGATCTTCCCATTTCCGGTGATCGTCAGTCCAGTGATGTATCGGAAATCGATCCAATTTCTTGTGT